>OX352291.1:38633975-39233975 GCA_947086415.1 Pammene aurita
ACAAATGCAGACATGATTTTTTTCTATTTGAGGTGCACTTGGAGGAGGGAGTTCCATGACCCCCCCCCCCCCCTTTTAGACGTTGAATTTTTATAGGCTACGTATAACCTGGCTGGGGATTTTCTGGAATTGGAATTAGTAATCCTTAAGGGGTGATTTCCGGGATAACAATGCAAAAAAAACCGGCCAAGAGCATGTCGAGCGATGCTCCGTGTAGAGTTTCGTAGATGCTGCCCTGTTACAAAACATCCGTTCAAAAGGTCGTTTATTTGGCGGCGCTTACGTCATTTTACTATTCGGCACTTCCTTTCACTATGCGTTTTTGACTAATAATTCAAAAACGGCTGGACCGATTTTATTCAATATAGTTTTTATTGAAAGTTCTTATCAGGCCTCACCAAATTTCAGCTTTCTGGTGCGAACGGTAACTGAGCTAGACCGCGGACAGACGGACGGACATGGCGATATAACTGTTACGTAATAAGGCCTAATTATGTACAGAAGCATACACTGCTTTACCTACACACATATTAAAAATCCATTGAAACCATTAGAATGACCGCCATTACACCGCCATGACCAACATTATTGCGCCGGCGGTCGGGGGGGCGAAGCGAATTTTCATTACGTTACCGTAGGTAATGAATTTTCATACGTTTTTACCACACTGTCACAGATAATACACTGATGTTACGTTACTGGTTGCAATAATGTTGGTAATTAATTACATACGGTTCTGAAGGCGGAATAGAGGATTTATGATATTGGTGTAGATCAAGATATTTATTCGTCAATGTAAGCACATTACAATGCACTAATGAACGTCAGAGAAAAATAAAATACGTGAGTGTCGTGGAAAGTATGTGAATCGAGTGCGATTGGAACGAAGTTATGTTATTTAATTTTATTTCATTTTGACTTTTTCGTAAATTTTGTGGTTTTAATTTTTTTGAAATTTTAGAAATTTTGGATGATTTGGAAATTTTGAAAATTTTTGATATTTTGGAAATTTTGGAAATTTTGGTAATCTTGGAAATTTTTGAAATTTTGTAAATTTTGACATTTTTGACATTTTCGACATTTTTAAAATTCTCGACTTTTAAGGTTCTCGACTTTTTTCACTTTTATCACTTTGTCACTTCTCAATTTCACTACACTTCACTTCACTTTATTCTATTTTATATATTTTTTATTCCATTGCATTTTACACGTTTCTCAATCGTATGGGTGTCGCGTTTTCGTGACGTGACGCTTTTTCGTGACTGTCACGTGACTTTTTTTCGCCTTGGCCGGATCCGCGAACCGTCCGATAAGGAATTTCGTTCCAAAACTACCACCGGTTCTAACCCTACACCTCTGGCCCAAGAAGTATTATGACCGAAAAGAAATTCGACGGGACTTATTTTTTTCAAAACAGTAATACATTATTATATTAGATCTTAAAGATACAAAATAAGGCGTAGTTCTTCAAGAAGACATATCAAAACAGCTTGAGAGACAGATAATGTACCTATTGTTTAATTATAAAGAAAAATAAATCCTAATCTGACTGCTTCACAAAACGTTTGATATGTTTATCTACACTCACATTGTAAGTTCTCTAAAACGTGTTCGAAAACGGTAGGCAATGCTAGCATTACCACAACCGATTTTACTATGATAAGCTTTTTATCGGTATCAGTAACGTAATTTTAACTTTACATGCTCAAATATTGATGTGTTATGAGTTTTCATAACATAATGTACACCTGCACGCTCCCGCGCGGCCGCCGATACGCGCCCGCCGGCACAATCGAGTTGGCCATGGCTGTGCAATGGCGGCCATTCTATGGTTTCCGAAGAATGCATTTAGGATAAATAATATGAGTGTAGATAAATCAGTGTATGCAACTGTACGTAATTAGGCCTTAAAACACTCGTGTGATCTTATTATGAAAACCACACTCATGTTTTAAGGACCCTTATTACGTAACAGTTACATAAACTACTATTTCCTACCTAAACGGTGTCCTATAAATGTTAGATGATTTTGTAGTAGTTTTTTGGTTTGGGCCATGCATCTTTGTACGTCATATATAGTCCTCGAACCTGCAATAACCCTTTGATATTCATGACATTTTCAAATATTTCTTAAGAGCGGGTAAAGGTAAATTTACAGCATCGACGGGTAACAGGCGTCACTTCCATTCTTTTTTTCAATTTTTTGGACCTACGGTTCGAAAGTAAGATGGGGGGTGGGGGGGGGGGGGGGGGGGTTGAAATAGAAACTATCCTTTGTCATTTCTCGAGACCCATACTATCTCTATACCAATTTTCATCTAAATCAGTTCAGCGGTAATATTTCCTCATACCACCTTCCAACCCCCTTTTCACCCCCACAAGGGTTTGAAAACTATCCTTTGACGTTTCTCGAGACTCAAATTATCTCCATACTCATTTCTATCTAAATCGTTTCAGCGGTTAAAAATTCTCCATACAAACTTTCAACCCCATTTTCACCCCCACCAGGGTTGATTTTCGGGATTAAAACTATATATTATCCTTTACCAGGACTCAAACTATATCTATACAAAATTTCATCAAAATCCGTTCAGCCGTTTTCACGTGATGCGCGGTCAAATAAACAGACAAACAGATAAACAGATAAACAGACAAAAATTCTAAAAATTGTTGGAACGTGTTCTGTTATCGATTCTAAGTATCCCCAGCCAACTTTTTTTCGATTATCTTCCATGTACAGACTTTCGACCCTCTTCAGCTTTATTATATGTATAGATAGATAGATTGACTCTGAAACTAGGCAAATTCCAGAAAAGTCTATAGAACATTTTTGTCTCTAAATATGATCAGGAATACACTGTTCAAATCTTTTGGGTTCCTCGTGAACACGTTGTAGAGTATATATATACTAATATAATAGATAGCTTATGTCTCTCCCCATCAAGTTTTAAAATTTAATGGAAATCAATCAATACTTATGTATTTAGTTGTATATATGCGCTCTAACAATATATTTTTAATGTGCAAATGATGTTTTTTGTTACTAATATCAGTAATAATCTCGTCTTTCATTACGCAGAATCGGTAAAAGCATTTTTTTTTTCATTTCACTCGTTGTAAAATCACATATTTAGATAATTAAAGTAATGAAAAATAAGGATAATTAGTTATCATAAATAGTTAAGTAGAATTTATTTCTATCAATTTAATATTAATTTCATTTTGTTATCTAAGTTCATACTCCCCAAGTATCAATGACGATGTGTCAAATATTTTTCTCTTTTCTAGTTAGGTTTCTTCTATGATTTAAGTAGAATTTAATATTAAAAATATACATTAATTACTGCGATGAAATAATTAAAAGCGATTTTTACTGTTTGACGGGTAATTTCATTGCTTCGTTAAATTATACGGTATTGTTTAATACCAAAACCTCATTTGTTTGTAGATCATGAATAGGTAGTAGTTGACTAGTAAGACAGGCTATAAAGATTATATTTAATTATCGTCATTCGATGTTGTAATTAAGTACCAGAGACATCAGAGTGAACAATATTAAGTATAAATATGTACTTAAGCGTTTATAATTCAGATGTATTCACGAACATACATATTTATATTGCAATGCATAATTGTTTGGAATCTCATTCTGATTAACACAAAGAGAATATTATCATATAAACGGTAATCTACTTAAAAGGCATTCTCTACCAGTTAGCCTTTACTTAACAACGTAGCAGAAAAAAGAGTTTGTAGTAGTTGTATGTAACTAATACGAATTCTTTGGAATTTAAAATAATAAGGGTAAAAATAGGCACTATTTATTTATTAAGTATTTAAAATATCAGGCGCATAGGACCATACGTGTACAGATTACATTATTAAATTTTTAATGTAAATATATTCGAAAATGAGTATTAATACACATATGCATACACAAAACAAACAATAGTAAAATACAACACAAATGTATGAGTATATTTCTATTTTCGTTCAGAACCCGTGTCAGCTTTTATTAAAAACAAAACACGGTACTTTTCAGGTAGCGTCTCACGTGCAACGGTCGGGTAGATAGGGGACCCAAACACCGCGTGATATGAGCATGTTTTATATTATTGAGGCCCCCGGCGGCTCACGCTGTTTACAACAGGAATATTGTCATACTTTTATTACATGAGGAGTATTTTCTGGAGTTTAAAGAAATTTGCAAATGTAAGTGTGCCTAAAGAGGAATAAAGTGCTTTTTAAATTAAAGCGTATAAGATACTTAATATTGTCATGCGTCTTTACAGAGAAGTATTTTCTGGAGTTTCAAGAAATTTGCAAATGCAAATGTGCCTAAAGAGGGATGCTTTTTATATTAGAGTTTACACAGGGATAAATTACTTGGGTTGAATATGTTGGATTAACGTAGACACCTTTAACGTACCTACCTAAGTAGTTACAATTTTCGCCAAATGCTGGGATAATTGTTTAACGAGTTCCTCGGCCTTAGATATATTATATGTTTCGACGTTTAAAGGTTAGACTTTAGTTCTTATCTTAATTAAATTTACTAACCAGACACTAACAGCGGATATATTACCTACAATTTTACTCATTGATAAACAAACCCTACAATGTCACACGTCAAAATTTAATCAAAACTTCAGCACTGGACTTGGCAACATAGTATGCATGATTTACACCCTCCGTTCGTAGCCGGTTAGACATACCTACTTGTTTGTTTGTCTACATAAATCAGCCATACCCTACCCAATCCAATATGGAGCCAAACATTTGCGTTGCTCGGTCCTCCATATACCATAACGTAGGATAAAAACAAGAGAAATTGGACGTCGCATCCCTGATTATATTTGAACAAAATATTCCTCTAGCTATTGTCTAGCTACATATAAAACGTAATAAGTCTCCAGGGCTGTCAAATGTTGCCGAAAGGAAAACCATACGTATCCACGTTTTACGTGATCCGCCTGGATATAGGAATGAAATGGACACAGGGAAATATCTTGAGCTGTATTAAGGCGTAAAGGTACCGATTCCCAAATGGTTTCGTTATTTTCCGGTACAGCTCGGATACCTGCTGCATTTGGGGAAATGTAATGTCGATCGCCGGTGACAACGCTAGGGGGAGCCGGGGATAAACAAAAGAAAATACAAATTGTTTATTTACTTCATGAGGTAGCTTTCATCCCAATGTATCAAGGCATAACGATTTAGGTATACATACTCCTAAATTGTAGGTAACATAGGATGTAGATACTGGAAAAAAGGCAAAGTGGTGATTAATTAAAGACTGATGAAATTAAAAGCTGGGGCCGTGGTCATGCCAGTGTAAATAAAATAAAGCCCTCACAATTTTTCTGATTCTGACCATACACCAAACTCTTGGGATTTATTGTTTTAAATATAATGTAGCTCTATGCCTACCTAATAATTATTTATTGAAACTTAGTAGTGGACGGTGGGAACCCCTATTTTTTTTATACAAGTTAAAATCACCGAAGTGTACTACTAACTTGAATCTATCCGGGTAGATATTGTAAATCTATGGTCGTAATTAAAATCTCAAACATGCAGATTCTTAAACGGAGAAAGTTTTATTTTATATGCTTTAATTAACCGAACAACGTTAAAGACAAATTAGTTCAGTCGAAACGAAGAAAACTGGTGCCAAAACTGGATCTCATGCTAAAACTGCTTACCCAAGCATCGTTGCAACCGAGCTCCGTGAGGAACCTTGTTTGCGAAAACGTATTCTATTCTGTCATGACGAGGGTCCATTATCATTTATTAAAATATCTAGAGTTTCTTTCCCAAATAGAAATGGACTGTAAGCAGTGGGTTTAGAATTTAGTTTTGGTTAGAAATGGTTTTGTAAATTGTGAGCGCGCAAACAGTAGTCGCGATGGGACCGCCAGAGACGACAAATATTGAGGGCCTTTATTTACATAGGTCCACTCGAAGTTTGAAGCGTCTTTGGGCATAAACATAAACAACGTATATATGTATGTAAATCGGGGTAGCTATAGTTTAAATTAAGCTCACAGAGGGTCTTAACAGGTAAAACAAATATAAGTTAAATACCTATCTTCAAAACGCTTTACGTGTATGAATATGAATGTACCACAGAAATATATCAAGTGTACAAATAACTTTTAGTAAGTACTTACCCAATGTTGTAATATTAGTAACTTCTTTTTAATACTTTTAAACCGTAATTTACGTAACTATTTCGTCTAGGGTTTTTCTTCATATCATATCATTCATATCATTAATTTTCATAATAGGATTTAACAATCACTTTATGACGTCAAGCATTAACATAAAAACTTAAAAATAAAAAAACAAATTGTAACAATATAAACATAATTAAATAATTCTGAACTACTTAACTCAAAGGGTTGACTTCCTCTAGATATTCTGATGTTTTATAATATCCCTTTTTACACAACTTATCTTTAACCACCTAATAAATTTCCGCGCCAGGTATAAAAAAGACTGCAGAAGTGCAGATACAATTCGTGTTTTTTTTGGCTGGCTTAAAACTCTACCCTTTGGTTAGATACTTTGATACCTATAGGTATATTGTCATCTACGTGAAAGGCAATCACGGGAAAATGGAGCTTAAAGGCTTTTTACCTTAGCCCTGGAGCATTATTTAAATCGAATACAAAGTCGAATGCAAAAACATCCAGTTTAAGAGAGTTCTGTGTTTTTGCGTATTTTACGGAGGTTGAGGCCAGGATTACCCTGGTTTGTGAGGTTATTCGACCTTCTAAACGTTTGGAATACGCAGCCTGGTCGGGATCCTCACAATCCCGACTTGCCTCGCCTTGATTACCATCCACCCCTTTAAAAGCCTGCATTACGCACACCGAGTACGAAAGTACGGGTAAACAAACAAATATTTGAGCATGTAATTTTTTTGTCATGAGGAAAATAAGAAAAGTATATTTTTGGCCTATGCAGTTAAGGAAGGTAGAGTACAGTTGGCATAAGGTGAATATAACAAAGATTATGTCAACTATCTGAGCTATATTCCGTGTTGCCTCGACGCATAAACTTAAGCTAATATTTTAATTGACAGCTTTTTGTGAGTCTGGTATCTGTCTAGATTTTATCTTTATCTCTTCATCGGTATAATTAAGTAGATGAGATTTCATATTTTATTTAAAAATATTGTAATTGACAGCTTTGTGTTTGTCTGTAAATATCTGTCTAGATTTTATCTTTCTCTTCATGAATCGGGATAAGTAAGAACCGGTTTTTTGTAGGTGTGGTAAATTATAACTATACTTCGGTATACATAGTTAATTTTAAGAATATTTTTAAAATCTTTTTCAAATTATAAAGTCTGCTAACTGCCATGGACGACGAGTTTTCGACGAGAGAAAGGTCGAAACTTTCGATTTCAAAGTCGCGCGTCGATTTTTGTGTAGGTACAGTACAACTGTCATGCCATGAAAACCGAAATCGAATGAGGATTTCTACCCAAAAAATATACAGTGTAACAAAAATAGTGGTGATTCGTTTAAGGGCATAATTGGTATCATACCTATATTGCGACTAAGAAAAACATTTAGGACGCGAAAAAAAAAAAACAATTGAACACGTCATCCCAGCCGGCCGACCTCCATAGGTATTAATTTACCAATTATTTTTATCGCGTGAAAAATTGTAGTTTATGTAACTGTTACGTAATAAGGCCTAATTACGTACAGTTGCATACACTGCTTTATCTACACTCATATTATTTATCCAAAATACCGTATTCGGAAACCATAGAATGGCCGCCATTGCACTGCCATGGCCAACTCGATTGTGCCGGCGGTCGCGCGGGCGCGTGTCGGGCTGTCGGCGGATGCGCGGGAGGGTGCCGGTGTACATTATGTTATCAAAACTCATAGCACATCAATATTTGAGCATGAAAAGTTAAAATTACGTTTCTGCCACGGATAAAAAGCTTATCATAGTAAAATAGGTCGTAGTAATGCTAGCTATTGCCTACCGTTTTCGAACACGTTTTAGAGAACTTACAATATGAGTGTAGATAATAGTAGTTTATGTAACTGTTACGTAATAAGGGTCCTTAAAACATGAGTGTGGTTTTATGAAATGAGCCGCAGGCGAATTTCATAATAAGATCACACGAGTGTTTTAAGGCCTAATTACGTACAGTTGCATACACTGCTTTATCTACACTCATATTATTTATTATAAATGCCGTATTCGTAAACCATAGAATGGCCGCCACAGTACCGCCGTGGCCATCTCGATTGTGTCGGCGTGGCCTACTCGATTGTGCCGGCGGACGCGCGGGCGGGTTTCGCCGGCCGCGGGCGCGTGCAGGTGTACATTATGTTATCAAAACTCAGAGCACATCAATAATTGAGCATGAAACGTTAAAATTGCGGTACTGCCACAGATAAGAAACTTATCATAGTGAAATCGTTTGTTGTAATGCTGGTCATTGCCTACGGTTTTTGAACGCATTTTAGAGGACTTACAATATGAGTGTAGATAAAAATATTTTCTTATTAGAATACAATACCAACTATGCCATTAAACGGATCACCAGCATTTTTATTACACCTTGTATGTAACTGTAAATAAAATACATACATACCTACTCTAAAATAACTTTGCCATTGAATGTTGCCTCATCGAAATTCCCTAGCTCCCGTACTCCAAGGGTGCCTACTTATACGTATCCCAAATGTGTTGGATTAAAACGCAAACCTATTGCTACCGCCTATGTCTTGGCTATATTCTTATTGGCTGCTCGAGTCATTGTCCAGAAAACCATAGTAAAGAGACCTGGAGGACTCTTCCTCGGTACCTTAGAGGAGGGCAAGGTAAATTTATTCAGTAGATTACTTATGGTAATCAGGGGTTGCGACCCAAACTGACAATCGTTTACAAAATCTACCTGTGGAAACTTTTAACTGGCTCGCTGTTTCTACATTAATTACTGCCTATCTTGTTACTCTAGCTGTAAGTTTTCCTATGAAAAAAAAAACCGGCTAAGAGCATGTCGGTTCCGTAGTTATAATGGGTACATCCGTTCAAAAGGTATTAAATAGTTTTTGTAATGTTAATGACCATGTTAGCTTAAAATCATATATTGACAATCGTTTATGGTGATTAAAAAATCAAAAATGTAGATGAGAATGGCAGATGTGAATAAAAACTCACGTGATTATTTACTTACTTTATTTCAGTTTAGCTTGGCTTTGTCTTTATAAGATTTTCACTTGGTTACCCCTATAAGACCTTCAACTATGTTACTGGAGAGGTCACTTAATACTGGTTCGTTTGAACCTTCAACCCACACGTCCCGTTCTCGCCAAGTGTTGGGAATAATGCTCCGTGCTTTAATAAACTCTACAAAACCCGTCATTTCTTGTTAACACCCTGTTAATCTCACTCGCTTCAATACTGCGTTAATACACGTTAAAACGGTTTGCAGATTTTTGACGTGATTGCGTGTTTTGATGGGGATAGAATAGAATGGTTGTTATACAAGATGTTACAAACATTCTGGTAATCCTTTTAATGACGTAATTTGTATCGTATTCAGATTAGGCAAAATTAGAAAAAATATGGCGCCAAGCATAGGTTTTGTATAGAGAGTTGGCCTGCTGGGACGATATATTAGGCACTGAGATATGCGTCATACTCGTGAACGGGTGCTGTTTGTGGAGACAGGTCTGTTTAGGCAAACTGGGGCAACACATTTACGTAACTTTTTATTGATCATATTTAATTTTAGTTTAATTGGCTTTAGACACAACATTCGGTGCTTGATTATCCATATTTTTTATTATTATATAGAATATATAGATCAAGACACTTGGAGGCCTTATACATCTCTAAGGATAATTTAGAAATAGTATGTTTATTGTATTTTGTTTCTAACTGTTGATGATGGATTATTATAATTTGGAAATTTATTTAGAAGACACAGTTCAGGTAAGAAAGTATATCAAACTTGTATGTAATTCATTTTCAATAGTCAGATTTGGACTCATCTTTTTTCTTTGGTATTTTTCTTAAACTATAACCTATTGTTGGTTAATCTAACCTTGGTTTGATATGTTTTCTGTTAGAACAACGCACTTATATGTATTGTTTAGTTTTGATGTACTGTTGTTTTGAAAAAATAAGTCCCGCCGAGTTTCTTGCCGGACATAATTCTTCTCGGGTCAGAGGTGTAGGGTTAGAACCGGTGTAGTTTGATTTTTTTTCTCACTTTTACTTTGACGTGTAAAAGTGCCCTTGTGGCCTACTTACTGAATAAATGTTTGAGTTTGAGTTTGAGTTTGACAATTATTTTGCATCTAACAAAATTTATTTAACTTTTTCCTAGTCTGAATACGGATTTTTGTAACATTCTGTAGGTTACTAAATATTAAAGTACTCACAATTCAAATCTATCTAAATAATCTAACCCCGTTATTCATAAACGTCTCAGGCTCATTAGTTCGTTTATGTTTTGTCGTTATCCGTCACTTTGACAGTTGTGTTTGTTAGAAGCAGACAAAAAAAAATTGAGACCTGAGAGAAGAGACGTTTATGAATAAGGGGGTAAGTATTTAAGTTTATCCTTCTGTAGGTTACAGTGGCATAACTAAATATTAATAGAGACAGTAATCCAATAGTATTTAGTTTATTTTATTGGTACTTGCAAAAAAAAGAGGTACATTAGATAAGAAAAAACCGGCCAAGAGCGTGTCGGGCCACGCTCAGTGTAGGGTTCCGTAGTTTTCCGTCCGTCACAGTAAGTGTCCCCACTTAAGAGTTAATAACACCGCCATGTAGGATATGATATGAGAGTTCCAAGTACAGCGACATCTATCGGCAAATTAAGTAAACTATTGCGCGCGAGCTTAAAGTATGGAAGATGATTTTTATGGAATAATTATTTATTGCGTGAACCGATTTTCACCGTTTTTACTTTATTTGAAAGCACGTCATTTCATTGTAATTTTGTAGAAATTACAGGTACAATAAACACCTGCTTATACGGTTAAATTACAAACTAAGTTCAGAAATTATTTTGTAATTTTTTTTCAAAAACTATTCATCCTATCAAGTTCAAAATAATTTTCCTAGAAAGTTTTTATAAAGTTCTACTTTTGAGATTTTTTTCATATTTTTAAAACTTATGGTTCAAAAGTTAGAGGGGGGGGGGACGCATATTTTTTTACTTCTGGAGCGATTATTTCCGAAAATATTTACATTATCGAAAAATGATTTTAGTAAACCCCTATTCATTTTTAAATACCTATCCAACAATATATCACACGTATAGGGGAGGTACCGTAATAAAAAAAAAAATTCAACTTTTTATTTTACCACTTTGTCGGCGTGATTGATATACATATTAATACCAAATTTCAGCTTTCTAGTGCTAACGGTCACTGAGATTATCCGCGGACGGACGGACGGACGGACGGGCAGACATGGCGAAACTATAAGGGTTCCTAGTTGACTACGGAACCCTAAAAAGTAGTAGGTCAGTAGGTAGAATTTTCTTGTTTCTCGTATTTTCAAGTTCCATTGAAAAACAATAAGATATTAGTTATGTTACAGTCTAGTCGATACAGATCTTTCGTAACTCAGTGGAAATTTAAAGAGAATATGGAAACTTCATACATCAGCACATCTACTGACCATCGCCCTAAAATACCTATCTTATAAGGTGCTCTAAACCATTTGATGACGTCATCATCCAAATATTACCAAAACCCATCACAACTAATTTCCCAATGCACTTCCACTGCTCCTATTCATAAGTCCATCTCAAAAAGATTAAAATTCATGGAACGCGCATGTAGAAGATCAATTTGAGGCACGAAATGTGGCAAATTAATGATGTTACGTTGGAATCGCCTTCTCTCTCTGCAGGTGATTTTGAAAGGAGCTTAACGGCTGATTTCATGCGAAGATAACTTTGCGGAAAAAAAAACAAATTTTGTAGCAGAGTCAGCAGAGTTGAATAAATTCTTCTTCAACATTAAAGGAAATGCATTCTCCATTTGTTCCATCCCCTTGTAATCATAACGGATAGGATAGGTAAGACACTTGCCCACTAGAGTGCATTCCGTCATCCAAACCCATGCTGAGTTAACCGCCGTAACTGCGTATAAAATCTTCTTCAATTTTGTGACTTATTGCATTAGGATAAGGTGTATAATTGAATGCATTTTCAAATTTAGTTATGGTAATATGCTTTAGTGGTTGGATACGATAAATGAAGAAGCTTAACCGTTTGTGCTTGGATCGTATTAGGCGGGTTTTGTTGGCCGACCCGTCGGAATTATAGTCGAGCGTAATAGGTGAGCCCACGGAAAATAGAGGAAAAACTAAAATAATTCATCTTACCTTCCATGTTACCTCTATTTAGACTTTAGCCTGTGAATTAGTTTTTCAGATTTTTAATTACTTATATGATTTCAAGCGATAGACTTAGTTAGATACAGTTTGAAATTATATACCTATAGGTAATTAGATGCACCAAATATTTTGACTAAAACATTAGAATTGTCACCAAAAAAGAGCCATAATTACGTAATCTAACAATATTGAAGAACATACAAGTTGTAGCAGAGAGAAAAAATATTTGGACGCGAAACAATTTTTTTTTGTATGGGACCCGTCGTCCCAGCCGGCCAACCCTCCATACAAAACCAATATTTTATTTTGCGTGAAAAATATTTTTTCTTAGGCTTTTATACTTAGGATACGATACCAATTAAGCCCTTAAATAGATCATTAAATAGATCACCAGCATTTGTGTTACCTTGGCGCGATTCGAAAAATAAACACACACACTGAACCAATGTGAGACCAATGTGAGACCAATGTTGAATGAAAATCTGTTCGAATAGCAAATGTCAATGTCGTTATAGCGTTGAGTTGAGTTGGGTTGAGTTGGGTTGGAGCTGTGTCTGTCCAGTGTGTGTGTTTATTTTTCGAATCGCGGCCCACGTATAAGACTTTATAGTAATTTTGCTTAAATTGGAGATAAGTATTGAAAACTCCCAATTAAATGTAAACAAAAATGCTATACGCAAGTACCAACCAACCAAATGCTGTAGGTATCAACGAAAACAGTTACTAGTACCTAATATTAGGATTTTTCCTATAATTTGTTAAAAGTAATGGTCATTCCTGAGATTTTTTTCTGATTTAGGTAGGTACCTAGTTATAAAACGTTTTTAAATTAAATACGAAAAAAACAAAATTCTAAAATAAGTATTAGGTACTGAGTTACCTAGGTATTACTCTGTAGGTAGGTAAATGAGGGGCCAAGCGATTCCTTAATTAAATACGAAAAAACAAAATTCTAAAATAAGTATTCAGTACTGAGTTCCCTAGGTATTACTCTGTAGGTAGGTAAATGAGGGGCCAAGCGATTCCATAATTAAATACGAAAAAACAAAATTCTAAAATAAGTATTAGGTACTGAGCTCCCTAGGTATTAGTCTGTAGGTAGGTAAATGAGGGGCCAAGCGATTCCATAATTAAATACGAAAAAACAAAATTCTAAAATAGGTTTTAGGTACCGAGTTACCTAGGTATTACTTTGTAGGTAGGTAAATGAGGGCCCAAGCGATTCCATAATTAAATACGAAAAAACAAAATTCTAAAATGAGTATTAGGTACTGAGTTACCTAGGTATTACTCTGTAGGTAGGTAAATGAGGGGCCAAGTGATTCCTTAATTAAATACGAAAAAACAAAATTCTAAAATGAGTATTAGGTACTGAGTTACCTAGGCTTTACTCTGTAGGTAGGTAAATGAGGGGCCAAGTGATTCCTTAATTAAATACGAAAAAACAAAATTCTAAAATAAGTATTAGGTAAGTACTGAGTTACCTAGATAATTACTCTGTAGGTAAATGAGGGGCCAAGCGATTCCTTAAAAGGATTAAATGCCAGTTTCTCTGAGATTGGTAATGATTGTGTTAACTAGATTAATTTAAAAGCGGATTCTGATTCTACTGGATATACCTAATGTAAACAAATGTATGGTGAAACAAACATTTGCAGCATACGAAATCAATTTGTTAATTAAAAGTGAGTTTAAAAAAAGAATTGATGAATGGATAAACTAATTTTAACTATGTTATAGTGAGTAAAACTTACTGTTTAATAATTTTTACCGTTCAAGATTCAATATTGTTATTAAGTATTTCAACTAAGTACCTACAAGGTAGAGCCGGGACCTTGGGTGCGATATAGATGTAATAGATAGGAACTAAACGAGCTTTATAGTTAAGTGTGATAATATCTCTCATTATACATAGGTAAGTACTACGTGTTCCAGTCTTCTGACCCAAGTATAAGCCTGCCGTGCTATACCTTAGCGTATTTCAACAGTGAACGTACTACACCTAATATAATTTTAAACAAAAAAGAGCCGACTTCACTTAGCCTCCACCTTTCCAAAAGCAAATGCTCGAGCTGCTGTAAAAAATATTCAAATCACTATAGGTGCCTATGATAGTTGAAGAGTTCCTTCGATTTCTCCAGGATCCTATTATCAGATCCTGACCTAATGACGATGGGATCAACTGTGAAGTATCTCTGTCAAACAAAAAAAGAATTTTCCAAATCGGTCTACCCGTCTTCGAATAATCGATGAACATACATAAAAAAAATGCAAAAACAAAGATCCCGACGAATTGAGAATCTCCTCCTTGGAAATCTTGAAGTCGGTAAAAAATAGGAACACAAAAGTTATTGACATGAACTTGATAACCAATTGATAACAAGAAAATGACGATCAGTGACGTCACTTTTGCCAGATTCTGTTAAATATCAAATTAAAATTAAATCAGTGACAAATATATTTTTCGAATAGGCCTCCGTATGCTTTGTAGTGACCGGCAGTACCGCACTCAAGCTGATTTTAATTGAAGACGTCACAGTTCATGCTGTGATCAGACGATCACATACATTTGCAACTATACATATATATACATACAGATATAAATAAATGCAAGTGACATTATAACTTTATAGATAGTCGTATTGCGCCCACGTGTCCATACCTATAGATTGTAATCGGCCGTAGGTATTCGCAAATAGTACTCTTAGGCGGTGCGTCCGAGTTAGTTATTTGTTTGCGCAGCTTAAAAATCTTAAAATTATGAAAATTGAGGTTTTATCATTACCATTTTACATTGCAAATTTTACCATCGAACGATAAAGTAATGAGTTTTATTAGTAAATATTTTCCAACACATTAAGAATATGGGTACTTTTATATGTTAAACTAAATGACAGTAAAGCCTCTCTGCATTATAATGTATAGTATTAAAAGTTCTATCCGCGAATAATTTAGGAAGTTTAAACGTTTCTACAAGGCGTAAAAAATGCTAGTGATCCCTTTAAGAAAAAATAGGGAAAAAATATTTTGGGTGCGGAAAAAGTGTTTTCATGCGAAAAAAAAGATGGTTTGTATGGAGGGTTGGCTGGGACGACATGTCCCATACAAAAAAAAATCCGCGTCCAAAAATTTTTTCTCCTATACTTTAAAAAAGATAAATGATATTTATTCTTCAATTTAGGCACATAACAATGCACTTTTATCTCCAGTATTTTTGGTACTTACATTCTGTAGGTATAACAAGTTACGTAAGTACTCCCTTTTTTTTTGGTACACATTTTTATCTTTCACCGTACCGTGTTAGTTTATTATTGCATTGTCATTCAAATTACGAAAGTTACTATACCAAATTCTAACTCAGATAACGGGTGGTTGAAATTTAACTTATAATATAAGATTATAAATACAGGATGTAACAATAGTAGTTTATGCAACAGTTGTATAAGAGGGGTTAAAAAAGGTGAGTGGCGTGGGTAACAATTTGAGCCGTAGGCGAAAATTGTTAAGAAAAACGCCACGAACATTTTTTACCTACTTATACGACGTTGCATACAATACTTTATCTACACTCATACTGTAAGTACTCTAAAATGCGTTCAAAAACCGTAGACAATGACAAGCATTACAACAAACGATTTAACTATGATAAGTTTCTTATCTGCGGCAGTAACGTAATTTTAACGTTGCATGCTCAAATATTGTTAAGCAATGAGTTTCAAATTTGGAACATCGAATTTGATAACATAATGTTACCGCCATGGCCAACTCGATTGGTCCCGTGCGAGCGCCGGCACAATCGAGTTGGCCATGACGGTACAATGGCGGTCATTCTATGGTTTCCGAACACTTAATTTAATATATATAATATGAGTGTAGATAAAGCAGTGTACGCAACTGTACGTAATTAGGCCTTAAAACACTCGTGTGATCTTATTATGAAATTCGCCTGCGGCTCATTTCATAAAACCACACTCATGTTTTAAGGACCCTTATTACGTAACAGTTACATAAACTACTATTTTCTACGAATACACTTACTTTTACATAAAATGCGAAATTGAAAACTTCATGGATATCGCAGTTATTTTGTCAACATAATCAACAATCATTTAAGTTTTACCTTTTAAAACACTATTTTTCAATAATACTAACATTACTAACACAAATACACACCGTCGTTATTTGATCAATGATTAAAGAGCTACAGAGATTAGTAAAAATACCTAAATTACTTTCAAAGTTTGCAATTTGCCCCAACAAACAAACGGGAAACGTAAAAAACTACGAAGTAGGTCTGTGGTTCTTTTATTTTTTTCTTTTTTAAAGTTTTTTTTTCTAAAAACGCTGCGTTTATTTAGGTTTCTTAAGTTGGCAGTAATTTATTTTATATTAACAGTCGTGTTTGCACGCGATTACGCGATACTATTTTGGCGCTTTTATAGAACAAGTGTTATTTTGGGGAATAGACTAGATAGACTTTTCATCGAGAGTATTATCTATGTTCTTATAAAAGTGTTGACGAATGTATAAATGACAGTTAAAAGTACAGGAGTAGAAAAAAATACTAGTGATCCGTTTAAGGGCATAATTTGTATCGTTTTGCGATTAAGGAAAAATAGGAGAAAAGATTTTTGGAAACGGATTTTTTTTGTATGGTACCCGTCGTCCCAGCCGGCCGACAAGACCAATTTCTTTTTACGCGTGAAAAATATTTTTTCTTAGTTTTTTATACGGATTGAAGCAAAATAAAAGTGTATAAAAATTAACAACGAATCTTACCTTACAGCTCAAAATTCACCGTTAAAATTAATTTACTGAAATATAAAGTTTCACTTCCCGTGCGAATGTCAGAGTCTGCTCGATTTAACACAAAGAGTTCGTATTTAAAAAAGCCGTCAGCAAAAAATGGGGAAAGCGAGTCCCCTTTGTGCTACCCTCATGCAAAAACTGGGCCAATGGGGAATGCTTATCCCTTACAATGGGTTCATTCCGCCAATCGATATAGTTGAACAAAATGGCTGCGTTTTTTTTTATAATTTAGAATGGCATTCGTTCCCGTCCGGTGGGTCAGGTGGGCAGATATACAATGCTTACACGCACTAGTCATAAAATAATCCGATCTTTCTTACAAACTAGTTGGAACTCTGAGGATTTTTTAAAGAGACTATGAATGAAACGTTGTGTTTCTAGATTTTCTACCCGTATGATTTCCTGTTATGTCGATATTATAGATATTCCGACATTCCCGACTGTATTTATTGAATAAATGCGACCTAGGTCTCTTCATAGAAATAATCCATTATCCTGCAATTAACATGGTGCATAAGTTAGCTAGTGGTGTGTGGTGTAAGGTGACCATATAAAATACAGTGATACAGTGATAACGGGTCCCTTTGGAAGCTTCTTTGCCCAACGCCGTCCAAAGTGACCCGATCCATTTTCATTGCTCGTGTGTACAGACTAAACATTAACATGATAGATAACTATAAAAATCAAGTCCATATAAATCATCTCTGCTCATCCTTCATAAAACCGAAACTTTGTTAGTTAGAGACGTTCGCTATAATATTTGGCGAGCATCGAATGCCGAAATGCCAAGTACCAAAGTGTGTGCCAAAATGTTATTAGAGGCTTTGCCGCCAAGGCTTCGCGGATTGAGTTGGCCCGCAAATACGTCGTGCCTATCGTATTTATAAGGTTTTGCCGTATGAAGGAGCATTCTCTCCAAGTCTTCATATATTATTACATAATAATAATAAATAATAAATACTCTTTATTGCACACCTCATACAGTTACAAGCACAAATTTTACAATTAGATAAATTTAGGTAGAGGTAACAACAGGCGGTCTTATCGCTAATGAGCGATTTCTTCCAGACAACCTACATTTATTAGGTAGGTAGTTAATACTGTACTCACGTGAGTACAGTATTTACTTAAATACTATAATAGGTAAATAAAGAGTAAAATCGATGATAAAGGTAACTAGGTAGGTTCCTGAAACATAAAATAAATACATGACTTATATTTTAATAAGATGAGAACACCTGACACAAGTATAACTTCGCTACTATGTTTGGGGGTCATTAACCTTCGTTGTAGGCATACAATAATAAAACCTTGAGTTTCTGTAAAGCGGTGCACTCGCAAGACCGGATTATTAATCCTTCCTTTATTGGTAGCCATTTTTGTTGACTTACAACAGGTGCCCACCTAGTATTCTTATTTTAAAATACATTAAGAATAATTAAAAACACAACTATCCCCAACATAACTCCATTACCTACACACCAATTAATAAACCAATTGGGTATTTTCCAGGGTAAACAAAATATAATTCTATTCAGTCCGTCAGATAGATTATCAAAAAATATTGGACACGTATTTTTTATTTTGTCAATCAAACAAAAATTGATGAAGATATAGCCCGTTAAAGTTCCGCGTGACCAGTAGTGAGTAGTAGTCACTTATTGGTGAAAAAACCCGATTTCTATCCGGTAGGCCTATACTCTGTATTGGAAATCGGTTCTGAACTCATATTTCCTAGTTATGAATTTAGGTATAAGATGTCCGATTTGTAGAAAGATTTTTTTTAAAGTAGGTACCTAAACATAAATTAAGGCTGGGTAAGTAACCAGTACTTATCTAATTTATCACTGTATGTAATTAAAAACCACAGTAGGTAGTTCTAATATGTCTTTAATGTCAATACAACTGCAGCTAAAAACGGGGGTAGCTTAGTTACCATACAAATTTGTTTGCTGTTTACCATGTTTTCTTGAAATTGGATATCTCAATGAAAAATAACGAGTTCTGTTCCTAGGTTCATACGCCTTAGGACCGTGTTACTTTGTCGGTTGATAATTACGACGACGGCAGCATAAAAATACGCAATTATAAAGGTAGGTAACCTTCAATCATACCTATACTCAATGGGTATCTACTGATTAACTAGCTGACTGTGGCCGCGATTCGAAAAATGAACCCACACACTGGACAGACACAGCTCCAACCCAACTCAATCCAACTCAACTCAACGCTATAACGACATTGACATTTCCTATTCGAACAGATTTTCCTTCAACATTGGTCTCACATTGGTCACACATTGGTGAGACCAATGTGAGACCAATATGAGACGAATGTTGAATGAAAATCTGTTCGAATAGCAAATGTCAATGTCGTTATAGCGTTGAGTTGAGTTGGGTTGGAGCTGTGTCTGTCCAGTGTGTGTGTTTATTTTTCGAATCGCGGCCTATTTGCCTGGGTTACATTGTTGCCATTATTTAATTATTTCATTCATTCGGAACTTCAGAACGCAAGCAAAATAACTTAATTTAGTCTGCCTTCATTTATTTATTACCTATTTGAATCCACAATTCTTAATGATTGCTTAATTTAAATTGCATGGATCCAATGATATTTAGAATCAAGAAGAATCCATCGTTTTATTCACTATGGATGGGAAAATGAGCACATAAAATACTTCCAAAGTTATTTCATAACCTAATAGTTCTTAAATGTTTATCTATTTTGAAAATCACTACATCTTTGTCACTCTCGTGGTTAGAAAAGTACAATTTGTTCCTTTCTCACACGGGTAACGGGAGCTCATTAGCACGCCCGCATCTCTCGCTTGTTTGTGCGCGACTTGAGACAATCGTTAGAATTCACTCATTTGAAGTGCTTCACTTTTGGAGCGTGCACAACCCATCTGTTATCAATGTTATCATTATAAATGGTACCTATTTGCACAAATCTTCTAACTTTCAGTAGAACGTTCTATAGTATATTACAATTTTAAATAGGGTGATTGTGCTAGTTTTCGTCCACTCTTGTCAGTTTTCCGTCCATACTTATTTATATGTAGGTATATATTTAAGTTTTTCCCAAAATAAAAGCTAAAATTAAAAAATCTACTAAAGAATAAACTATAAATATAAAATTTGTTGACCTTAAAAAAAATTTCCCGTTTATTTGCAGCCGTTTAATCAAATGGACGGTAAACTGGACTTGGACGGGAAACTAGCACAATTACCCTACCTATAAATAAATCTCCAATTTTTTTAAACTAAAATAAGTAAAAGGTAGGTTTAGCTAACTTAGCATAGCTTTTAGCTAAATAGGTAGGTACCTAACTACCTACGTATTTGCTTATAAAATCTAATGCCTAAGTAGGTACCTACTTACTTTATTCATATTATAAATTATAAAACCAACTTGCTTACTACCTGCCTTATGATACTTATATCAAAGGCCATGGCAGGGTAAGGGAACATCTTGTGCCTTAATATCTTTTCAGGCTGATTTTTTTTGTGATGATGGGCTCTGCTGTTAGTAACTCCTATACAAAATTACAGCATTCTCCTCTTCTTACTTTCCAAGAAAAAAAATAATTAAGAAAAATCATTTTTCGTGAATATTTCCGCTTCCGTAGATTAAATTAATTCGTGCTTTAAACATATAATACACATACCTGAGACGGATAATATGTCACTATAAACCGCATAACATTCCATAGACAAAAATTTTTTTTCAAGGGTTAACATTTTTCATTATTTTTTTTTCATAAGTTCTGAGAGAGAGACACCTCCAATTTTTTAACACATAATAGCCTTTTTGATGGCCTATAAAATTAATTAAATTTAAGCATATAGCATTGGTGCATAGTACAAAAATTATTAAAATAAAACTTGGTAAGTCCCTGTGACGTAATAAAAAAGAAATAAATTCATCTTATATTAAACCTTTTTTTAAAGTTTATAAATGATTTATCACTGGCCTGATATTAAAGTACTGTTTCTGACATCATAATTTTGACATATCGATAAAAAGAAAAACTATTGTAAATGGAATAATCGCAATACAACAATCCTGGAGTGCGATCATGCAAATGATGCAAAAATGAATCTTTATTCATTTTGCTTTACGAAAATTAAAAAGCAAATACAGGATTCGCTGTTTAGTGAAAGTTGTAACGACGTTGTTTCGTTGGAGGAGGTAACTATCATATGTTTTACAAGAACTATTTTGTATTCCAAAAGCTGTCTAGCCTCGATCAAAATAAATGAATATTATTGTTTGAATATTATACCTCATTATTGTTTGAATAAATGAATATTATACCTCAACGATGCAGCAATACTTCGACAAATCATGGACGATCCTAATGGACTTTGTACTCTAATGCAGCCAGGAGATATATTTGTACTAGATCGCGGTTTCCGAGACGTCGTTCCCTACTTAGAAGCTAAAGGATTCAAAGTTCTAATGCCAGCCCTCAAAGGTAATAGACAACAACTCACGACCGTTGAAGCTAAGGAATCTCGCTTTGTGACAAAAATACGTTGGGCCGTCGAAGCAGTCCATGGAATGCTAAAAGAAAAGAACCAGCTACTCAGCCACACTTTAGACAACAAAATGTTGCCAACGATTAAAAGTTATTATCGCATTGCATCATTATGTTTGAATCGTTATGGCCAAAAGAATACATTAGATGACTCTACGACGGAAATGATTTTACAAAAAATGAATGAAAAAAGACATGAAGAGAATGTTTTAGTACAACTGAAGAACAAATCAAATTATTTTTAATAAATATTTTGAATTGTTTATTTTTTAAGTAGACACACTACTATCTAAATCATAAACTTTATATGTATAGATGTCATATACAAATCCCAGCCCTGGGCACCGGAGGCCTAGGTCACTTTTTCCTTTGTATATGACATCTATACATATAAAGTTTAGAATGTTTTAGTTAAAGAAGTCGAAGAACATGGATGGCTCCGAAAAAAATTACCATTACAACAAATAAATAGTAAAGAAATCTTGGATTTTCCAGAGTTGACGGAACAACAGCTAATAATTTTTTTTAGTGGTACATATCAAATGGGTCAAGCTGTGTCTTATTTAGGAGAAATGATTTTGGAGGATGGTACTATCAACATGCAATTTGTCAAAGACCAATCGAACATCTTAAAAATACAGGTTCAGTCTAGACACATGTCCAGAAAATGGTATCGTTGTTTTGTGGAATATATACCAAATTGCAACGAAATTGACGGTATTAAAAACTTCTTCTGCGAGTGTGCATGCGGATTACGTACAGTCAGCTGCTGCTCCCATATTGCAGCAATAGTTTATTATTTATCACATGGTAGATTTTTAACTAAAATACCTAGACCAGCCGAAAAACTGAGCAATCTCTTTAAAAAAGGCCTAAGTATTGTAATTAACGAAAATAGTGACGACGACGATTAAGTGAAGACTTTTTTTGTTATGGTGCACCAATGCTAGACGCTTGAATTTAATTTATGTTATAGGCCGTCAAAAAGGCTATTATGTGTTAAAAAATTGGAGGTGTCTCTCTCTCAGAACTTATGAAAAAAAAAAAATGAAAAATGTTAACCCTTGAAAAAAATTTTTTGTCTATGGAATGTTATGCGGTTTATAGTGACATATTGTCCGTCTCGGGTATGTGTATTATATGTTTAAAGCACGAATTAATTCAATCTACGGAAGCGGAAATATTCAAGAAAAATGATTTTTTTTAAATTTTTTTTTTTCTTGGAAAGTAAGAAGAGGAGAATGCTGTAATTTTGTATAGGAGTTACTAACAGCAGGGCCCATCATCACAAAAAAAATCAGCCTGAAAAGCTATTAAGGCACAAGATGTTCCCTTACCCTGCCATGGCCTTTCGGTAAAGAAAGACACCTGAACTAACATTTCTAAAAAAATGTATTAAAAACAGCGAAATATTTTGATGCATTTTCTTTTTCAAATATGTACTTACAATTCAATATTATTTTGCTGCTTCTTTCCTTTCTCCAGCACAAGCCGTTGCTTAGAAATTGCACTTTTTGCACTACTGGTGCCATCTATCGCTAGCTAACTTAGCATAGCTTTTAGCTAAATAGGTAGGTACCTAACTACCTACGTATTTGCTTATAAAATCTAATGCCTAAGTAGGTACCTACTTACTTTATTCATATTATAAATTATAAAACCAACTTGCTTACTACCTGCCTTATGATACTTATATCAAAGGCCATGGCAGGGTAAGGGAACATCTTGTGCCTTAATATCTTTTCAGGCTGATTTTTTTTGTGATGATGGGCTCTGCTGTTAGTAACTCCAATACAAAATTACAGCATTCTCCTCTTCTTACTTTCCAAGAAAAAAAATAATTAAGAAAAATCATTTTTCGTGAATATTTCCGCTTCCGTAGATTAAATTAATTCGTGCTTTAAACATATAATACACATACCTGAGACGGATAATATGTCACTATAAACCGCATAACATTCCATAGACAAAAATTTTTTTTCAAGGGTTAACATTTTTCATTATTTTTTTTTCATAAGTTCTGAGAGAGAGACACCTCCAATTTTTTAACACATAATAGCCTTTTTGATGGCCTATAAAATTAATTAAATTCAAGCATATAGCATTGGTGCATAGTACAAAAATTATTTAAATAAAACTTGGTAAGTCCCTGTGACGTAATAAAAAAGAAATAAATTCATCTTATATTAAACCTTTTTTTAAAGTTTATAAATGATTTATCACTGGCATATTGTCCGTCTCGGGTATGTGTATTATATGTTTAAAGCACGAATTAATTCAATCTACGGAAGCGGAAATATTCAAGAAAAATGATTTTTTTTTAATTTTTTTTTTTTCTTGGAAAGTAAGAAGAGGAGAATGCTGTAATTTTGTATAGGAGTTACTAACAGCAGGGCCCATCATCACAAAAAAAATCAGCCTGAAAAGCTATTAAGGCACAAGATGTTCCCTTACCCTGCCATGGCCTTTCGGTAAAGAAAGACACCTGAACTAACATTTCTAAAAAAATGTATTAAAAACAGCGAAATATTTTGATGCATTTTCTTTTTCAAATATGTACTTACAATTCAATATTATTTTGCTGCTTCTTTCCTTTCTCCAGCACAAGCCGTTGCTTAGAAATTGCACTTTTTGCACTACTGGTGCCATCTATCGCTTTTTCAAGACTACCTCACTACACGACATACTTGTGTTGGTAAGTAATCTCATACTATCTCCCTACACGTGCAATTCAAACTCGACCGCACGCACACTACTATATATGCACTCAGTATTGGCTCACGTAGCTGTAGTAGTGTGTAAACACCAGAGTCCTGTGTGTGCATGTTGTGTTGTACAGGGAATGGCAACGCCGTACAGTACTAGTGTGCGTAAACGTGTAGCCAAATAAAGCGCACTCCCACATTGGAAAGGAGTTTCCCGAATGAAACGATACCCGTAGCGCCATCTACCAACCAGTATAGGAACAAATTCACGACGGGCCATTTGCAAATGGAATGAAGTAAAAATTCTGATTGGATAAATAAAATAATTGTAGGGTTCAACAAAATAATCTGTAACCATTTTCTTATGAGAATCTTGAAAAATTGAATTTAGACACTAATAAGATATTATCAATACCAAATAATTAAAAAGCTCGCAGTAACTGAGCTTTTGCAATTGGTACTCTTTTTGGTTTGGGATCGACTGTTTCTGAAAAATAAACTTAATCAAAAATAATTATAAAAAAATCAAAATATGTTTAAAAGACGTTTCGACTATTGTGCAACATGCTTACCTTAGCAAAAAAATAACAGGGTTATGTTTAAAGACATATTAAGTGGATTTAAAAAAAGTAATTTAATTGTAAAACTATGAAGCGACATAAAAACACACCCTGAGTTAAAATTTCTTTAATATACAATTTAATTGTATAATAGTTGTAATCTCAAAGTTTGCCTTTAAAATTAATCAAGAGCACTGCGTGGAGTTTATCTTGTATTTGCTTAATTAGCTCCTACTATAGTGCTGTCCATCAAACTTGTGCAAACTTGTAAAAAACTCTTTTATGATTTACATGTTTTGGTGCAATAAAGAATATTTACTTTTATCTTATATTTTCGAGACTTATGGCTCTTAGTGGGCCTTGCAGATTCTATTCCAGACATTAGGTAAATCTATACAAAGCTGCAGTGTTTTTTTGTAAATTTGTTAAATCATGATCCCAGTTGTTTTAACAGAATATAATAATAAGTATTAAAAAAAAAACAAATGAACGTCATTTTCAAATACCTACGTAAAAATATTACAGTCACTTTGTTTTTCCTGTAATACAGATTTTTGGGGGTTTTCAAAATATCCAGTTTTGGATTTTAATTTCATATATATGAGTAAATTGCTTCATAAAAAGGCACTTTGTTTTGTTGTTTTGTACAGCCAATTCCGGAATTTGGGAATTGGCCATACAAAAAAAAACGGTACCTATTGCAAGCCCTAGTGAATAGGTAGATTCCTAAAGTTATGAATTAGTAAATGAGTACAGTCAAGTGCAAAAATACGTATCGAAAAAATCGTCTCATAAATATGGTACTACGCACTTATTACAACGGAATAAGATTCTATGGGACATATTTTTGAGTAAGATGAGTACACCCATATTTTTACACTTGACTACCTAATGTGTAACATAAAAAAAGAAGGAGCAATAGGAAAATTAAGTTATTTTTACAATAACAGAGAATATTGACGTTTGTAAGTTCTACTTTGTTTAAATTAAATAAAAAACATTCTATACTGTTTTCTTCAAAATGGTTTTTGACTCTATATAATTTTCGTAAAACACATATTTTCTCAGTACGCACGTTTACATAAAAAACAGGTCTAAAAACAAATTTACCGAAATAAAAAATTTAAAACATATTTCACAAAGTTCACGTGCGACTTTATCCACGTGGGGCGCCGCCGCCCGAAATAGTTCCTTATCACACGACTCACGAGGTCGGACGGCTAGCCAATAACCTTATAATATTATTCCAGTTAATATACACATTCATTTGCATACACGTTATATACATGTTATTTTTAACGATATAACACAGATTAATACAAGCGGAGATTTAAAGACCGATTCGCGACTCGCTAGGTGTTGATTTTTTTTTGTTTTCAGTTTTTTTTGTTATGATCATTATGAATGTTATAATTTTAGTGCATAGACTTATGCAGGGTAGGCTGAAGCGTATTGGATCGCAGGGCATAATCGTTCAGGAAGTAATGACGGCCTCCTGGCCCAGTCAGTAGTGATCCTGCCTACGAAGCAGGAGGTTCCGGGTTCAAATCCTGGTAAGGGCATTTATGCCATTTATTTGTGTGTTTATCACAGATATACTTATGGATATTTTCTATGTATATAAGTATTTATCTACTTATATATTATACATATCGTCGCCTAGTACCCACAACACAAGCCATATTGAGCTTACGTGGGACTAGGTCGATTTGTGTAGGATTGTCCCATAATATTTTTTTTGTTTCTAAAAATCTTAAAATTCTAAAGACCGCGGGCCACAGACAGCTAATCAGCGTCCCGTGTTAGGTTCCCCCACATGCCGCGGTGGCGCGATCTTATGAATTTGATAAAAATGCTTAACTTGTGCCGTTTCGCCCTGCGATCCGATTTGCCTCGGTCTACCCTAAGTACATACCTAGTATCTGTGTTGGGTGTTCGACCGTATGTATCGTCTAACTGAGCGAACTACTATCAATTAGTGTATTTGTATGGTGGTTATTTCCGACTCAATAGGTTACAGACTTTTCTTGTCTATGGCGTAGGTATCTAATACCATATAGAATTGACGTATCCAATGAGAAGATTTTTTAGAGCTTGCAGCGTCATCTGAGCGTAGCTTTACGCATTAGTAGAGCTACGTATTCATTGATTTATTTTTAAAAGGCTTAGGGCCTGTTTCACAATGTCCAAGTAAAGTCCTGAATAAGCTACTTGCCACTTATCTAACGAATAAAGTCAGCGTTGGCGTTTTACAATCTTCAAATAAGCTTAACTGGCAGATAAAGTGCTAAGTTTTGCAGGTAGTTTTATCTGGCAGTTAATTTATTTGTTAATTAGCTATCCAATACTTTACTTGGACATTGTGAAACAGGCCCTTAGATAAGTACCTATTAGGTAAACTTCTTTCTTTGAACTGCTTATTTATAGATTCTTACGGAATATTCTACAGTTTTCTATGATAAATTGCATACGATTGTCTCTCGTGCCGTGTAAGTAGGTCGCGTTCTACAATCTCTATTACACCGTCACGTGGTGACCTTATTCTTATCAGAATTTAACGTAACAGAACAATATTAGTCACGAATTGCTAGCGCGCACTCTTTCACTCATCAGCGGAGTTAAGTATGTGCGAGCAAGACACACTGATGCCCATGTCTAGTTGGTATTTAATATTGCGCTTGGATATAGATTTCTGAATGTTGTTTCTAGTAATTTATGCTTCAATTGATTACTTCGCGGCACGAGCCGTGGTTTTAATAAGAATTAAAAGAGATGGAAATAGGACATATTGATGAGTGTCACGTTTCATGTTGCATTATTTTTATCTAGTTAAATAAATAGCTAAAGAAACTGAACGTTTAAAAAAATATTTTTTGTGGTATTTTAATACTTAGGTAATTTTCTAATGAGAATCGCTCGTATAATATTATATAGTCTGTGGAATCACTAACTATCGATAGTAAAATAAAGTCACAAAGTTTGTTCCCATTGTTCTTGTTTTTAATAAACTTGGTATTAGAAGACAAAGGAAGCTTTCAAAAATGTATACAATTTTTTTTTTCTCTTATTGGGATCGTAAGGGCTCTTAAATTACCTTTTCTTAAAGTTGCAGAAACCGGCATATTAAAAAATGTAAAATTTTAAAACAATGTTCTGAACTCACTATTTTTTTTTATATACCACGACGGTGGCACAACATACAACAACGACACACGAAACAAGCATACGGCCCGCCTGATGGTAAGCAGCTACCGTATCCTATGGACGCCTGCAACTCCAACCAAAGGAGTCACATGCGCGTTGCCGACCCTTTACAAAAAGGAGGATTCACTGTGTTAATGGCTAAAGGAACAAGAAGGTCCCTCATCGTCAACACACTGGGTCCTCTTTGAGCTCTTTGGCAACCTTACTCACCAGCAGGAACACAACACTATGAGTAGGAACACTATAACTAATTACCTACAACTAGATTTTATTTTTTGTTAGGTGACTGTTTTTATGGGGGGCATTACTAAAGATAAAGATAACTAATCCCTACACGATATATTTTTAAACTTGAAACACCCAAAATCTAACGAAGAAAATGCTTGTTCTCAATTTGAAAGTTAAAACAATGAACAATACAATGCAAGACGTTACACGATAGTGTATCGATAAGTTATAACTCACACTCATAACCTCTCAATTTGGTCTCACTTGTTATATGAATTTAATCTTTATTGCTATCACAAATAAAGTAGCATTTTAAATCGCATGCACGAATAAGATACGAGGTTTCCAAAGCGAATATGGAATATTTCAAAGGGATTAGAGTAATTTATTTTCGTCGCTCGATAAAGATACTGCGTGGTATGAATCTCAAGTCTACATTTTTGCTTGGTACGGTACGCTTACATTTTGTCACAGTCGAAAGTTTTAAAACAGTAGGCATTCGAATGAAGATAAACGCGGAAAGCACCGCGCAGTAAAGTTGGCGATGCGAGCGTTAATAACTCTCCTGCAGCAGTAGGGTAAAACAAACACTTAGGTAAGTAGGGTTTAAAGTAAAAGCACTAATAGGGTTTAAAGTAATATACTATGTGGGTTTTTAACCTCATTAGATTTGCCATGCCACAGGTTTAAATGTTTTTTTTTTTTAAGTAAAAAGGGTCCCAAGTATTTTTATTGATGAAGATTATTTAATTTATGGCAATCGTTTTTGTAGCTTTTTATTTTTTATGTGCTTAGCTGCACTATTATCAATTTAAGACAGCGAGAGTGAAACTTGTGAAACTAACTCCTTTTTTGTGATTGTCAAAATTTTTGTCTGGCTATAATTGTAAATAATTATGTGTTTTTTTTTTAATACTACGACGGTGGCAAACAAGCATACGGCCTGCCTGATGGTAAGCAGCTACCGTAACCTATGGACGCCTGTAACTCCACAGGAGTCGCATGCGCGTTGCCGACCCTTTAGAAAAAGGAGGATTCACTGTGTTGACGGCTAAAGGAACAAGAGGGTCTCTCATCGTCAACACACTGGGTCCTCTTTGAGCTCTTTGTACAATAAGTGGAATTAAAAAAGTTTATAGTTTGGTCAAATCGTTTCTTACTTATAACACAGAGAGAATTAGTGTATTTTTCTTACTCTATTACTATCACCATAAAGAGAGGGATGTGTAAGATACCTACAGTTTTATCTTCTACTGTTTCTAATAAATTGCCAGAATTTGGTTTACCAGACTTTACCTACTTACACTACTGCCCCAAAACATTCTACTGCGTTTTTGTATCGCAGCCAGATTAGTTCATTGACATTTCGCGTAGACTCGAGGGTTATGTTTCGTCCCCCTCTACCGCGCGGGTGGGAGAGGAAGGCCAATACAAATTGTCGCTCGGTAGCATGTGGGAATGATGGCCGTTCAGTCGGCCGACGTTTGAACTTTTGAAGGTTGAAAAATAAACATTTGAAGGACTTTTTGGGAATCTCGTTAAGATGTAGCTTTTGTCTAACAGGCAGGATTCTGTCTTGCAAATTGTACAATTAATAATAATTTCACATGCCACAGTCGCATTGGGTATGAAAGTTTTATCATAATAAGTAATTAATAAATATTTTATTACTTATTATTATATGATAAATATACAGTAAGTACATTTTGGGTTCGGGTGAACCTTACCTACTCCTATAAAATCCTGTCCAATTTAAAAAAATATACTTACGAATCCTTTCCATTACCTCTTTCAGCAACAATCCTACATATATTTACATACCTACCTATACACAACGTATGGGTATAAACATTTCAGTTCTTTAAAAAAAAATTGGATTCTTTTTCCTGCCAATTTCTAAGAAAATTCGGTTCCGAAAATTCCAGCTCTACTCTATACACAGACGCCATTGATTAATTGAACTGAAATTTTAAACTAAATCTGAAAAGGTAACCGAACAAACTTTTATATTTTTGTCTTATTTTTATTCAACTTCAAGTAATTTTACCTAAAACACTCTTCTAATTAATAAAAAGAAAAAGTAGTCTCTTGAAGATAATAACACTCAAAGGAAACTGGAATACAAAATAGAAGACCAAAACGCTTACGTAATGACATTTTGTCTCCCTTCATCGGAGTCAAAATCGATAATAAGGAGAGAGACAGATAGAAAGCACCGACGCGTCGTTTAAACAACTTTACTAGGGAAACTGGTTTTTCGACCGAATGCTACGGGACGTCGAGAAATATGTGAACGGCATTTCTTTTAATTTTCAATATTTTCTTATTGCGATAGATTTATGTTAATGTTGAGTATGAAAGATATTTCGTGTGTGGATCTTATTTATTATTGTATTATGAAATAGTGAATTAAATAAATTCGATCAGCTCAATTACGCTCAGACTGGGATAAAAAAGTTCATAAAAATTTAATAATGCATAAAACTAGAAATTGGGTGAGTGATCAAAACATAAGGTATTTAGTAAAATTATAACAGTTAAACAAATAATACAAAGTACATTAAAAAAAAAGAAAAATACTAGATGGCAATGGGAACTCATATATAGTAAGTCCCAAAAACAACGTGCTGTAATATCAATAAATCAATCCATAAATAAAAATGTATAAGTTTAGTTAACGACCCTTAGGTACTTATACATAATAATACTTATATCTTCCACAATAAACTGGCTTATTCGCCGTAACAAACGCCATCTTCTTCTCTCTCTAACAAAAACTAAATAAACCGGCGTGTAAAATAAAAAGTTCGGAATCAATCGTTGCGTCCCGCAGCATTCGGTACAGTTTGGTAGAACCTCAGAGGATCGCGGATAGATGGCGTTAGGATCCACTTAATGGCTCCCTTCTGTCCTCTGGCCACAAATCTCGGATTAACTTAAAAAAATATACTTAATTCGATTTTCAAAAGGTTACTTTTTAAAACGCGCTGACTGAATCGTGCCAATCTGGATATTCGTATAAGAATTTCGTTTGAATATATTTGAATTTCGAATTGGCGAATCTGATGCCCATTTGGATGCGCGTGTGCTGTAATGTAATGATTGGCTTAAGTTGGTTTTCAGAGCTTTTGTAAATATTAGTGAACCTTGAAACTATTCATAGATTCTCCAAGTTAATGTTAGATTTAAAAACATTGGTTTTCTCTTAAATTACTCTATACCAACCATGTTATTATCTTTCAGCGACTTGTTTTCTTTTCAACTACATATTTTACTTATAAGGAAAACGGGCGTTAAAGGTTTTTTCTAACTACTTTTTTTAAATGTGTCTACATACAGTGCAATCCTAAAAACTCTTATTAGAAATAGTATGTACCTAGATATTATATCCCTCAAAAATTAGATAGGATGAAATTATGGTAATATATTACAATAGTTATATTATTTTACTACATTTGAACTCAGTTTATCCTATTTTTGTTAACCTAAGTCTATCCTGTTTTCCAATCATTGCTATTAACTAATTCATAGTTCGAAAACAACCTACCAAATTGAGATGTTTCAAGACTAGTCCATCATCTAAGGGTGGTTCCAACCACTGTGTGATTTATATAGACACTCTCACAAGCACATTTCACGCCCTTACAAATACAACTACGAACACAGCGCACGCATGCGTATTCTACTTGAGACACGGATTGGTACAGTCAAGCAAAAATATGTATCGAAAAAATCGTCTCATAATATGGTACTACGCACTTATTACAACGGAATAAGATACTATGGGACATATTTTTGAGTAAGATGAGTACACCCATATTTTTACACTTGACTGTACCTAAATAAACATGGGTGTATTGGTCGATAATAATAGGCATGATGACACATGTTGAATTATGCAATCAAATTTAGTTGATAGGATGCAAAATGATCAATATATCCAACAAAAGTGAAAATTTATAAATTCTATTGAAATGGCTCAATGATATCAAGCTGCAAAATTTCTAAATTTTACGATTTTTTAAAGTGCGAATTAAAAAAAACAATGATCCCATTCGATTTTTAACATTTTACCTACTGCAAAATAAATTGTATATAGTCTGGCCAGCCAACGAACGCAGTGGCAATGTACAGCGAACAAAAGTATGACATCACTAAGAATAAGTGAAAAAAGCAGCAATGATCATCAAATTTTATGTTTTTAATTTTAGGTGGTATTTCCGCCCCTTTCATTAGGTGACATTTACGGTGTGTAAAAAGGAGACGGATGTATTTCGTCTGATCTGTCATCAACTGCAACAGATAATCTGGTTGAGGCAATTGACATATGGCTTAAAAATTAATTTAAATTTAATTGAGAACGTTGCAGAAGTTCTATCTCACTCGCGCTTAGGATGAGAGAGTGAAATGCACTAGAAACAAATTCAATGTGAATTGAAATGTTCGTCATGTAATACGGTGTCTCATTACAAAGGGTTGCCACATGTACGTTATTTAGAATTTGCCGCGCGTTTCTACTGACAGAAATGGTTTGCCAGACTATAGCAACCATATACATAAACGCAACATTTCACCGTAAAAATAGCAATTTCATAATTTTTCCATACTTTAAACAGGGGGACTATGTGATCGTGACGTCTCTTTTGCACGTCATTTTGTTAGGAGCGTTTTGAAAAAAAAATGCAAATCTCGGGCTTTAAGTCTCATTTCTGACTTTTGTGTTGCTTTAACGCAATTGGCCCCATATAGACATTTGATCCTCACAGCAAAACGAATCGATTGATACCATACATGAAAAAAAATCACCATGCCTAATGATTAGATTACTTACCTAGAATTCTTAAAAAAAAATTTCGTTTGACAACCGGACGTCTACCTCTATCTTAGTTCTTACTAAGATAGGTTAGACGTTTCGGCACAGGGGACCGATTTTTGACTTTCGAGCGCTCGAATTCGAATAATTTAACCTTGAATAAAATCGCACACAAAAGTTTGTCGCCATTATTTAGACATAAAATTAATAGTATAAATCATAGTGATTTTAAATTACCGCCGCTGTTATTTTTAAAACGTCATTTCTTTGTTTTATTTAGAGTTTTAAATGTCAGATTCGAGCGTTCGAGTCTCAAAAATCGCCCCCCTGCCCTGCTAAGCTGAATGCCGCTATTTCAAAATCAGATTCTTTTGAAAATGGAACTCTGAGATACAGAATTTAAGGTATAAATTTGCAATATTTTTTTTCCAGATAGCGTCATACGGCTTAGCAGGGCAGGGGGCGATTTTTGAAATTCGAGCGGTCAAATCTGACATAAAACTCTAAATAAATTGATGTTTAAAAATAACAGCTATAGGAATCTAAAATCATGATTATTTAAACTATTAATTTCATGCGAAAACAATTGCGACAAACTTTTGTGTGCGATTATTTTCGAGCTTAATTTTTTTGAGTTCGAGCGCTCGTATGTGAAAAATCGGCCGCCAAAGTCGAAAGTCTCTGCACGTGCACCCTTAGTTAAATAATTTTAGATAACTAAATACATAGTACTTTTTAATATATAAGTACAACCATGTAACACATCTGATTAATATTAACTAAATAAGCATTTGTTTTGTTTTAACGTACCTTAGGTATGTCAAGTACCTACCTAACTACAAACATACGGTATTATTTACTGAATACATTTTAGATTTAGATTTTGATATATTTTTTATATCAAAATCATGATAATTATTTAATCAAAGTACCTAAGTATAGACAGAACAGATAAATCAGGCTTCTAAATCGGCATATCGATGAAAACAAATGAAAATCATCGCCGTAAAATATAAGCTAAAGAAGCTTTACTCGTCTCAATAACGTACTTACATTGTATCCTAAAGTACACACAGTGGCAATGAAAATGGGTCAATTTAAACGTACTATATACCTAATCAATCAATTGTATCTGTGTCACGTGAAATATTAAATAGTAGGTAAGTACCTACAGGCACCGGCAATAGTAGAGCTATAAGAGCGTGTCACATATTCTTGCAGCCATCGTGTAGGCAGATACTATTGCCGGTGACTATGCTGCCTAAATATTTAACCACGTAATAACAGCGTAAATTCATTTATTGTTCTATTTTATTATTTATGTGTATGTATGTTGTACAGTCAGCATCAAAAGTAGCTACGCAATCGAAGACGTCAAAAGCTCTTATTCTCTTTTAAGAAGGACTTTTGACGTCTTCGTTTGCGTAGTTACTTTTGATGCTGACTGTAAGTACCTATAGGGACTTGGACATTAGGTATATTAATGGAGTACCGACTATCCGTCCGGGGAACCCATTTCTTACCGGATTAACGGGACCCTAGAGCACTTTTGCTACAGTTTAATAAAACTTAGCTGCTTTAACTCCGGTTTGTCCTCTTTTTTTTTACGCTAGATTTTATATTTTCAAGATCAAGATATCACCTAACCGTTTTCATTGCCCGCTAGTGTACACCGCCTAAAACTAAGCCTGTTACACCATCTATAAAACAGTAAATTGTTATAGTTATTTAGGTACCTAAATACATTACCATTTCATCACGCTCTCGGAATAGACGTGTTTAAATCCCGCACCTACTCTCAACCGAGTACTGATTGAAGCTGCCAGTATTTCATAACTCCCAACAACTTACAAAAACCGTCGAAACTAGTTTTACCCGTCTTTAATACTTTGCAATAGAGTCTAAAGTTCGACGATTCATAGCTACAGAGCGGTACGGTAAGTATGGTATCTCTGAGTTGGTAGGTTATCTGCAATCTGCGTAATATTGTAGTCTTCACCTTGGTTCTTCATTTGCGTTAAACTTGCGAGGTCCTGGTTTAGACCACTTTAGGGATCTTAGGATCCCTATCTGTTAAGTACCTGTTTTACTAAAAGCTTTATATGTGTATTTTATTAATAATAAAATAAGGAGAATATTGAGCTACTTACGGATTTTAAAAGGTCATTGTTATTAAAGGGCGCACGGACTAAAAGCGCTTAAAAAGGAGGCGTGTAGCAAATAAAATATCTGATAAAATTTTATTGATTCAGTTGGACTACTTATATATATTTTTTTAAATACTTTCGTCGTATTTTTCATTTTGAACATCAGCTAAGCGTAAGTAGGTACCTATAATACCTATATTCAGCGTAAATGCTGTAAATAGAAAAATAAACTAATGAAAACAATCACACATTCATTACTTCGCAATCACGTACTTTTCAACAACGAATACAACCATGGTTTCATTGTCAGCTTATACACATAAACTTGACATTGTAAAAACGTCCGTTAATTACTTATATTTCAGTGAAAACGATTTTTTTAAATAATATTTTGTCAAGTGTCAAATGCTGTTATTGCCTAGAAATGCAGCCATATTTGTTTACTTTTTTTTTAATAACGCCTAATTTAACAAATCCTTAAAGCCTTAAAGCACCTACCAAGGCAGGGTTAACGCACCAACAATCTCCGAACGGTAAACAACCCTGCCCTATCGTCAAATATTTCAATTAGATAAACCGTCCAGACAGCCCTATCGCGGTGATTTACTCCCTCCCAGATAAACACACTAATGGACCAAAAACACGCGTTGTACTACATGTGCTATGTTGTATCATGTGTTTTTCTGAGCCACTTACGGACCTTGGGAATGGACGTCGGAACAGCTAACCCGTTAAGGTGGCCATTTTGTTTAATGCATATGGAAGGAGTATTTCAGAAAGGTGCGCTGAGGTGAAGGCAATAGAAACCCTTGTCTGTGGGCAGTGGGTGTTTAAGGTGTAATGGATTGGCGAAGCTGAGAAACTCCCGGTTTCCCTTACAAAATCTTTGTCAATGCTCTATAATATAAAATAATGGATAAGTTAGGAAATGTTGTTATGGCATGGCATACCTAGACATGAATTTTATTTATTTATATAGCCCTTTATTCTGAACATGAATAAAATTGTTTCTGTGTTAAATTAAGTCTCTTAGCTCAGTGTGCCTATTGGCAAAGGCCTCCTCCGGCTCCTTCCAGTATCTCCTATCTCTTGCCACCCTTTGTCCAGAGTGGTCCTACTGTACATATGATCTCATCTTCCCATCGTTTTGGTTGGGAGTCTTTCGATCTTGACCCGTCTATTGGGTGCCACATGAGAATTCTTTGACTCTACTTTTCAGTCTTACATCTTACAGTACATGAATTTACCTAATTACCTAAATAAATATAGTGTAGATGAATAAGATAAGATAGAATCGTATGAGATTGTGACATGGACTATGGACTACATGTCCAGCTAAGATCAATAATATAAATTCCACGATTTATAACCAAAGTCTAACAAAAATGGTGGTGATTAAGGGCGTAATTGGTGTCGTATTTTAATTATGAAAAACCCTAACGCAACAATATACTCTGTATTACTCAGTTTCGCCTTTATTTACTTATATCCTAATTTTCATTGTGTTATTGTTTTGTCACAAAACCTGATTGTGCTAGTTTTCCGTTCAGTGCCAGTTTACCGTCACCTGATTTTACTGCTACAAATATATAGGTTTTTTTAAGGTCTACAAATTTTCTATTTATAGTTTATTCTTTAGTATTTTTTTTTTCAATTTAAAGGTTTAATTTTGGAAAACCTTGAATTTAAATATATATATAAATATGGACTGAACATTGACAAAGGTGGACGAAAACTAGCACAATCACGACTAGGGTATAATTAGGGCTAAATGCAGGTTAAAATTTATCAGCGGACCAAACATATTAAATAATTTTAAACTTTCGTGAGACATAGGTACAGTCACCAGCAATAGTATCTTGCTACACGAAGGCCGTAAAAATATGTGACACGCTCTTATATGTAGGGCCATAAGAGCGTGTCACATGTTTTTGCGGCCTTCGTGTAGGAAGATACTATTGCCGGTGACTGTACTACCAAACACTTCAAATATATACTTTAACAACATAAAACTACACGATTTACGTGATTTCAATTAACTTATGACGTTATGTTTAAACCATACAATTTAAAAAGAAAAAACAAACACACAGTTAACCTAATATAAGTAAACAAAGGCATTTGTAAATCAACACAAGCCAAGCAAATGTATGCACCAACGTTCACCTTTCAAATTTACATCCACGCGATCCAAGGGAGTACAAAACAAAATTAACCTTCAAGCTTACAATTCGAAACAAACAAGCGACATCTCCGGTGGCGACGGGTAGGGGAGGTCCGGGGGAGGGCCGGGGGTGGTTCCACCCCCAAGGGGTGCATTCATTACAAGGTCCCATGCACCGAACCTGCATGCGAATAGGGTATAGCGATCCTTAGGAACCGATCATGGAGCCAGACTCGAGATGAGATTTTGATAGAAGACATTCTGTGCATAGTTGAGTTAAAAGTTGCTCAGCTGTTTTCGTTGAGTGGATGGAATGGTGGTTTAAAACACGTAATTTAAATTCTTACTTATATTAGAGAAACTTCTTTTTTATATTTTTACGAAAACGAAATACGAAAGTGTGCATTAAGAAACTCTTGGTTTAGGTTATTCCTGAGTAGATTAGTTACTTAAAACTTTTAGACTAAGTTTTTTACCTACTTAGATAATTCATAAATTGCTGAATTCACTTAGTGTGCCTTCGTACCTCCGACTGGTATAGGTAGGTACATTATGGGTTAGATTACTGTTTAACGTTGATCTGTTTATAAGGGCATAGGTACCTAATTGGTATCGTAATCTGTCGAGGAAAACAAAAGGGGAAAAATTTCCAGCCTTGAGGTCCCAAAACGAGCATCAACAATACTATTCACGTTAAGTAAACACATCAGATATGGTTATGTATAGGTACATAGGTTGGTAGTCCCGTCAGAGAAATAGGAAGTCACAGAACCTTAAGCTATGCTGAGGAAGATATCTACTTACACAATTTACTTATGTGATTTATTTCAAAGGCGTGAGCGGAAACTTGAACTTATATAATCTCGTGTTATATTGATTAATAGCGACGAAGGAGGTCGGTACGTAGGTCCTTCTGAAACTAAAATTGGCTATATATAAAAAAATGCTATATGTATACCTAGTCATTGAATCAAGAACCATTTCCTCACTTGACGACTACAAACTAGCTGTGAATATTGTGAATGTTTTGGGTGCTTGTGCTAGTTTTCGTCCACTCTTGTTAGTTTTCTGTCCATACTTATTTATATGTTTATCTTCAAGTTTTTCCCGAAATAAAAGCTTAAAATTAAAAAATCTACTAAAGAATAAACTAAAAATATAAACTATATTGACCTTAAAAAGTTTTTATCTACACTCATACTGTAAGTACTCTAAAATGCGTTCAAAAACCGTAGACAATGACAAGCATTACAACAAACGATTTAACTATGATAAGTTTCTTATCTGCGGCAGTAACGTAATTTTAACTTTGCATGCTCAAATATTGTTAAGCAATGAGTTTCAAATTTGGAACATCGAATTTGATAACATAATGTTACCGCCATGGCCAACTCGATTGGTCCCGCGCGAGCGCCGGCACAATCGAGTTGGCCATGACGGTACAATGGCGGTCATTCTATGGTTTCCGAACACTTTATTTAATATATATAATATGAGTGTAGATAAAGCAGTGTATGCAACTGTACGTAATTAGGCCTTAAAACACTCGTGTGATCTTATTATGAAATTCGCCTGCGGCTCATTTCATAAAACCACACTCATGTTTTAAGGACCCTTATTACGTAACAGTTACATAAACTACTATTCCAATCTATTTGCAGCAGTTTAATCAAGTGGACGGTAAACTGGCCCTGGACGGGAAACTACCACAATTACCCTATGATGTGTATAATCATTTGTAGGGACTTACATATAAAGATGTGATTCGGCATAATTTTGACTGACAATTTTTGACTGAGTCAAAATTTCATAGGAATGAATCTGCTTTTATTAGCAATACGTAAGACAGGTTACTGTTAATGTGTATAAGTAAGTACCTAAGCATACCATACATATATGTATGTACTAAGTATATAGTTATTTCTTTGTCGGCGTCTCGCCTTACGGGCCACCCCTAAAGCGTAAGTACTTACAACTGTGCACAAAATGTCTCAACGTACAAGAGCCAGACCAGCTTAACATTTACACGAACGCACTTCTCTTGTTTTTTCAATGTTTCGACATTTTGAAGAAAAACTACAGCTTTAAAGGCCAACAGACACTGTCAATATTAATGTCATTATTTCTATACTTGTCCTTTTCCTTTTGTATATAAAGGATGAGCAGGATGAGGAGAGAAAACTTAATAATGACATTATTACTTAACGGCCTCCGAGCCCAGTCGGTAGTGACCCTGCCTACGAAGCAGGAGGTCCCGGGTTCGAATCCTGGTCAGGGCATTTATTTGTGTGTTTATCACAGAAATTTGTACCTGAGTTATGGATGTTTTCTATGTATTTAAGTATTTATCTATATCTATCTATTATATATATCGTCGTCTAGTACCCACAACACAAGCCTTATTGAGCTTACTGTGGGACTAGGTCGGTTTGTGTAAGATTGTCCTATAATATTTATTTATTATTTTTATTACTGACAGCGTCTGGTGGCCTTAAGGTTATATGTTTTATAGCTGTAAATAAAGCATAAATATTCAACTGTTGTACCATACAAAATCCTTGCGTTAATCTTGTAAGAAAGCTTTTAAAATAACATTAAAATTTGTTTGGTACTCTAATTTCGGTTAATTTAGTTACGTAGATCCATATCTCGCAGGCGAAACTCCGTCTGCCAAACATGAAATTCCACCAAATAATTATTAACAAACAGAAACCACTGAAATTAAACTACGGCGTTGCACTCGTCTGGGTGAAGTTACACTTCGTAAATTAACGCAACAATTATGTACCGAGCCAATAATAATTTTGAAATTCATCTGAATAATACAACTCGTTCAAGCCATCTGTTTCTTGCCCACTGTTCAATAGACGGTCTTAGGATATTCCAGTTTGTAATTACCCCCCTTAAAGTATTCTTAGCTCTTATTCCTTTCTAAATAAAGCTTAAAACATCTTGATAGCGGGTTCTACATAGAAAACAGGCTAATGCTTTCTACGCTCAATGTTGCTCTGTTCTTTGAATTAATTTTGGCCTCTTGAGACTAATCTCCGCCAGTCGAAATTAAACCGATCTTAAGTTAATGAAATCGTTAGGTGCCTATCTATTCCGACAAGGATTGGATATCCCAAAATTAAAGGGACCGGACTCCGAAATTGAGCTGTAAATAACAACATACCTTCCAAATTACGTAATTACTTGAGTTATACAAAATAAGGCTTCTCTCTGACGCTGATTAATATGTATAATTAAAGGCAAAAAAGGAATACTAGCTACCATATGAAGGGTACACGGAAAGAACATGTCTAGTCACTTTGACAACATTTTGAGTTACAGCGCTTTTAAAGTTTGGAACGTTTCAAATAATCATACTAAATATTTTCGAAACTAGATGGTTTTTACGAGTTAATAATGGAATTACGTTAAAATTTGCAGCTGAAACAGAAGTTGCTAATAATAGTTCATTTCAAGCTCTACATTTTGATATAAAAATTTCAATTTACAAAAAAAGTGACTAGACATGTTCTTTCCGTGTACCCTTCATATATTCTCATCCAAAATTATGAAATGAATGGTTTGAATTATTTCAATACTGATGAAAAACATTCTTCAAAGTCTAACAAGAAACTTAGAAGGTACCTAAATACTTATATCTTTGCCGTAGAAAGAAGAACCGAAGTAATGGATATCTTTAAAATGTAATCTGTGGGCGGAACCCATCTGGGTTATGGGATTAGTGGGCGAAGGGTCGCCTCGCGATGGCGTCTAACTGCTGATCTATCGATGCAACCCGCGAGAAATCTGGGGAAAGCTCGAGACAGGTCAACGACCTCGTTTTTGAAAAAAAAAATTTAAAAAAAGGGATTTTTGTTTGGAAAGAAACTTTATAGTCTGCTTTTTAAAATAATTTTCGAGTGATTGTGGAAACTTATCTGAAACCTTTTTGATTGAAATTTATGCCTCTACTCGTACCTAGTTGAGCTTCCAAATGACACATATTTTACACAAACAGATGTTTGGAGACAAATATCGAGAAATATTCAAATATATGTAACTTTGGCGCATAATTAGGTAGCTATCAACTGTTTTAATTGACGAATGAAATAGTTCACTTTTAGGTACTACATATTTACTTAGGTAGATATAGGTCCGCTTGACAAACTAATCCTACGTCAATTCATGGGATTAGGTTGTCAAGCGGACCCCAGGCCGTGACAAACGGTAGGAGGAAGAGGAAGAAGATGAAATCCGCTAGGTACAGCTTAATGCCGGTCCTTTTTTTAAAGCACCTACCTTTATAAAATTTACTTTAAGTAGGTACTTAAAAAATGTGAGAAGAGAACCGTCAGTAGATACTTAATTAAGTTTACTTATCTATGCTTGAATTCTAAATAAGTAGGTACCTATGTATTTTTTTACACTAAACTAAAACCTACAACAATGCTTGCAGCAAACTATAGGTACCTCGTTTTTAATTTAGGTTTAGAAAAATAACGGACGCATTCACCCATGTCAGTATCTTTATGTTTTTCAGACATATCCGGGAAAAAATAATGAGACTATTACCTACTTCTTTCCATTAAGTAAAGTGATATCACTTTAGACAAGAAAAGGCAAAATAACGAGTTTATAATCGTTTTCCCAGGAATCGTACAACGACAATCGCACGATTTTTCTAACATTGAAAAAACTATAGGTACCTACTTACTACATATAATTACAGTATAGGTATGAACTTTCAAATAACATAAATCATGATAAATTACTGATTGATTCGCGTGATGCTACGCACGCATACCGCATACGCATGTTTCTAGTTCCCTAGTATATAGTTAGCAATAAGTATAACTGCAACACAGTTACCAATCTCACGAACATTCAAACCAAGGAGATTATATCCTATAGAGATTGCATATACAAGCAAAGTTCGAAGCGCAAAACCAGCCATTTTATGACGTCACGTTGTATAGTCGTACCTTTCTACAGTCCAAGCGGTTTAATTTTTGAGACCATATTTTGAACATGATGCCCTATAACTATGTCAATCCATGAAATAGAGATGTATTTTATGTCATGACATGACATGACACATCGCAATTTGTCATACGATAGAGGCTGTAGGTAAAGCGTGCCAAAGAAACATGTAATACATACTTACATGTATAACATAGCGTAACATCTTTCAGATAATTGTGCTAGTTTTCGTCCACATATTCAGTTTTCCGTCCATACTTATTTATACAATTACTAGCTTTTGCCCGCGGCTTCGCTCGCGTTAAATTCGGGGTAACAAACCATACAAACTTCCACCCCCCATTTTAGGGAAGTGGGGGTTAGAAAGAGACAAAAAGTAGCCTATGTAGTGACATACACACTCTCCATCCCTTCAACTATCTCTACTTAAAAAATCACATCAATTCATCGCCCCGTTTTGCCGTGAAAGACGGACAAACAAACAAACACACACATACACTTTCCCATTTATAATATTAGTATGGATGGATATTTAAGTTTTCCCAAAATAAAAGCTTAAAAATTAAAAAAAAAACTACTAAAGAATAAAATAAAAATAGAGAATTTAATGACCTTATACAGTTTTCCTCATATATATTTAATATATTATAAGTGGACGGTAAACTGTCCCTGGACGGGAAACTAGCACAATCACCCTACCCTTTATGGTACACCTCACACTCTCGAAAAACAAACCCATTCGGCAGTCGAATAAATAGAGCATGAATTACGGATGAAAACATTATTCTTCGACCGGCAAAGGAGATGCAAACTCGATTGGTCCTAATTTTCTTGATTTAAACCGCTTAAACACTTGAAACAATTTGGTTAAGAGTCAATGACCTGTAATGACCAAGTAAATGCAGTGCGATGTCGATATTTCACAAGTTTTATTCCGGTCAGGTTCCATATATTTAGTCCTACACGAAGGCCGCAAAAATATGTGACACGCTCGTATTTGTAGGGCCATAAGAGCGTGTCACATATTTTTGCGGCCTTCGTGTAGGAAGATACTATTGCCGGTGACTGTACCTACAGTACTGTAGGTACAGTCACCGGCAATAGTATCTTCCTACTACTACTACTAAGTCCGCAGAAATATGTGACACGGTCTTATGGCCCCACAAATAAGAGTGTGTCACATATATTGTAGGCCTTCGTGTAGGAAGATACTATTGCCGGGGACTGTAGCTACTTGTTCATTTGTTTTCTATCTTTTAGATCTTTCAGCTATAAAAACATTAGATTTACAAACTTAGTTGTAACAACACGAAGACAATTACAGGAACTCACAGAGAGAAATGTAACAAATATATATATATATACTTAACTGCGCGCACATTTACTCTATGCTAAATTATCTTAAATTCCTAGATTAAATACAGTCATTTATAATAAAAACAAACGAGCGATACTTAAGCTTTATAACTTGGTGAATGTGATTATATCAACATCCTGCCAAGTTTTGAATTATTTACTTCTGAAAACTTCTGAAAACGTCACATGTAGTAGGTACCTATCGTTATTTTATTAGGCAATTAGATAATGTAAGTACCTAATACCTTTACACACACAAAACGGTTTGTTTGTACCTAAGTGTACGTAAGTACCTACTTATATGATTAAATTAACTGTCATTTACCTCCGTTTCCCACGGCGAAGACCTATACTTATTTCAACAAAATTACAGCTTTCACGTCGCTATCTTTAATTTAATCCTTTAATTCCATCTTCAATAAAATTGTGGATTCATACCCGATAACGTGTCGTGTGCGAGCATAAAAAGTCAGTTATATGTGCTTATGTCAGGCAGGTGGTCCTGAAACGATAAGTAATTTGCGTAAATGCGTACCACGCTGCGATCCGATCTTAACGGGACTTTAATGCAATAAACGTATCGACCAATTTCTTATAATTAGTGTATTTTAGTCACAACTAACTTACGATAAAATCGACAGCGAAAAAGATTCCGATTTCGCATTTGGTTAAAATATCACACAAAGATTTCGGCCATTTTGGATGGTAGTTGTCTAATTCATATTTTAAGCTTGAGAGTGCAACGTCCTATGACGTCCATTGTAAAAAGATCCCCAATGAGTTTTTTTTCCTTATTGATTTAGTTGGATTCCCGTTCGAGTAAGGGTTTAGGTGTATTGGTTACCGATGGTATAGCCCGCCCCCGGGGCTTGCGAGCGCGGGGGCCGTTCATCATGCATTTTATGGTGAAGGCCGGAGACGTTACATGTCGAGACTATGTTTGGCCCTTCGTGCGACGACCTTCGGTATTGTGTCTATCAGATTTTCATTTTTAGGATTTATAAGCAGCAAAGTATATAGAAATGTGTATTGTAGATTTTAATAGGTGATTTGAGTACATAAAAGTCCTATCACGAAAATGTGAAATGTAGAACTATAAGTAATTGTTAGTTAAAAAAGCGTTGGGTTGTGTATTTTCTCATACAAGTAGTGAGAAAAAAAACTGATTATTTAAAAAGAAGTGAGTAGGTACAGTCATCGGCAATAGTATGTTCCTACAAGAAGGCCGCAAAAATATGTGACACGCTCTTATTTGTAAGACCATAAGAGTGTCACATATTTTTGCGGCCTTCTTATAGCAAGATACTATTGCCGGTGACTGTATGTACATTAAAATCTACAAGATTTGTTCTGAGTATATAGGAACCTAACCTAACCTATGTTTAGGTAGGTATTTGCGTCGATGCTGTGAATGTCGTACCTAACTATAAGTTAACACTGTCGTTAACGAGAGTATAAAATTCATACTAAGAGCGGCGCGAATTTAGCACTACCTTTCCTAAGTTCTTGGTGATCCAAGGCGAGATACCAATCCCGTGATCTGTGAAATTAGCACTCACAAAGTCCCTAGCATTAGCCGCACCCAAGTTTTAATACTGTATTCAAACTTTAATACTTATCATCTGTAGTAAGTAGGTATATCAATATCGGTGAAGCTCCATCCCCCCCTAATACCTATAGATACCGCGCATATTATCACTATCAGAAATCCAACATAAGATTGGTCATTGAATCTGCGGGATCACTTTTCGAGGGTTGCTGTGTATGCCAAATCCGCAAATACCACCTTATTTTACAAGAGCAAAACCTCAGAACGTTGCAAATACCTACAATGTTCAATTTAAAATTGACTCAACCTCCTTGGAAAAAGATTTGTTATCCTACGGCACATCCAGTTCATAATACCTTTGGGATCTAAAGTTACCCAATCTGAGACGTCGTAGGTAAAGTTTGAAATCCCGTCCAATTTTGAAACAGTCCATTTGCATCTTTTCTTACATTAACTAAGTTTGTTAGAGTCGTTCCCTTCTTTTTCTTTTAGCTACTAATAAGGCCACAGGCAAATGAATAACAGTAGGAACTCTATTTATGCGGTTTGATTTTGATTGCTATTTTCTTTGTTACACGAAAATAAACACAAACGATGAAACGTTTACGTTATCGGCACCCCACAGTCCCTTATTTCGGCTGCCAGCGTCAATTGGCGCCGTATTACATGAAACGCGAGGTAATCAACGCTTTATTGCGCCAAAAAGAAAAGGAAACGGGATAATAACATAGTAACACAAGTAATAACTGGAATTGTCGTGCTAGGCAACGTGTCACGCCTAGATATGTGACATTTGACACGATGGTTGACACGTTCTACAAATATTGTGATACAGACTCGGCAAATACGCTCAGAATGAGCTTTCGCCTGCAGAGCAAACGGTGGGGCATCATAATACAGAGCAAATGCACACGACGATATAAAATTACGTGTCGTTTTGGCAATCGTACGTTCCTGGCACTGTGGATATGTGCGTCTTATTGCTGTTTGTTTTGTCGCCTTACACATATACAATTCATGTTCACGATTGACTTTATGACTTGAACACCTCTGCTTTCCTAGGTGACGCGAAGACGACTGTGTAAAACACAATAAACTAAAAGCTATTAACGATTTGAAATTGGAACCTTACCTTGTTTTGTTCTCAAACCGAAGGCGTTTCGAAGGCGAAATGTGGCAGTAATAAATCAATGATGTTGTATAAAAGAAAGCAATTAAAACCACGTCGGAGACAAAACCGCACATTATCACAATGAAACTAACCATGCACCTTCACTATCCCACCTGTAATTTTTAACTGAGGCACCTCCTCACCATACAATTGCAACGCGGAAGGATTCTCTCAACTTTTTTGTTTATGCTCCAAATTTTTATGGCCACTAAAAATGTCGGCAAAAACTTAAAAAGGCAAAAATACAATACACTTTCAATTTCTTTATAAAATAGCAACAAAAGATCTCGAGCAAGGACGGGTTGAGGTGTTTTTTGATATTCACAAAACAATGGAAATGTTATGCAACTTTTGTTAGAGTTGAATACAATTTTTTTATTCGGCAAAGCTTGCATGTGATACTGGATAATTTTTGTACCCGTCATTCTAAGAATATTTTGGACCGACAAGTTTTTTGATAAAGTAAGATTTCGTATTCGAAAAGTATTTTGAATTATCTTTGAGATAAGGGCGGCAACATGTGACATAAATACCTCGGTAATTGGAGCTTGTTAATGAAAATGTAATGAATGAGATAACGTAGCATAAAGCTGGTTTAAGTAAATATAAATAATAATTACAAAACCCACTAAGCGTAAGTAATGTAGATATATCAGTAGGTACCAACCTCATTTCAAAAGGTTTTGCCGGTTAACTGGCGAATAAGTGGCTCTAATCGTTTTTAATTAATGCTTTTAACTTTTTACAACTTCTTTCTTTCTTCTTTTTTGCATTAGATAGGTACCTAATACATACCTTCCTTCCTCAGCTCAGTCTTAAAGATCTATTTTTAACCGACTTCCAGATTTCAAAAGAGGAGGTTCTCAATTCGGCGTGTATGTTTTTTTTTTTTTTTATTTTTTTTTTTTTTTTTTATGTTTGTTACTCCATAACTCCGTCATGTCTGAACCGATTTTCAAAATTCTTTTTTTGATTGTAAGTATATATATACAGATTGGTCCCGTTTTTGTCAAAACGCAGTTCTGATGATGGGATCCATGAGGAATCGAGGGAACTCCTCAAATCTTAAAGGCATACATATAGTGATTTTTATATTTTTATCAACAAATCCATCATTTTCATTCAAAACAGTGACATTTGATGAAGTAGAACTGCTGATGATGATCAGAACGGAACTCTTCAACGACGCATAGTTCACGTTTGGCGATTTGTCCTCTTCGCTGTGTTCGTTTAGCAAGTTTAATTGTCAGGACAAATTTTCGTCAAGCTCAAGTTCTGATGATGGGATCCATGAAGAATCGAGGGAACTCCTCAAATCTTAACGGCTTACACATAGTGATTTTTGTATTTTTATCAACAAGTCAAGCATTTTCATTCAAAAGAGTGACATTTGATGTAGTGGAACTGCTGATGATGATCAGAACGGTACTCTTCAACGACGCATAGTTCAGGTTTGGCGATTTGTCCTCTCCGCTGCGTTTGTTAAGCAAGTTATTTCATTGTATGGAATCTAAGTGCACCATCTACAATAATGCTTCACCGGCTACCCCCATGGAAGTCGGTTTTTTTTTCTTAAAAATTATACTAGATCAAATAATCTTCATCTTGGATGCATAAATACGTGTAGAAGCATTTGTTGTAGATCATTTGTATGAGCTACCCGCAGACCATTTACATAATATGATATCAATCCAATAATTTATCGAAGCATTCTTCTTACAAAGTAGTCTTGTAGATATCGGCACATTCAATAAATAACATGATATTACTTTTATTACCATACGTACCTAAACTATTCGTCTGCTTTGATCCCCTGATATATTATTAGTAGGTTTTATTAATACTATCGACATTTCTGGACCAGCGGTTCTTGATATTTTAATACAGTGAGTACTTTACTTAGGTATTTATTTATTTTTATTGATTCCATCCGTGGATGCCAGCAGTAGGTACATTATATCCCAACGATATGATAGCTCCCTTATCAGTCCAGGCACAATTTATAGTAGGTAAGACATTTACGCACTGAGTGCAATAAATGAAGCGTATATATAACCACAAATACAGCCTTGGCCAGAAGTGTTGAGCACCCTTACGATTTTCATACAAAACTCGAAAGTTTAGACCGGCGTTTCTATCTTTTTTGAAGTATTTTATCAGTTAATTCAAACTGAACAGGCATGTTTTGTTGAAGTGAGTAACCTGCATAGGTGCATAGGATATTTGCAATTTGTCGCACCGACTTAAATTCGCATTTTTGGGACCTCAACTTTTAATATTTTATAGGTACCTTGAAAGTGTTATTAAGTGAAGTTTTCTAGATATATCAATCAAATATAAAATTTTACGTCATCGTACATTGCTATGATAGGGAATTAATACTTAACATCAAAATTGTAAACAAAAAAGAGCTATGCTCAACACTTCTGGCCAATGCTGTATGTATCTGAATCTACAATATGTTCCTATCAGTAGCTACACTAGCTACGTATAAACTGATATACTATTTTATGGATTTTTATCAATAACGAAAGGCACGAACAAACTTGCCTGTCAATAAATAAATAAATACAAAATCTAACTTCAATTTGCGCAAATCACTTCTATACAATGAATGCTAAACCACTTGTCGATTACGTATCGACATGTTACAAATTAACGTTACCATTAGCAGCCTTACAATCATTAGGTAACCGCCTAAACAAGACACAAGCACATTGTGACTATTTTTAGGTACATGATAATTTGTTCTAACGTGAGCTGCATACATTTAAAGGACATTATTCTTTGCAACATCATGCAGACTCGGTAGTTGAATTAGCATTGATGACGGCGTCGGGGCCTCGGAACCTTCCTTTTTCGTTGACCAAGCACGTTGACTATGGAATTAGCATTTCCCTCGTGTTCATGAGAACATAACGTCTTGTCCTTTTCGGTGAGAACATTTGGGTCGTGGATTGGATAGTGGAGTCATTAAAGTCGCCGCGACGCAGCGTTGTTTGTAAACGGTGCTATTAGCTACCTACTGAATAATCATTATGTTTACCTATCTATACTATAATAATTACAGGCATTAGTGGCATGAAATATTTATTAAGCCTTCCCTAGGTGCTTATAGACCTACTGAATAGTCAATGCCCGCATCTAAGTTATAGACATTTCATTTAGTGGCATGAAATAGCCTTTCCTGTGGTGCTTATAGAATTTCCATTTATTAGCTAACCGGACACTGTCGTTGGGATTGACGTTAATTTACCTAATGATTTACCTTACCTTCATTCGGCGTTGATTTTCTGAAACCCGTGTGGAAATATTTTGTGTACAGTTTTAGCTTTGACCGTTAGTTGTGTTTTAAACTGCTAGAATTACACTAATTAGAATGCTGCTAGAATCAACACTTATCTTAGGTAAAAGTACATTAATAAATTGTGGCGTTCCAATACCTAAAGGGCCCTTATGCTCATTTTTGGTTGGGATATGTCTATTATTGTGTATTACGTAGCGTATTTAACGTAGATTTAGGATCCATGCTTAATTCTAAATCGTATACATAAAGTAAGCCATAATTATTCTCATATTTCCCAATAATCCCGTTCAATATTGAAATCTTCTCTAGGAAACTTCCTTGTCTATAATGCTTTCCGGAGACGGTTGCCCTGGCCAAACTGGCCGACTGCCAGCATCTCCGCGATTGAACAGACGGCTTGAATTAACTTCCTTACAGCTCTTAGTTTAAATCGTTTTCTGAACTTTTGAACTTATCGAATCATGTTATTCAGATAACTGTCACTGGTCAGGTAAACACCGTAGTCTTTCTACTGATATAAGTATATTTGTTTCTCTGATTATTGACATTATTTGCATTTATTAGTTAATACAATAACATTTCTATTTTATAGGTCTAATCTAATCCGTAACTGCGCGGCCTCCGACTACGACTTGGCCGCGCAGTTGGATTTAAACCCTATTTCCACCCCCTTAAATAGATGTTAAATTTACAAAAATGTTTGTTATATGTAAGTAGCTGAGATGAATTGGAAACCGATAAAAATGTTCGCATCATAGGTATTAAAGTTGTGAGCTTTTGACCACGTATAGAGAAGATACTAGGTAGGTATCTCACGAATTCTAATTATTGATATGAAGTTTAGTAAAAAAAATTGACCTCCACTTCTAAGGGCCTTACTTATTGATAAAGGCCTCAGGTACCAGTTCTAAATCATAAATATATTTTCTTATGTGCAAATAACTAGGTAATAAATTATTGGTAGGTCATTGTCAACTGCTTCGAAGCACATTTATAAATGTAAAATTTGATACCGATTTCATTTAAATTCTGTTATCTTTCACTCTATGCGTCTTGTGCGATGACAGATCTATCTACACGAGAAGGCAAAGTTTTGATTATGCCAATAGGTTTTATTTGACAATTCCTACAATCCGTTTGGTTGCTTCGCTTTGAAGTCATCTGTGTTTCATTAAAATAAATAAGTAGATTACATTTTGTTAATAACGTAGGTATTTATTGAGTTTCCATGTTCTTTGTTGAGTAAGACATCCAGCTTGTCTTGGTGGCTAATTATATCTATAAATGTTAACTAAATCTTGCCATAGAAACAGATTTCGTGTGGGTTTGAAGTTAGATTGATATATGTAGAGAGCATCCTTGATGGTAATTGGGCGTAATAATCTAATAATTCCGGTGTTTTGGTCAATTATCGCACCTATATTTTATTTGTAGCGAACTAGAACGTTTACCTCGGGAGGGGATAATCATCCCTGGGGGTAAAATGGAGTTTTAAAGCTTTATATGGAACTAATGGGAATGCTGTAACGAGTTGCAAGCGGACGATACCCCATAATTACAAGTATCTATACCTAATCATTTGTATTTTTATGTTTGTTTTTGGATTGAAGAATAAGTGAGTATTTTTAATTATGTATGTTTTTACTTGATTTTTTTACACCCCGGATATAATTAATTAAGAGGGTGAAATTCGAACCTATCGAATTCAACTCTACGCAAACGTAGTCGCGGGTAGCATGTTACTATAAAACAATATAATAAATTAAATGCGGGTGTATGAACCGTGTGTGCACATGCCGCTTGTCGTCTGGCCACCAGCCAGAATTCTCAGTAAATAACAGACTAAAGTTCGTAAAGAATGATTGCTATCTCAGTCAAAAAAAAAATTATACATGTATATATGTATACAGTTTATTAATAGATTAAACTAATATTAGCAACACTAAAGAAAATATATGTTTGCTCCAACGGAGATCTTATTTAATGTAACACGCATCTTGACTGCATAAGAGCCTAAAAAGATATTTTCTGTTGAAGCTAAGGGCACTTAGTAAACGTTATAATGTAGTTAGATATAGTAAATAAATATCTTTTTATTCCAAACATTTTATTAGCAACATAGATAATAGTACATTATGATACAAGTGTGCTAAGTTGATCATTACATACGAAGCGATATTGTGCGCACGAACGCACGTGAGTGCGCATAAGGAAGCTGAGCTTATGTAATGATCAAGCACACGCGTTTCATACGACGTTTTTCAACACACTTGCGAGGAAATAACAGAATAGTATAATTAATAACTTTTGATAAATACATTAATAGTCAAAATGTTTACAGGATAGAGGTACTTACGAACCTAAGATAATTAAATTTAACTAACCTTTATGGTGATGTTATTGAGTATCTGGAACTCTTTTTCAAATCATTTCATAAAATTAAAGGCTTCACATTTATTGTGCAATAAATTATAGTATTTTTTTCTTACGTATTTCTCACTAGATTTTTATGATAACATTTTACTAGTATGTATCACAATTTTGAAATATCCAGAGGTTAAATTAACGCTGAAGTTGTCTTCTTATTTATTGAAAATATAATTTGTTTAAATTAATAAAACACGGCGAGAAAAATCTAACAAATAAACGATGATTTGAGGTTAACTTATAAATGGCGCGCAATTTTCTTTTTTGGATGTGCATGCAGCTTGAGGCAAAGGCGCGGACGTATAATGCCAAACAGCCAATATTAAAACAGACAATTCGTGTTTAAAACGTAATTTATTGTGTATTACGAGTAATATAATAAGTTGAAATTATTCTTATTTACAATCAGGATTGTATAATTTGTATTCTATCGTAAATGTGTATATTTTTAATATGTTTACTTTTTTTTTGAATGTAAACTCATAAAGAGTTGAAAAAAAGTAAAGGTAATACCCGACTAAATTACAACGATTCGTTTGCGTACGTACAACTTGGTACTAGAGTACAAACGTCACTTGATCGGATTATTAAATTATTCCACTAGTTGTGAAATGCACGGGTGTTTAATATCTAGGATTATGAGCATAAAAGCGGTGGAATAAGAACATCGTTACGAGCAGGTGTGTTGAAAAATGTCTTAGTTGGACTTAATTTTTTTCAGTGAACTGCTATCAGAAAGTTCTTCTAATAACACCTCAAATAAACCCCCCTCCCCCTTTTTTCATCCCGTTAGGGGATAATTTCTGGAATATCTACAGGGATTCATATAAACTGCCTTTAAAAAAAAAACAATATAAAACACAAATGTCAACATTTATGAAGCTACGAGGGTTGCTACTTATATATCCGGAAACAAAAAAACAAACAAACGTACACGGCTGAAAATGGTTTTATTGTTTTTCAAAGTATTCCCCTTGATGATCTATGCACTTTTGCATTCGCGTGAACCAATTTTTAAAGCACTTCTGCCACTCCGCCTGAGGTACCTCCATAACGTGTTGTTTGAATGCGTCGACAGCATCTTCAGCGGTCGAAAATCGTTGACCGCGTAATTTATTCTTTATATTTGGAAATAAATAAAAATCGTTGGGTGCCGAGTCAGGGCTGTACGGCGGATGACCCGTTAATTCCACATTTTGACCCTCCAAAAATAGAGTTGTTTCGCGTGACGTATGACAGCTGGCATTGTCATGATGAAGAATGATTCTTCGTCGCTGGTTAGTTTTACGAATTTGTTCAAATACTTCCGGTAAGCAAATGGTCGTGTACCACTCTGAATTAACCGTTCTACGGTTTTCTAGTGGCACCCCAACTAGCAAAATTTTCTCTTACAAATGTCCTAAGACCAAATTTTCTTTACTCTTACAGTACACTTTCAAACCTCTTTAAGTGTGGAATTGGGCGCACTTAATAAGAGCCTTTCTGATTATAGTTGTTGTATAATGGTCTTATTGAGTGCGTTTTTAATCCTAAGATCATCTTACTAATGCTGTTGTAAGAACAAATAGACTTACAAATATCTTACAGTGGCATGCTGTAAGGTTAATGAGTCTTTGAGTACTCTTACTAATGCCGTTCTAAGCGTGATTCCCCTTATATTTCTTCTGTGATCTCATTGTAAGAGTTAGCACCAGAAAACGTGTTCGGACAAAGTGATATTATATAAAAAAATATAAATACCCAGGTAAGTCTATATTTTTATATGTACTCTTACTAATGCTAACTGTTATTTCTTTGACATGCAAATTATCTTGGTATTATATTGATGAACAACTTGCGAAGTACATTTCCTCGATAGTTTTGTAATATTATTAATAATATTTTCACGGGCCCTTCTGGAATGTCTCTAAAATATTAATTATTTGTTAAATTATTTGTGAAATTGAAATGTGTTTCAATAAATGACATTGTAAAAACAGTTAAAAGTACAATTACTCTTTTTTAAGATGCATGTAAGGCTGATGTTTCTTATTTCACACTCGTTAAGTCAATTTTAAGCCTTTCGCTCTGGTTAAACACTTATCTAAGGCTATCTACCTGTGGCCATTTTATGAAATGATCTCGGCTTAATGAATTTAGGTTATATCAGCCATGCGATACTCTTAATAAAGAATGCCAAAGGTTCTTGTAAGGTATATTGATCTTATAAAAGACTTATAACATGCTCCTAATCTTACATGTGGCTTAGACAAGACCAAATACACTTTAAATTGGTTGGTTTCAAAGGAGTTGTATACAAGGCTTTAGTAAGAGCAAGAAGTCTAATAAAACACTTATTGCAGACTCAACTAAGAACAAACTGACTTCTAAGGTGCTTTACTAAGTGTAAATAATGATCAAGACCAATTAGTCTTATGAAATGCACTAGTAAAACCTATGTTCTGATAAATATTTTATAATAGTTTCTTATAGATGTCTACAAGAGTAGTTAATAAGTTAACATTTTCTGAAGACTAATTAGTTTTATAAAATGCACTTATAAAACCTTGTTCAGATAAATGTTTTAAAAGAATTTCTTATATACGTCTACCAGATTACGTAATAAGACTAATAAGTTTAAATATTCTCAAGAATAATTAGGCTTATAAAATGCACTTGTAAAACCATTGTTCTGATAAATATTTTATAAGAATTTCTTATATACGTCTGCAAGAGTACTTAATAAGTTTAAATTGTCTCAAGACCAATTAGTCCTATAAAATGCCTTTGTAAAACCTATGTTCTGATAAATATTTTATAAGAATTTCTTATATACGTCTACAAGAGTACTTAACAAGTTTAAATGTTCTCAAGACCAATAAGTCCTATCAAATGCCTTTGAAAGATGTACCTTCTTAGTCAGGATATATATAAACCTTTTATAATGTTTTACTTCTTATAAAGGCATGTTTATACAGCAATTTTGCTAGTTGGGACTGTAGCTACATGGCCATTAATACCGAAGAAGCAGGCCACCATTTGTTTCAATGTACTTTTTGCACGAGTAACTTTCGTAGGGTTCGGCTCATTTTGAAACACCCATACCGTTGATTGTTGCTTCGTTTCGGGATCGTATGCATAGATCCAGGATTCGTCACCTGTATAGATGTTATAAACGGCTTTTGAGTCACCACGGTTATATTTTTTTAACATTTTATTGCACCATTCGACGCGAGCATCTTTTTGCTCTTTTGTTAAGTTGTGGGGTATCCAACGCGAACAAATTTTTTTTACAGCCAAATAATTATGTAATATGCTATTAATGCTGGTCATAGAAATACCCAGAGTCGCCTCTATCTCGCAGTATGTAACATGTCGGTCGTCCATTATAAGTTTTCGCACAGCCTCGATATTTTGTTGTACAACGACCGATTTCGGGCGACCTGCCTTAACTTCGTCCGTAAGCATACTACGTCCACGATTGAACTCACTAAACCAGTGATACACAGTAGTTTTAGATGGGGCTTCATCACCAAAAGTTGAAGTTAGTTGATCTATGCACTGTTGTTGCGTTAAACCACGCCGAAAATCATAATAAATCATAGCACGAATATTTTCACGAGTGAGTTCCATTCTTGCTGCGAGATGACATTTAAAACCCGTCAAAAACAAAACACGAGCGTTAATAAGAAAGAAAAAATATACCGGCCAGTACTTAAAAAAGTTCAAATTTTACCATGGAGGTCAATTATGCTATTTAAGAAGATTGTAATCCCGGTTTCCGGATATATAAATAGCAGCCTATGTATGTAAGATAAGGTTGGTACCTACCTGTAAATTCATGTGGACCTGACATGTAAATTTATTATCTGTATAGTGAAACTTACTCCAATAAATAACGTAAATGAAACTTACTCCCATGCTTCTCCTATCTCAAAACAAAAGACGTTCTCAACAAGCTTTAAACAACAGTCATACTACCCAGTACCCAAGTTATTCGACGTTATAAAATCAGTCCTCCCGTTCTCTCGGATTTCCGCAGAATACCACATCGTTGACTTTATATTTGACTATGTAATGAACCGTATTACAGAGAGATAAAGTCTAGGATTGCTCAGTAAAGTGCGTTGCTGATAGGAACTGCTTGGTTCCTATTAGCATCACACGGACACTGGAAACTCATAAATGCACTGAGTTTAACAAGCTAGCTTGTTATCGTACTTCGATGAGTGGCCCTTGTTCAGCTAAACAGTCCCCTTTGAAGTTTAAAAACTGAACCAGATTTTAGGTTATGTTGAGTTATGGGTTTTAGAGATTTCTTTATCCACTGTTTGGTAGGTTACGACTTGGTTTCGGTAGTGATTTTGTTGAGATAATTGAGGACACGTCGTCAGGCGTGTTAAACGCGTGATTTTCGAGCAGTTTTATGTAGGTCCCCAATCTCAAATTGACATAAGAATTTTTATACGCAAATAGGTATTATTAGCCAGGTATACTGATGGCCATATACCTACATATCATATATGTATTTTTTTAGTTGCCTTAACTTGCACTATAATCCCTTAATTTCCCTTGTTTGTTTACCTATACCTACCTGCATAAATTCCAATTTAGTTTAATACTCATTTATCCACCTAACACCCTTAGCCCCTTATCCCGTGAATATTTTGTCCCACTCATCGTATGCATTGCCAATTATTATCTTAGAACTAAACAGGAGTAAGTCTACGAGTTAAAATATATCAAAACACATTTAAATGCAAGTCTGCTTCATATCAAAGTTACTTTGTTGGGGTATATTGTTAAGCCCTTTTTGTTTTTATAGGGTTACGATATGCGTCACCTTTCGTTTAAATAGTAGGTATGGGGTTGTGTATTACTAAGCAGTGATTATGGCCTGATACCGAGATTATCGAGTGCTACGGGTGAAAGTAGCTCGGTTAAACAGAGTTGGTCTCCCTGAAGTCGTTTATTGTCGGAGCGGGGATATCGTTTGTTTCCTGATTCCGGACGAGTTGCATTTCTGCGTGCAATCTCGTCGGAGTAGGTAGCGTCAGCAAAATCGGGGATTAGGACACTTATGTACGTATTGCAAATTATTGAGTCGATTTTCGCCGTGTTTTGATTACACTTTGAAATTGAATTTGTTACCAACTCATTAATTTTTTTTTTTTGTTGCACGGATTCCTGTTTTTTCTTTTGTAGGTCACCTACCTCATATTTATGATACCCCACACATCCTCACCTCACGTCGCGTCAACTCGTACAATAATAGGACCTCGCCTTCGGTTCGGCCGTCTAATTCACTCGTCCAGAACTTTTTACATTAGTAATACCGGAGCGGCGGTGCTAAAGTGCTAACTACTAACGGCTTCAGCAAATAAAAATACTTAAAAAGTACTAAAAATTATGCGTTGCTAATATAAATAATTAAAGTGATAATTACTTCTTTTCTTTACCATAGTACTTAGGTACTATATCATCCTAATAAAAGGTTTGAGAAGGCACTTATAGTTTTTCACCTATTTACTGGTAGCCAGGTACTTTAACACACTTGGTTTGCCAAACTAAGTAGGTATACCTAGGTATACCTAACTAGTTAGGTACTTACTTCAGCAATTAGGTGATTAAAATAATTTCTACTTTTTCCGTTGAGTTGAGAGTTTGTCTGCTCGTGATACATAATTTTCTTTAAGTATATACTGAATGCTATTACCCAGTGATCGTATATTTGCCAGCATTTTTGGTGCAGTTCTAGGGTTATTATTATTTTGAGGCAATTAAATTGTTTGAACCAAGAATCAAATAAAATCAAAGCCATTTAGAACTAAGTAATAATGTACCTACTTAGAGATGGTTGGTAATGAAATAACAATTTCACATAAAATGTCACCGATTTTGGCGATACGATCACTGGTTATTACCTACTTACTTGATATTGCTGACTAGACTATAGCTACGAAAGTTGCCGTACGAAATAAGGTTACAAAAGTAACCAAACACATACATAATACATAAGTTACTGAACAGCGCCTATAAAACACTTGTTTCAGGCGGTTTATAAATTTGTTGAGAACACATTAATAAATTTCAATAGCTTACAGTACCTACCTATTCGTACATAGATACCTACTTACTTAAAAAAATTATATCTTGGATTTTTCCGCACACCGTACTCGACTCGCCTTTGCACTTGCAATCTCCGCGCCCCACCGTGTAAAGGATAACAACGGATTTTACTTTATTTTGAAAAACAAACTACACTATGCATAATCAACGGAGACGCGGCGTCACCTTAATGATGCCGCCATATCCCAAAACCCGTGGTGTGCTTGTCACATGATATCCGTGAGTTTATTATATTAATTTGGATAATATTGGGGGATATGGTCTTAAATATGAGTACTGGCCCATTGTGAACATTATTTGCAACAAATTTTCAAAATGGTTGCTAATTTTGGCATTTATGGAAATCCATTTAGCAGGTAGGTACGTAAGGATAATCCTGTGTTTGATTTGTCGGTGGATAGAATTTGAAGATAATTATAGTTAAGGTACGGCTAGTATAAAGAATACCTATATAGGGTAATTGTGCTAGTTTTCCACCCAGGTCCAGTTTACCGTCCACTTGATTAAACTGCTGCAAATAAATGGGAAAAACTTTTAAAGGCCAATTTGGTTTATATTTATAGTTTATTCTTTAGTAGTATTTTGGGAAAAACTGACAAGAGTGGACGAAAACTAGCACAATCACCCTACCTACCTAACAACATTTTATAAGTAGGTATTAGGTAGCTAGTTAAAGTTTACGTAAGAGGGTTCTTCAAGATATTTGGAAATCAGCCTAGTTTTGTTGTGTAGGTAGCCTTTAATTTTTTTCTTACTGTCATACCTAACAAGTGTGTAAGTATACCTTTTAGGTATATATATGGGGCATAACAGTAAATAGACGACGAGAAGACGCATTATTAAGAAAGCAGATTTGGGCACAGAATAACTAATTGATTTGGGTAATAAAATTGCGAGTAAGTAGGTACCTAAATTATTTCGAAGTCATTAAACGAAATAGATAACTTACACGCAAAATTTAAAATCAACAGGCTTTTTTCATTTCCCAAACCTTAATATAATTATCCGTAAAGATCCACCTTCTTTAGTAACGACCATAAAATATATCGAGTATTTCTTTCCAAGTAATCGATACTCGATTCTTCTTGATGGGAGACAATTAGGCTGATTGGAGAATTTTAATGAAAAATCTTTCACAACGCGCCTTCGTGATAGGTTAACGTATTTTATGTAATTTTACTAGAGGGTAGCGCGTTCGCGGCGTGACATTAATACTTTAATACGTTTCTGGTTTTATGTTGTTTTTAACTCGTAAAATGAATACTTCAGTAAACCACAAGCAAAACTTTGACATTTTGTAAGGTACATGTACTGTGTTATTAAGTAATTTTTGACGCTCGTTAGATAGAATTGCGTTATCGTTTTTCTAATAGGGCCTTTAAAGCTGTCTGATAAAAGTCACTATGTATATTATGTCAAACGTATGTCGTTTTGTGTAGGTTTATCTACTTAGGTACTTTAGTAAAAATACATTTTTACTTACACTCGGAAGGTATGACAAGATTTTGATCCCGGACGTGACTGGGCGACTATACCTGAAAATGACGAAACCTCCGTATTTTGGCATCCTCCGTCAATAATAGATAGGTTACTTATCCAATTTTCTATCGGATCCAAACCTACCCCTTCGAAAGCGAAAACACCCCAACCCTCGCTGGGGAGACGTAGGTTACGCGTAATAGCTAAGAAAAATATTTACCAAACCTCAAAGCGAATAAAAAGACGTCCCTTAATACGGACCCAGATGCATTCGACCTATTATTTGTTTTCCCGAAAAAGGTTACCTTGCCCAAGAAATATGAATAGGTAAATAATGCAAATCTACTTTCCGGATGAAGGAACGCTTTGCGGGCACGATTTTCCTTCTATCTATGAAAATACACCGCAGGGAGCTATGATATTAGAGGAAGATATCTACAGTGAAAAGGATCGTACCTACTTTGTGGACCTTTCATCTCGTTTATCTTCAAAGATAGTGATACGAAAAGTCGTCGTGCCATTTGTTACAATAACTTACTAACTCACTAGGTCAGCAAATTTATTCAACGAGTAGCAGCGTTATTTGTGATACTTTTTAAGATTCGCTTCACCAATTTGTTAGCATTTTTGTAGTTTATGACAACTACCGACATGGATGTATTAATATAACAGCTAAATATTATTTTTAGTATCTGTCAAGGTACCTAGGTTGTCTAGTTTATTGATAAAATACTACGGCTAACACAGTGACAGTAGTTGTAACCCGCCAAAAGAGTACTTTTGGCGCGCAATATTGATCTATATTATCTGTGACACTTACTGTCTTTTTGACTGTTAAGCGACGCTAGAGAGAACGGATTAAACAAAGTTTTGTAAAAGTTAATTCAACCTTTGAAGAGCACCTACGTTTTATCATTGAAAAGCAACCAAAGGAACCCCAAGAACGGCCCATTTGGTGGGCCAACAAATTGAACAGTGAGAACCTACCTAACAGCCTAGGTCGCGTCGCGTGCAGGTGTTTGGATACTTACGTGAGTTACGTCTGAGAAATGGAAAGTTACGAGCGCATTCAAATGAGTCGTGAGTCACAATCGTAGCGTACGCATCCGACTTATAAACCGTGACGTCACAGATTACGACTCGCTCGTAAAATTCGTTCGTCCATTGAGCAGAACAATAAAACTCCATCAAACGGTGTCACTAGCCCCGCAAGTTCAAGTGCGCTGTTAAGTTGCACAACAGCCCATAAACGGGGAATAAAAACGTAAATATTATATCATCGTAAACGGTATCGTTTATAATAATAGCACGTTATACGGCGGGGTTAGGTATATTATCAGTATCGGTGTGGTCGTAAAAGAAGAGTAGACTAGAGGCAGACGGTTTTACGGCGTGACGCGGCGGGGTCGGTGTGCAATTATTTGACAAGTGTCCACACTTTGGGCGCTCAGGCTCTGGCATCCTACTAGAGCCGAGCAACTAGAAGCACACATAAAGCTGCATAATTAATTTCGAGAAGTTGTAAACTCGAGTCCACTTGTGCCCGGTACAAGCGTAGCCTTGTGCACACAAAGTCAAGCTTTTGTTTGACTTATCACACGTCTTCAGTTCAGAGGGTGAGGAGTCGTGTGACGTAAGCAGATAGACGTAGTAAAGTCGGTACCCATAAGATAAGACATAAAAGACGTTTAAGCAGGTAGCTAAGTGCTTTAAATCGAAAAATGATTCTGCCATCTTTTAACCACTCCTACTCGCTCGAATAATTTTGCAATTACTTACCTATATACTGCTTATTATACAAAACCTGCCTTCCGTTTATTTAATTGGCGTTGATGTTTACTTAAGTTTATGCTAACTATTTTCATTCAACACTTTGCATAATTATAATAAAATGTACGATGCGTGAACGTATATTTCTATCATTATGTTGTTTGTTTCAGGCATTTCGAGATACCGGCTGACGGGGATGTGTAAGGTAAGAAATTTATTATGTAGCTGGGTGGTATAGGTCTACACCACTACTAGGGTTAGCACTAAAATGTATTAAAATTGATAGGTTTGTATTTGCAAACTGAGTGGAATAATATCTGACGATTCAGTTACCTAGAAATAGGTAGATACCTACCTTTTACAGTCAGAATAAAGATAGGGTACCTACCAGGGAGGTAAGACGTTAAGGACGTTGATTGTGCATTCCTTTACATTATTAAGTTATTAGGTACATACCGAACCTATACAGGAATACACAATTGCAATCATGCAAAAGGAATATCTTAAGTAAAATGTACCCTTACTTAAATGTGGTGCCTATTCTATTTCATTCTATATACAGGTTATGTCTATATAGTTTAGGTTAATATTACGCGATCATACTAGCAGTTTTTGTTATAAAAATATTATTAGTAAACATCGGTATCAACGTTCAAATTTCATGGCAAAGTACGGTTTGCAGAAAAACAAATACAAACAAATACATCTAGTATTTTGAACATTTCTTTTTTTTACCAAAAGAAAGACGCTAAATAGTATTTTATACAATCGTGACATACTTAATTATGTCACTATTGTATACAATATTTTTTGTACGAGTGCTCAAAACAGGCAAGCCAGTAGGAATTGTTCGAAGAATGTGTTACAACTTGCTGCCTCAATAGTATAGTAACTTCAATCTTTCATTTTAAAATAGTCGACGATGCTATGCGCGCTCCATCGAAAATAAAAATGTGTTTCGTGGATTTTGCTGTTAACCTTTGATTAGATCAATAAACAAAAGACCTTTCCTTTCCACACTCACTGAAGTTAGGGAAGGTTAGTGAAATAATGAAAATATTGCACACATTATACTATTACACTTGCTGGTATTTCAACTTATTTGGTGTTAGACAGTTCTTTGATAATTTGTATGGTTTTATTAACACAGATATTCTTTAAAATATTATTTAATTTAAGATAAAGTTGTCAGTCCTTTTGGTGTAATTTTAATATATTTTTTTTGCAACCAATTTATTGTTTTTATTGTACCTACAGAGCTCAGTTTGGGATCTAAAAACAATTATTCATACTTAGCAATTATACTAAAGTGTTTATCCATGAATAGTACTCAACATTCAGTTTCCCGGTTGCGGAAAAATTTCTTTACTTTAGCTACATTGCACTTGATTCACGCGGATTTAAAGCGTCGATAACAAATCTGATTTGAGCATAATGTTTGTGAATAGTGATAATATGAGGCAGCATTTATCCATGTGCCCCATCTTTAACACTCGTCGGGGCGAAAGAGGAATATTTTCACACATTTCTCGAAATAATTTTTTGCTTGAAGTTCTGAAAGAGCGTTACGAAATTTTTTTTGAGTCAATCAAACTGTTTATGGCAAAGATTTACGAATTTTTTTGTTTATGGCAAAGATTTCGAAGTATTTCTGCGACTAAATTAAAGTTTAAGTTAGCTGCATCATAATTAAATTTAAATGAAAATAAATATTATTAATAATTAAATATTCGAATGTATTTATTTTTCTGCTATCCCTACCGGGTGCCATGAAAATAGAACGTTGATACCGATGTTTAATTATTAGCCAGTTTTATTACCTAGTTACCTATGTGTCAGTTTTACATCCATACTTATTTATATAATTATATTTAAGAAAATCCCATATATTTATGGGTACCACTTAGTACCTAACTACCGTTCGTTCGTACCGTATCTATTCATTCGTTTTTTGCTTGAATTTTCAGCAGATTTCTAGATTCAATTAGGGCTGTGCGTGACTATAGACGATATTTTATTTTCATTATACTAACGAACCTATTTGCGGCAATTCTAAATCAATTAAAGTGTGCAAAAGTAGGTGTAGTTTAAAAAAAAGTTAATTGAGTAAATTTACCTTAATTTATTTAATGAAGCAAACGAGGGAAGAGAGGTACGTACCTATAAGTACAATGTCGATTATCTAAGTCTCATCATCATTTAATTATAAAGTTAAAACTCCAACAAACAATAAAGAGACGTTACTAAATAGGAATTAAATAGGTAGGTAGGCTGGTACCAAGGTCACCTAATTACCGAATATTTAAATGAATCGATGATAGAGCCTGCTTTCTGTATAGCCTTATTTTTTCTTCGTATTGAATTTAGGCGTCCTAAAAAAATGAGAATAACAATTAATAGGTAGGGTGATTGTGCTAGTTTTCGTCCACTCTTGTCAGTTTTCCGTCCATACTTATTTATTCGCTTATCTTCAAGTTTTTCCCAAAATAAAAGCTTAAAATTAAAAATTATGCTAAAGAATAAGCTATAAATATAAACTATGTTTACCTTAAAAAGTTTTTCCCATTTATTTGCAGCAGTTTAATCAAGTGGAAACTAGCACAATTACCCTACCTACCTACCAACGAGCTGTAACAAAAGTCCGGGTGATGCTTTTAAGCTATTCTAATTATTTTTTATCCCTAGTTCTAAGTAGTTTCGAGTGTTTATTATATTTTTATTGTTGTGTGTTGAAATAGATTACATTATGAAAAAGTAAGAAAATTTTTCGCCAAAATTAATTTTTCTCCCATATTTTTTTACTCGCAATACGATACCAATTAGCTTAAACGGATCACCTGTATCCTACATTGCGGACAATTAATATTTCATATTGACTGCTTTGATTGTCGTTTGTGCCATTGAACCCAACATGATCCCTATGGGCTACTTTGGCTACTCAGCAGATCTGTAATAAAGTGTGACGCACAATGCCTCGAAGCATTTGGGAAATCAAACTATGAATACTTACGGACTGATGACAAGGATTTATTTTGGACGTAGATACTTGGTAACACAAATACCAAAATTGTCACAAAAAGTAAATACAGGGCCGTCTTTTCCATAAGGGCATACGGGGCACGTGCCCCCATCCTCAGGGGGGCCCGAAAGTTTTTTTTACAGTCAACGTTGTCCCTAATTGAGCGCCTGAGGGCCGCTGTTTCTCAAAGTGCCCTAGGGCCCCGTCACGTATTAAGACTGCCTTGAGTAAATACGTAGGTAGTACCTATAAGTAGCATGTAATGAAGGCAAACTCCACTCCACTCTTTTAACCCACCTGACCCATTGAAACCATTCGAAAACCCCTATCATAAAGTAACAACTTCAAAAGCACCAACCATAAAACACACGATCACCTGTTGGGTCAATAAAATTCATTTGAGGCCGTTAAAACGTTTAATGCGCCAATTCCGTTTCATTCATTCATGTTGGATTTACGAGGTGACGATTGGGTTGTCTTATAGGGTTCGGCGGTTTCTGGACATTTTATGAGGTCAATCAATGTACGTAAAACTCACTTTTCTACATTTTAAGAAATAGTGGCCCATCAGTTGATCCAGTTGCTGGGATGGTCATAAAAACCTATAATGTAGGTGGCTCAAATTTATTTCACCCAATTTTAACTTAAATTTCGAAAGGAATCTAGGTAGGTGGGTATAGGTATCTGTTAATTTTCATAATGTTTATTTTCATCAGTAAATTCCAACAAAAGCGCCCTAATATATTTTTCTGCGTGCCGTTTATTTAAATTAGAACTGTATTTTATAAATTCTCAGTGAGCAATATATTACTAAAGTAATTTATCTGTCCAAATAGAAATCTATCCGTCGTGTAATAAATTATTTCATCGAAAACAACCTAAGCCGGCCTCATGTCTTTCACCAAAACAAACCGGCTAAATAGTAAATAATTCTTTGGCGAAACACGTAGCTCTGCGCCATAGGACATAACTCAAATGACTGCATACGTCTGGAATATAAAGGAGGATCTAGAGCCAAGCTCCGCCTAAAATAGCATGGCCGCTCGTTTTGCACACGCCTTCACTTCGTCATTGGTCTAATAAGCTAAAACTTGTTTGCCCCCGCGCGGATTCACCAATCAACGCCGTGGAGGTACCAAATATCTAATTTAGAACTGGATCCGTGTATCTCCCTTGTTTGCATAAGTGCGAGCGGTGCGGATAATAATGTGCATGTAGTGGTGAGTGGGTATCCGTTGCAGAAATCTGCGTATAGATGGCGCAGTAGTGCACGTAGTACAGCCACTATGCGCTAGATGGCGCTAGTGCGTGCTGATTAAATGAGAGATTAGCGTCAGCTGTTTTTTGGATGTGCACTTGTGCAGTCAGTGTCATTGAAAAAAGCCCCTTATTATGAATAAATTAGCTAAAGCGTCAGAGGGAACAAGAAATATAGGTAAGTAGATGGTTACTGTTGGTATTTTGTTAAGTAAAATTCCAATCTACAATCTGTGGTAAAACTGAATTATAGTAGGACTTACCTTTATGTATTCGATTCAAAATCCGAATTGCGTTTCGTACGTTTGTTTGGACACGTTGTGCGCAAACAAACGTTGTCCGTTTGCGTTGTTTGTACACTATCACAACGAGTAGGTACAAACAAACGTACGGGACGAGGGTAGGTGGGTAGGTAGGTTTAGTTGGTTCGAAATAAATAGGTAGGCACCTAAGGAGTGGTCCGGAAAAAAGTAGCCGTGCCTTTTTTGATTTACCTTTTTATTTTGTGCCGATTTAGAAGCAGTGTTTATATTTAAATAATCTCTAGATACAATCATACAAAACATAAATACAATCATACTTAAATAAAACAGAGTTTGGAAGTTTTCGCCTTTTGTATTCCATCATACACATAGTTTTTTGAACAGCGTCTTCTGACAGAATTTTTGAGGTGTTTCTCAAAAACATGTTTTTTCTTATAGTTTGATTTGATGAGCTATTTTATACCTTAATAAATTGTCTTTCTTCAATAGTAAACTTTTTTATCTGGCTTCATTTTAAGGTAGTTACAGTAATTTTTAATTAAATGTATTTGCCTTTTTTCATAGAAAATTATCTCCCATAGAAAAATCTTTGTCAGAGGTTAGATTAGAGAGTCTTCCTGACTAATCCTAGCTAAAATACAGTTAATTAATGTAGCTTCTTGGTAAGATGAAATTCTGAAAAGCATAAAACGGGTTGTGAAAATGGAAATACAATTGTGGCATTGTAGCGGATGTCGATTGAAGATTGTCAAATTATGTTGTTCAAAAGGTTACAAAGTATGTTGAATTAAAAACGCGAAAACTTAAATATGCTCACATATTCTATTATGATTGTATTTTTATTTATTAGTATTGTATCTACGGATTAATAAAATAAATATACTGCTTCAAAATTAGCACTAAATTAAAAAATTCACAAGATTGTACACTGCTACTTTATTTCAGGACCACTCCTTACTTACTTACTTAGCTTTTGCTAAGTTGCTGTATTGCCTGTTCTATTCCTAGAAAGAAATATTATTTCTAATAAGACAAATTATATCTTCTATGTTGTCTTAAGTAGGTCAGTATCTCCTTAAGTTGTAATTAGGTAGTTAGGTAACGTCACCACACGGGAATGTTGAGCCACTTGCCGTTTTTCGTAATTTAGTCGTGTAATGAATGACCGATGTTAGTGATGTTACCGACTAGCTGTACACATCGGTCATTCATTACACGGCCAAATTACGAACAATGGCAAGTGGCTTAACAATTCTTTGTGGTGACTGTACGTACCTGCAAATATACGTAGGTACTCAAACGTGCAATTTAGGCGAAAAATATGATACGAGGAGGACAAAATTTAAGCTGCCATCTTGTGAAAGTCTCTCATTGTTTTTAGGGTTCCGTACCTCGAAAGGAAAAAACCGGCCAAGAGCGTGTCGGGCCACGCTCAGTGTAGGGTTCCGTAGTTTTCCGTCCGTCACAGTAAGTGTCCCCACTTAAGAGTTAATAACACCGCCATGTAGGATATGATATGAGAGTTCCACGTACAGCGACATCTATCGGCAAATTAAGTAAACTATTGCGCGCGAGCTTAAAGTATGGAAGATGATTTTTATGGAATAATTCTTTATTGCGTGAACCGATTTTCACCGTTTTTACTTTATTTGAAAGCACGTCATTTCATTGTAATTTTGTAGAAATTACAGGTACAATAAACACCTGCTTATGCGGTTAAATTACAAACTTAGTTCAGAAATTATTTTGTAATTTTTTTTCAAAAACTATTCATCCTATCAAGTTCAAAATAATTTTCCTAGAAAGTTTTTATAAAGTTCTACTTTTGAGATTTTTTTCATATTTTTAAAACTTACGGTTCAAAAGTTAGAGGGGGGGGGACGCATATTTTTTTACTTCTGGAGCGAATATTTCCGAAAATATTTACATTATCGAAAAATGATTTTAGGAAACCCCTATTCATTTTTAAATACCTATCCAACAATATATCACACGTTAGGCTTGAAATGAAAAAAAAAATCACTCCCCACTTTACGTATAGGGGAGGTACCCTAATAAAAAAAAAATTTCCACTTTTTATTTTACCACTTTGTCGGCGTGATTGATATACATATTAGTACCAAATTTCAGCTTTCTAGTGCTAACGGTCACTGAGATTATCCGCGGACGGACGGACGGACGGACGGACGGGCAGACAAAGCGAAACTATAAGGGTTCCTAGTTGACTACGGAACCCTAAAAACGGAACCCTTATAGGATCACTTTGTTGTCCATCCGTCCGTCAGTCTGGCTGTCTGTCAAGACCCTTTTTCTCAGGAACGCGTCTAGGTATCAAGCTGAATACTCAGGTCTACTGTCCCTTGGAGCTGTAAAAAAATCAAACTTCTACGCCGACGCAATCAAAAGATACAGCCGTTTATGCCGCAAATTTTCGAAACTCGCATGGGAATCAAAATCTACATGGTATTTCCCGTGAACTCAGAATCTTGAAATTTGGTACGAAGCAACGTCTTATAGCACAGATAAAGGAAAAATTGCGAAAACCGCAAATTTTTTGTTACATCATATAAAAAAATATTTTTAATAATTTTAAAGTTACTATCTTTATATACCTACAGGTTTGTACGAAACCCTCGGTGCGCGAGTCCGACTCGCACTTGGCCGGTTTTTTTTTCTAGTTACCTATTTATCTCCAGTGTAAGTAGAGGTCTCCTGGGTCTCCATCTGATTCTTAAGGTCTGCAGGAGCTGGTACCTGCCGCCTACATTGATTACCTACGTACCAGGTATCTAATCATTTTAGGTCAACCGGGATAATGGCGTTAGTTGGGGTAAACGCGTCTTTTCTACAATTAGGTACAGGTCAGAGTGAAAGTAACTATTCTTAAGATGAACTTTTTTTATACCACGACGGTGGCAAACAAGCATACGGCCCGCCTGATGGTAAGCAGCTACCGTAACCTATGGACGCCTGCAACTCCAAAGGAACTTTCGTTAGTGAAGCGACCTAATTATCTTCTCCTTGGTAAAATTGCGTCCAACCCTTTGTCCATATTCTGTTACAATTATAGAAAAGACGCATTTTGGTCAACTGACGAACCCCCGGTTGACCTGACATTTGGTCATCCGCAGATATCTAAATCATATCAATAATAAAATCAAAAACAAAATAATACAATAACTATTAGATACCCACCGCTAATAGGAAGGTATAGGTAGGTAGTAGGATAGATAGGACCTACCTCGTAGGGTTTGTTTTTACGCTTTGAAATTATACATAGCAATATAATCAGGTATAATTTCAAAGCGGGTACCTAGGTACTTACTGTAATATTAATTATAGACTAAAGGTGTTTGTTCAGATTATACTACCTATCCTTTATTTACAATTAAAGAAAGTCAAATTGTTTCAGCACATACACTGTCAAACTAAACTATAGACATATTTACGAGTACCTATTACTATTTTAGGTACTTACCTAGGTACTGCCCTAGGCACCGGAGTTATAATTATAACTTAGGTTTTAATAGCTTTTCTACATTCCCATATTAATATTGAAGCAAAATCTAATTGTTACTACACATGCACGGGACTACACTAAATTATAACGAGTAGGTAGTAGTAGGTATCTAAGTTTTTTTTTAAATTAATTTAATTTATTTATTAAACAGTAATTAGTTAATTACACAATATATTTAGTAACATAAATTTTCGCCAAACTGCACAACAGTTTGTTGGCGAACAGCAGCACTCAGTACACTTCCTTATCTACTGTGTAACAAATACAAAAGTCTCTTATCAAACTTAATATTATAAGTATTATAACCTAATTCTATAACTACAAGAATATACTACAAAAACTCGTATTTACGCTCATATGGACACATATTTTTTTTATTTAAATATTGAATTTTCTAACATACACGTTTTTATCTTATTTTTAAAGGACAATAGGCTAGTACAACCATCGGCTACCGGGATGTTATTGAAAATTCTAGGTATGAGGAACTGTCTCGTCCGTTTACCGTAGTAATTATTATTATTAGCACCCGGCTCGGCATATTTTTTTCGTGTTAGTGGTAATATTCTTAGATTACGAGGGTATACTTTCGGCGTTTTAAATTCGGAACAGTTATATTGATTAACCGCTAACAGAAATTTGAATTTATCATGCACAGGTAGAATGTTACATTTTTGAAACAGTTTGTCATATCGTTTATTACATATTTCTTTGGTCCTTTTCTTAACTAATCGAAGCTGTAGATTAAGTATTCTATCCAATTGCGTTTTAAAGGTCCCGCCATAAACCATGAGCCCATAACTAAACACTGAGTCAGCCAGCGCGTGATATAACGTGTGTAAGGTCTTCTTATCAGTGATATTTTTTATGTTATTAAATTTACACAGTATGGTCCTCATTTTATTGCATACTGCATCGACATGAGGTTTCCAATTGAATTGGCTATCTATATTCAGACCTAGATACTTGTAGGTATTTACAGACTCAAGCTTTCCACAGTTACAAAAGGTCATATTATTATGTAGACACTCGTACGAATGACCGACAACATGAAAATGTACAGTGTGTGTTTTTAAATAAGGAGACTTAACTAGCATGAACTTAGTTTTCGATGAGTTGAAGTTGTTGAAGTGACTGACTGCACCTACTTATTAGGGTTTATTTTCCAACCTAAGTCATTCAACTACTGTTTGTGAAAATTCAGTTTTTCACATTTATTTTCTTTATCTAACATAGACACAATACACATTCCTTATACGCAATGATATTTACTACGGATGGGTTATACTCTAACAAAATGAGCAGAAAAAATACTTCCTGAGTTATTTCATAACCTCGCAACGATTCTGTTATGTTTATCTATTTTGACAATCATTACATATTTGTTACTCTCATTGTTAGAAAATTACAGTTTGTCTCTTTCTCACACGGGTGACGGGAGCTCATTCGCACGTCCGCATCTCACGCTGGCCGGTGCGCGACTAAGCGACAGTTGTTTGAATTCACTCATATTAAGTGCTTAACTTTTGGAGCATGCATAACCCATCTGTCATTATATCATGGCTTATACGTACAAAAACTACCACGTAATAAAAAATCTATATAAATCAGAACACTAAGTAGGTAGGGTGATTGTGCTAGTTTTCGTCCACTCTTGTCAGTTTTCCGTCCATACTTATTGTAAGTTTTTCCCAAAATAAAAGCTTAAAATTAAAAATTCTACTAAAGAATAAACTATACTTAAATATAAACTATATTGACCTTAAAAAGTTTTTCCCATTTATTTGCAGCAGTTTAATAAACTGGACCTGGACGGGAAACTAGCACAATTACCCTACTAAAATTTCAAAACCAGGATAATTAAAATAAAACTTTAAATTTAATGTATGAATTTTCTTTAGGATCTTACATATTCCTGACACATGGTATTTATATAAAATAAATAGAGGCATATCTACCCAATATTTATACTCATCGCTTAAAGGTTTTTAAAAATAATTGTTTTATTTAATTTCCGGATCAACAGGTGGGGTGCTTGTAGGATTTTTCAATCATAAGGAAAAAAACACATTGAAAACAGAAAGGTGGTACCTATTTACCTATCCAAAGTTTTATTTATTTACCTTAACAAACTTAAGCCGAGCGACTAGTAGGTATAGTTTGTTCGTTGGCTAAGGACAAATGCTCCATACTTAAAGTATGGAGCATTTATCCTTAAGCCGTCGGACAAACTACAGACAGGTGCCCCAGAAGCTCGCAAATTTATATGTCAGTCCGAACTGTTAATTTTTCCAATTTAATTTTATTAAAAAAAATGTTGGTCTGCTTAGCATAAATTTTGTTTTTAGCTACCTACCTGTGGCTGCGGAGTTGACAGCTGATTTGAGCAGTGAATGAGTTCGCGTGCCGAGCGGCAGTCAGTTTAGCCTGGCCATTCGTGAAATTATAAACAATGCGACAGGCTGTAAAAACTAAAGACGGCGAGTGCCTTGGTGAGATTAGAAATGTTGTATGTATTTGGGGGTTCCGTAATAATCATGTTTTTAATGTTGCAAAAAGTAATCCATACCTCATTTCTTACGATTAGGGTGTCGACCGGGCCCCGGGCACCGTTGAGCTGTGCCTCTTAAACTTACTTGCTAAATGCTGTTACACTTGCTTGACAAATTGAAGTGACTAAATCATTTAGGAAGCTGATTTAGGATACCTAAGTGTAACAGAGCCTTAAGGGTCACTTTCACCCTACAACTTGTAAGTTCCTTAAAGTCGGTAGACTCGCCATATTGATAAGTATACCTCCACGCCTATAATAGCAGCAGGTTGTCGCGGGATAGCGCGGTTGTCGCGTGACTTAAAATTTCAGTATATAACGACAGTTGCAGCCAAACTGTCATTTTATATCACGATATCCCACGACAACCTGTAGCCATAATAGGCCTGCAGTAGTGTTTTCTTCCATATATTTATCGTGAACTTGAAGTTCTGGCCATGATCTTACAAGAATATAAATTCTAATCTTACAAGAATATAAATTCTATAATGTCGCATTATATTAAATGGTACTACCTAATAACTAACCAACAAAGTTGCCTTATAATCGCTAGGTAGTTTTTAGATAGACTCCCGTAACGTTTTAAGTATTGGACGAATAGGTACTTAATCGAAACATAGTTGTAAATAATCAGGTAGGTAATACCTTTTTACGTTCAATTACGTTTTACTTCTATTGTAAACGTGGTAACTTAAATAAAAACTTAATTAGTAGTAGATAGCTAATCCTCAGAAACAAGGTCTGGTATCGGTGAGGCGTTCGACTGCAATCCGATGGTTCGATACCCGGCTTGAAGGTAGATTCGCCATCAAATATATCGGAGCAGCCAACGTACTCAAAAATATCTGAACATGCACTTTATCGCCTTTACAATAGAGACGTTGTTCAGATATTTGTGAGCACCTTGCCTCTTCGATATATCTGACGGTGACTGTACCAGTACTCAGTGTCTAATTTCTGAAACTTTATGTGCTTTGATGTAGGCATTCAATAATTTTTGATACCTATTTACCAATCACTTTTCAGTGGGTTAAAACATTGTAAAGAGATCAGACCTATTACAATTCCAATAAGGCAGAGAATTCTCTCTGGGTTCATCAGCTGGCAGTCGTTTCTCTTAAAACTAATGTGTATATAGTAGTAGAGCGGACCCCAGGCTCCATTGAGCCGTGCAAAAGCCCGGGAAACACTTAAGGAAGATAATTATAATCGTTACATGCTTAAGTATTGTTTGTATTGCCCTTATCATTATTGTAGCCATTGGCATACATTTGTGTATATAGTAGAAGAGCGGACCCCAGGCTCCATTGAGCCGTGCAAAAGCCCGGGAAACACTTTAGGAAGATAATTATAATCGTTACATGCTTAAGTATTGTTTGTATTGCCCTTATCATTATTGTAGCCATTGGCATACATTTGTGTATATAGTAGAAGAGCGGACCCCAGGCTCCATTGAGCCGTGCAAAAGCCCGGGAAACACTTTAGGAAGATAATTATAATCATTACATGCTAAGTATTGTTTGTATTGCCCTTATCATTATTGTAGGCATTGGCATACATTTTTTGTATATAGTAGAAGAGCGGACCCCAGGCTCCATTGAGCCGTGCAAAAGCCCGGGAAACACTTTAGGATGATAATTATGATCGTAGTATTGTTTGTATTGCCCTTATTATTATTGTAGCCATTGGCATACATTACGAGTAGAATAAATTCCTATGGAACCTTGATTCGAAATCCATAAACAAGACTAAGTCAATCGGGCATAAAAACGATTCAGCAGTCAGTCAGTAGTGATGCCCAAGTCATTATCTAACGTTATAATTGAATGGTTGCCTTATAGCATTAATGTTTAATTTAATTGTTACTAACTTTATTTATGCCGTTCTAACGTGGTTTTATTAATCTAACGGTTTAAGCTTTGTATTTATATACACTTACGATTTAATTGCTTTATGTGCTAATATTTTATTAACATTTTAGTGTAGTACGTGTCATGTGTTGATAACTCCATAGATATAGGTACTTATACATTAGTAGTCCAACGGTGAACATATTTGACGAACCCATTCAGACCACTTAGGTGGTCTATAAGTAATTTATATGTGGAAGTCGTCGTTTGTCTTTGTATGCCACACCTACGTTTCCTGGTCTCATGAATAAATACGCAAAAATAAATTTGAATGGACTGTTCTAAGTTTACTTAGCATGTTCTTTACACATATTTAACTATTAGATACCTAAGATATTTAAAAAGAGATAACATGTCAAAAAATATTTGACTAGGTAAGTAAGCAGGTACTTAACCTGTACTATTTAGGCAACTAAATCAGATTTAAGAATCCTATAATTTGCAGCGTACCGTAGCCACATATCAAAAGCTTTTATGGTCTCTTTTCGTTACAATTTCCACGCGAATAGTCGATTTTCCCTTAAAATATTGCTTTTAGTTAATCTTGTAAACTTTAGGTTTTACCTATGTCATAGTGTGCTTATAGAACGCCAACGAGATATACACCTTATGTTGGTTGGTTAAGGATTGATTTTGTGTGAGCAAGGGTTATCGACTTTGCGTGAGTGCCCCGATCGGCATCGCAAATTTGTATTCAAAGGATACCTACCATCCAAGTACGCAATAATCGTAAAACGAACGATTTAAACTCAGATTTTGGCAAGTTTTGAATATTTCTCATACATTTATGTGCTTAGGTATTGGTAGGTTACTTCCCCGGAGCCAGTTACCTATTTTATAAAAATACCCAGATAACTGTTACTAAGTATTTTTATGTCATTAATAGATAAGAAAGGTTATTTTATTTGTGTGGTTTTATGTACTATCGGGTTCAGAATTGCATGGCCAATTTATGAATGAATTCATTGATAAATTGACCATGCAATTTTGAACCTGATGGTACCTAAGTCAAATAAGTATGAGCAATAAATTAATCCACACATACAATTTCCATATTACTATTGTCATTAGTTAAAATTTTTGTAAAGATTATTTACACTTAATTATAACAGTATATCTTTTTTTAATATACCGAGCAGTAATGTCCCTATCTACTGCAAACATGATCAACGAGCGTTTACCTTGAATGTATTATATTTCATTGCGGGCCGAAATATTTCTAGATTTCCCGACCTAAGACCTTCAACTAGCAGTATAAATTTATACTTCTTTTGTCCTATATGCTAACCAACGTTTAAAAAAATATAGCATGTTCCTATTGCATTTACAAGTCTATAGTTACATTACTATAGTTACATTACTATAGTTACATTACTATAGTTACATTACTATAGTTACATTACTATAGTTACATTACTATAGTTACATTACTATAGTTACATTACTATAGTTACATTACTATAGTTACATTACTATAGTTACATTACTATAGTTACATTACTATAGTTACATTACTATAGTTACATTACTATAGTTACATTACTATAGTTACATTACTATAGTTACATTACTATAGTTACATTACTATAGTTACATTAGTTAGGTACTTATCTACTTACTTATTAAATATTACAATAGTAATATCACTGGCTTGGATTGAATCGTGTAAATTACTAGTATCGTTAGTTTGGGTAAGGTATTGGTAATTCCTGTGGGAAATACAATAAAACGACACAGTATATGACACGTTTATTCCTCTCATGTTTACGGCATAATGTATTTAATGTTAATTGCATAGGGTACCTATAATTATACGTAGGTATGTATTCACAATGTATAGTTGTAAACTATTAGTATTAACAATGTTAACTAAATGACACGTAATTTTAATTGCATTTTTATAACTTTATTAGTCATAAGGTAGAAAAAATAAAAAATACTTATACTTACTAACTACTAATACGATTAAATGTGGGGCTAATAACTAATTTTTAACGCTGATGATTTATTTTAATCGGAACCAACATTAACACCTTCGTATTTCCACAAATTAAACAAATCTATATTTAATGAACGATTAATCTTTTTATCAGTGGACGTTTGACATGATTTTAAATATAGATTAATCGCTGTCCCACGCTACCAAGCGGGAACTATATCGGGAACATTCCAATAAATTTAGTGAAGAGTAAGATCCAAGCAGTCCAAACAAGTTACCGTCTCACATATAACCGGAAAAATACGCTCCCTTGCGCGAGCGAGCGGTTACTTTTCCATGATAACATCACCAAACTTACAAACAATCCAAAAACTAGATCGGTTTCTAAAGTGGTAAGAATTGTGGTATTTTAATTACTAATTAATTAATTGGTCTTTACATGAATATCCATAAACAAAAAGTAAATACCAACGGTAAATTGTATTTAATTATTATTGAACAGCAATTTCGGTCTGTAAACATTCTTAGGAAACTACCACATTGTAACATTTTTAATGTGCTAATTTCGTTGTGAAATAATTTATTACGTATTTAATTGCACCTCTTAAAATAGATTATAATTTTATTATGTCCCATGATAATTACCTTCATACGAAGTGTTGCATTAATAGCGATTTTCATTGACGCTATAAAATGTATGTTTTATAGAACTTGCTTGTAATCGCTGATTACATTTCATGTATTTTTATTATTTCCCAGCTACGTAGCTTGTAATAAATTCTTATGAAAGCCGGGTTATGCGTATTAGTTTGAAGTTGCTCAGCAGGGCGTTGTCACGTTTACTTTCCTTTCCACCAGTCTGCCATCAACGAAATCCAACCTGAAAAGATATAAAATCGCAAAATTACAAAACAAAACAAACGTTCTTTTCGTATAAGATTTTCGCGTATCGCGATAGGCGCGTTACGTGTTCCGAATGAGGGCTGCGCGGTGTACGCGATAGCACATGTAGCCTACGTACTCGTACCTTATATCTATATTAAATACACACATATATACCTATTGAATGTGCCGGTCGGGAACAGAAGTGCAGTTTGGGAATACCGCACCGACTGATACGCCCGTAAACTACTGGAGTAAGGGCAGAAGGGAAAGCAACGGAAGACTTGTTTCGTGATATTCGGTTTTAAAGTAAGAGGCGAAGGAGTAAAAACACGGGATTAAAATGAAGATATCTACTACAGTACGCGAACAGTTTTGAGCTTCGATAACTTACAAGTGCGATTTTCTTTTTTAGTTAGGGAATATGATATGATTACTTATAGTAAAAAAATATTTTATAACAGATTCTGACGTCGCGTTAGGTATAATACCTATTATACCTAACGCGACGATATACGACGAATAGATATTTGTTAATAACAACAAGAAAAATATACAAGATATATTTTCCTTTACCATACTATTGCATTAACTATTTCAACATCATCTGTCATTTTATAACGGTTTGGTCAATAGATTATGTGAGCATAATCGAAAACAATTTGTCAAAATATTAGTAACCTTGAAATCTAAATGAATTACAAATGGCTAAGACGACATATGCTCTTGACAAAACCGTTATAAAAGTAAAGAGCGATAGCCTGGTGGCGAAAAATAAAACTTACATAATCTTTTCTATGTGTAGCAAACAAATACATGTATTATATCTAGCGCAATGCTAACAATTGTTAGATTTTCATTATTATTATTATTAGTACTTAACGTATTCTAACAGGTCACAAAATAAATTCGGACTTGTGATTTATGTCATTTTTATAGGTTAAAAAGGCGTTCCCGTACTTCACTAATCGACAGGTTGAAAAATTATTACATATTTGGCAAACAATACTATACTTCGTTTTTTTTGAGATTAGAAATTGAGTAAACGTAGAAACAGTAGTTGCCAACCTGTTCTAAATGTTCAATTTAAACACATTGAAAGCACACGAACAAACGATTAGTTAACATGATTAAGAGTTCACGTTTGTGAATAAATAATAACAATTTGCAGATTAAATAATCCAACACAAGAATAAAAACACAATTTCGTTTTGATTATCACGTTAGAGACGTGAAAATTGAAAAACTGACGGTGACGCACCTACGTTCTAAAACGGAAATGAACGTCTAGTTTTTTATCAGTATTCACGAAAATTATTTAATTGACATTCATAGTATGCACTTGTTAAAAACTGTTCGTAAATAAAAGTTAACTCCTAATAATAAAACAATTGTCTTAGGTGATGGTGAAATTTGCATGCTTATTCAAGCAGGATGTACGCACCTTTTTGCTTATAAGAACTTATTGTAATACTACATTTTGCAAATAAATATTGATTGATTGATTGATTGATTGAATGGTAAAAGATTTGGTGGACAACGAGGTGGCTTTTGTTGTTGTATGCCACTCGGGCCTGCCTCTGATTGCGCCATAACCCTCCAAACAAACGCCCAATAATAGAGGAAGCAAATACTTTTACTTAAATAAGAATCACAATAAGCTTTAAACATTCAAAACTATCCAGGTTCTATACTGAGAGATACGAATGACAGATGACGCGAGAAAATATTTAAATACCGGACCATCCGTTTCGAACATCTTCTTCTCAAGGTTTTTTATTGTGCAACATTCACAAGAATATTAACAATGATAAAAATAAAATATTTCGTGCATGTAACTACTATCAAAATATTGTTAAATACTCAATATAACATTAACAAACACGTAGGCATGGCTTTACTATAAATACAAATATAATTAAGTATGTTGAATGACGGCGTAGGCACTTTGATAGTTGTGACATGTATCGTGCCTGATAAAGAACCCTTGTACATCGTTCTGTCAAATTTTTCTAATCTCAAAAAAAACGAACTATAGTCGACCCGTTGACCACGAACGCTGTAAAGTGTTCGAAACGTCGGGATGTAATTTAAGCTCAGTACACGCGATAAAATCCGTTTTTAATTGTTTTATTTAATGAACTATAGTTAGTAAAATAAAAGGTAAATTGTTTAAAAAAATATTTATCACTGTTATTTTGGTCTATCATGTGTCTTACAGCTCTTAGGTAAATAGCACAAATAAGTTGCTTGTTTTATAATGTGTATTGTAATGTAATTACTTAAACAGATTAATTTATGTTTACTTAAATGATATCTAGGTAGCTATTTTTAGTGGTTAGTTAAGTTTTGTTGTAACTTTTTATTTATGACTTTGTATGTGATAACGGATAAAACAGTAAACTTACTTAATTTACTCGTCATGCTATCATCATATCAGCTAAACAAAAAAGGTTAGGTAGCAAAAAAGAAATATACAATTTTAAGCGTATTCATTGCAAAAACATTTCATCATCCCTCATGTTTCCGGATCCATCTCACGCTCTCCGCTCACGTGTGCACGGGGTCAATAAAATATGTAGGTACTCGTAGCAGGCCGACGAAGCTCTCTCCTTTCCTATAACAAGAACGAATTTCTCTATGCATCTGTATCACTAAAATGCTTTAACACATGTAGATACTCAAGGTTTTATCACGTGATTGTATGTTGCTTCAAATGACATAATTTTTGGTCGAAATTTATATATATTTTGCTTCGAGCAACAATAGTACCTAGGTAAGTACTTAGTATTATTTGATCGGTGATTTTTTGTCATAAAACATCAGCTGTGTTGCGACAAGGTGTGAAACTTGTTGAATAACTTTTACCTTATGTTGTTGCTATAAATAAAAACTTAGTGTATGTATATCTAAATGGCTCTTTTAATTTGTACTGTTTATATCCAATGTGAATTTGTATCATTAGTAACTAGATTAGTCTAGACAATAAAGTATCCGTAATATCTAGACTAATCTACCTAGTTAGCAGCTAAGTATACAGTGCAGCATTTGCAACGATATATAAAAAATTGTAATGAATATTTTTGCAAATAGAATCTGTAGGTATATAATGTAGTTGTTAAAGTTTCGTAGCGCAGCTTTTAAAAATAAACGTTAATATAACGTTACATTTAAACGTTAATAATATATTCCAATTGACCTATTTCCCCTAAAGTCTAAAGCATCAGTTGGAAAATAGCAAAAGCGAGCAATAACTAAAACTTATTTACAATAAATAAATCAAACGTACTAGTAAATCATATCCGTAATCATACAAAACAGTTGAAACTCATTGATTTAGACAATATTGCTGACACTGGGCAGGGCGTATCTACGGCATAAATTAATTCTAAATGTGTCGGAATGAGTTTGATATGTGTGCGTTGGCGATAATAGGAGCAAACGACATGAGCTCAATTGATTTAGGAGCTGGACCTTCGTGGAGAATTGCCTTCTACTTTATGGCTACGTGTAAGGGGGGGCAACAAGTAAGGGCACAATGCAACGACGAAAAATACTTAGATATAAGCTTTGATATTGTCTTGGGCCTCCGCGATGATTCCAATTCAGGTACCTATACCGAATGCCTCTTAAACTTTGGAATGTCTATTTTATTTACGTTATAATAATGGGTACCTCTAAATGGTGTAAAATTTGTTGGGTATCAATTTAAAAAGTTTCAAGTATTGTACTAATCACGTCGATGAAACTTATTAAGGAATTATCTTTAGCAGTTTATTTTTTCCGCTGTGATAATACTAACTCATTGATTTTATATCACTATCACTTAAAAGCAACCAGTAATAAATGTAGTAACGGTAATTCAACTGGATTTTTTTCACACGTTTATGGGCGATACGTTTCAATATCGTAATATCTTCGGGCCTATACATATAAACAGTTTTAAAATGTGCTCCTTTGATTTTAAACGTTTTAGCGAGTAAGGTGCGTAGGTCGAATAATCAAAAAGCCACTGGAGGGTTTCGTCCTGTCTGTTTCGAACTTTATTACCGAAGCATGCTGCGATTTCAATGAATCCCTTTACTTAGTAATGTACGGTCTTCTTTGAACAGGTATGTAAATGAAACAAAAATGAACAAAGGAGAATAAGAAATCATTATAGCGTTTTAAAAATAAAGATTTTATATGCAGTTAAAATCAAACAAATCAACGAAAATATGGTCATATTTATGAATGTGAAGTTTTCTTCCATATCCGTCCTACCTACTTGTGCGTTGCAGATAAGAATAAGTTTAATTTTTCAGATTAAATGCAAATTATCTACCCATCTTCTTGATATGACACGAAGTGTTATAAGTGCAGTTTTAATACCTGCTCCTAGAAATGTTTTTCTTAAATACCCTACTGACAATTAGCTGTCATGGTTTCATTATTCTGTTTATCATATTTATTCTATTTCAATTTGCTGTAGATAATGAATAGGGTAAGTGGTAAAATTTTGAAATGATGTTTAATTTTTAATTGAATGATCTGTTAGAAATTTCAGGAACGTCACAAAAAGATCAAAGGATATTGGCAAAGGTTTCGTCTTTTTCGATTGAAAATCAACCACATGTTAGTTGCATATTCAGCAGGTGAGGTATTCCAAATGACCTCTACACAATCTCATTCTCTTAACAATAACGCCGTGCCTAGTTCATTTTGAACACCTCACACGCCTAGGTCTCTGCTGTGGACTGTACGTAAGTACCTACACACGTCGCCATTTTTTTCTTTCCACGTAGCCAACGTTTGACAGCATCGACGCTGTCTCATTACCGCGAGGCAACGCTCGTTGCGCTAAGTTACGTGCGGTCGCCGCACTAAAGTGGCAGGTTCATGTGCTAACACGACGGAGGGTTAGGAGCTACCCGTATCGATTCGCGGACCCCAATTTATCATACCTTTTTACGTTTCAAGTTCTTTTTCCTATGGACGTATTAGCATATTTGATTTATTTAATGTACCTGCCTAAAATGTATGTTTTATTCGTGAAGTTGTAAGTCATGAAGCCTGCTGTAGCGCGGCGTACTGCTGGCATAATCCTAAATCAAGGATCATCCTTGTCCTAAATAAATAAAAACAATATTACTTTCAGTGGCTGTTTAATAGGTATCGTATGAGAAGCAAGTATTACGCGAACGTTGACTAGAAAACGAATATACTTATAGGTACTTATATGCCAATGACTTCTGTAAATGTCCACCTACCTACCTCCGCGCGGGGCATGACTACAAACTGGTCTGACACTAATCAACCCGTTAATTAGTAATTTTACGAGATATCTGCAAATGATTCTCTTCCTATTTAGGCGTTACAAGATTCTGCATTGCATTTGCTCCCTAAATGCATTTACCCGTGCTCACCGAAAAAGCTTTCAAATACCTACTTATTATCCAAGTTGACATCACTGGCTCTGCCTATAAGATAGCTAAGTTATATGGTGGATATTCTCTTATTTACCTCCCGATATGATTTTATAGCCTTAACGACTCTGATACATGCTAACTGTTTGTGTTTACATTACACAAATTAAGAGTACCTCGATAATAAAGAAGATTCCGAGTTAATATTTGGGTAGATTAAGAAAGCCGTTTTTTCGAAACAAGGTTCTTCGGAAATCGCAAATTGCGCAAGCACTTAACGGGCGGAGGCGGAGGTCAGGCAGGAGAACAAAAAATTAAGCTACTCGAGGTGCCGGGCTTTCACGCTCGATAAGGCGAAACTCAATTACTTTTCATATTTCGAAGGCTTAAGCGCTCGTAACGAATCCAAAAGATGAATAAGTGGTAATAAATATGATTTTTTAATTTGTCATCGATGGGAATCTGAGCAGGCGTTCTTTCTTTCGAAATTATTAACACATAATAATGTATTTTTATGTTTCCTTTTAATGGAACGTCGGGGCTATCGGCGCGACGAAGTACAAATGCTCGGGGCCGAGATACGGTCCCAATAACGCTTCATGTTAATGGATCCGTCCGATAGAGGTGCAACTGGGCTGGCCAACCCTCTGATTACTCGTCGCTAGCCTACACACGCCACCGGTACTGTACAAACTCATATGTAGTAACTTTACGACGGTGGAATATAGTTCCTCTACTACTTTTCAGAGTATTTTCTCCCAGGCTTCCAGTGGCCGCGAGGTTAATCCCGGCTTCTAGCGAGTACTTAATGTATGTAGCTGCGCAACGTTATATAAACGCTAATTATAAAGTAAAATGCGGATGTCAGCTTTATTTAAATAATCTTATTTTTTATATGCCGATGTCGACCGTGAACTTTATCGCGATGCAAAGATATGACGTGTTTTTATTAACGGCCGTTCGATCGACCTTTACATTAAACATGAAAATTACAGTTTATGACTATTAATCGAGAAAATAATTGTTATGAAATCTATCAAGGCGTATTGAACAAAATCGAAAATAGGAGCCGCCCTGCAGCCGGCAGGGCCGCGCCGCGCGCATTGACGCGCCTAATATTACGAGTAACGCTTTATCTAACACGACCGAAATATCGACATATTTTGTTGTTATTCTTTTAACATCCTATAATTCAGTACTTATAGCTCACCATACAAATGGATCTTGAAAAACAACCAGTTATTTTGACAGCTCGCTCCTTTAAACAGATCGTAAAAGCCCGCCGGATTACAAGCCATAGCGTTCCCTTTGTCGTCGGCTTAAGGTCGATTTCGCATGGTTATATCTGAAGAAAATATGGAATTCAGTACTTTAGTTACGCTAGACCTTTATTTTAATTTGGAATGAGCTTTTTATAGAGGACTTTCGGGAGAGAAACGATTTTTCATAAATGATGAGGCGGCACTGATTGTGTATATTGGATAAATATTTTTAAGAAAAACCTCAGACGCGGAAAAATGTGGGTTGTCATAAATATGGGGGTATAAGCCGCGTCGACACGTGTAGCTAATCGCATGGATGATGCCAGCCTCAATCAGCCGGTTGACTGTTTGAAGTTGAATCACTTACCTAGAGACCTGATGACAAGTTGTTAACGAAGATTATCCACTGCCGCTGCAATCCTACTAGTAACGGATTCTCTCATTTTAAGGTAGGATATGACAAGAAAAAGTAAATTCCTAAAGAACATATTTAAGTTCATATTATATACTCCTTATAGGCTATTAAATAGCAAGTGTTAAATTAGAAAGTCCCTATTAACTGAACTATAAAGAAATTAAATGTATATTACCTCAATGTACCGATGACAACTTATATTCGACGAAAATTACGATATTTATGTTAATATAAACGGTACCCACCGATTTACATGTATGTATAATTAAACGCTAATAATGAATAAATTCTAAAACAGATTGCACTCTCATATATGAGTCTAGGTTTACGAAGCTCGGTAGCCGGGCACTTTGCGGTCTCCACACAACCATTGCAGTAAAGTAACGCAGTAGGCAATCGATACACCGGTAAAGTTGGTATAACACATCGATTTCGCGATTTTTCATGCACGAGAACTCCGTGCTGTCGTATTAATTTTAATTGCCTTGGATGATATGCGAATTTTAAGTAACCAACAGAGATATCTATCGCATGATGCACGTAAAATGTATTAATCAGCCTTATCAAAGATTCAATTTAAATTTCGAATTTTTCACTAATGAATACTCAGCTTTATGATGAAAAGAGTGTACAAAACACAGATGTGAATAACGATTTAATTTCGGCAGAATCGCGTGCGCCCCGCGTGCTATTGGTTCTTAAGCTTAAAATTAATCGACTGGGTACCTTATTAACATTTTTATGAAAGCCTTAATGAGATATTCTTTTTCGTCCTGTCATTTCTTACCGGCATGCTCGAGTAAATAGCGTCTATGAAATAAATCGGCAAAACAGAAGAAAAGTAGACGGTACGTTTTAGTGACTGACCATGCAAAAATAAAAATAATTGCTTAGGAAACAACGGTATTAAATATTCATAAGTTGTGTCGCATGTCGGATCAAATAAGAGATAAGACTCGGACACAGAATTTCGTAAATGCAATGTCGGGTTTAGTGTTTAAAAGGCGTTATGAAATACTAAACATTGGATCGTACAACGCAGGGAATGTATAAAGAGTGCAGGTTTATTCGATTACTTTTGAGTTTATAACGAAAAGGCTAATGTTAACTAGGCATTTAACTTTAGTTACTTACGATCAAAGGCCATTTTAGTTGACATTGGAGCTGTTGAAAATGGCGGCCAATGGTACTCAGTTGATAGTTATTGGCAGTGATCTGATAGGATGTGCTGATTCAAAATATGTATTTTAACATGGATAATAGGTATCAATTTTTATACGTAGATTGTAAGTACCTATTTCAATTTATTTTATTTACTTATTAGGTTTTATATAAACTATAGCTATACCTAGCTAGACCTACTATATACCTACCTACTATACCGGGTGTGACCTGTAATAAGAGCAAAAAATTAAAACGTAGATTCTACTCCTCAAACTAGACACCCGGTATATACTTAAATGCACTTTAACTGTCAGATTAAATTTAATTTATAAGTGATAATGGTAATACATATGTATAATAATAATAGCGTCATATACTTTTTAGTTGTTGTATATAATGCGTTTATTAAAAGAAAATAAATTGGTAGGTATGACAATTGAATGAATACCAACAAGCGTAGACGGCGTAGCACCTATGATATGATATGATATGATCCTTTATTGATAAAACAGGTATTTTACATGTCATTGCTTAAAAACTAATTCTTATAGGTATAACTAGGTACATTGGTGATACATTACATGTGTTGTGTTTTGTGTTCAGGTTTCTAAAGTACCTACTTTGAACTTACAGATTGTTAACTTACCTGCAGAGACAGTGAACCTCCCCTGCATAGAAACTTTGTATGCAAAGAATGGGGGGGGGGGGGGGATCCAGTAACTCTGCAGCTGACTGTACATGGTTTGGAATATATTGGCTGAGATATACATTTCTGTGAATATATACAAATTTTGTTGAGTTAAATGAGAGTGTCGTTAGTTTAAGCAAAACGTAAATATGACATTGGAATTTAACATTCTGCAGTCACGGTTGTACAGAAAAAAGTTCGTAGGTAGGCAGGCATTCAACAAAAATACAATCAAATTAACATTTTAATGGATCTGTAACATTCACACATACGAGCCCTGCTAGAATTGACGACCGGATTGTCAAGTGAGGGCAATTGAAAAAACATAAAAAAGCTATAAAATCGATCGTAAAAGAATTGTCATTCCGGTGCGCGTTATATCCTTGCAACAGAAGCGGTGTAACGAGCGCTCGGTTTGCTGGTGGAAAAATAAAGGGTTAACTATAATGCCTAGTATATAAGGGCTAAATTGCCCAATTTCTCATTTTCACACGTAGGTACTAATTATTTAACTGCGAATTGAATTAAGTTCAACAATATAAAACTACTGAAAACGTGCAAAGAACGATACAATTTTAATGTTATTATACCTAAATAACGTTAAGTTTCAGACTTAATACATTCGAGGCTAATCTTTGTTATTTTTGGGGTTTTATTTCTGGTTTTATACTTATCTCGGGAAGAAATTCAATACGAATTCCTATCGAAGTAAAGATAAAAGTTTTAAGAATTTATTTAAGAGCGCGTTCCTTTCGCTGCAACTTTGGCCATAACGGTCCCGCCTCGAGCCAGCCAACTCCACCCCGAGTCAAATATTTGTAATCCTACTTTGCTTTGGCTTTATACTATGAAAAGTTCGGTAGGTACCGACCTCGGCATATTACGAATCGCTTTTTAGAAAAATGTACGCAGGTGTATGTTGCTAGAATGAAGCAATTTTAGTTAAATAAAACGCTACTTTATATGCATAGAATCTAACCGTCTACAAAACTTATTAGTTTTCAAGAGATAGGTAAAGTTTGTTAGATATTCCTAATAAAATATAAATATTTTTAACCGAAAAAATGCCTCAAGTAGGTACTATGCCAGAATTTAAATCTTAGAAAGAAACCGAGGTTAGGTAGGTAATCATTTGGTTCACTTTACATACCTAGTATGTACACTAACTACACCTTGGTTAAGCACCTATAAGGTACCTAGTCAAAATACCTAAACAAACACTGGCTAAATCAAAATGATGCATATATAAGTACCCTCTTTGTTAACCTCTATATAAATAAAAGCCGACTTAAGGAAAGCTAATTATATTTATGTAGTTTCCTACGTAATTACCCGTCCATTACTTTACGTCTCGGTCCCAAAACTTAGTTTCCATTAGTTTGATTAAGAAAGATCCGACATGCGAGTATTTAACTTTTAACTATCACAACACACATATAACGAGTTTGTGTGCTTCCGTCTATCGGCTATAAGCATCTTAAGTTCACATTCCCGAGCACTGCGGCTAAAATAGGACCAAATTTGTGACTGGTTGCGGTTCTTTTTTGATTAAAGGATCGATGGTTGATCGGTCTTTATGGAATTGAGGGGTGGAGTATCGATTGGTAGTGGCGATACAACGGTTGCTATTTACGCTTACCTATTTATAAAGAGAGCTATCACGAGTCGACTCCCTACCTGCACCTTCACATCGACTCGCGGTTGAATCGATGCTTTTCTAAATTGGTATTGGTATGAATGGTGTGGAGGGACGAATGCTGTCACTTGTTTGTATTGATAAACATAAGGGAGAGTCTTGTTAAAGCTTGTTGACTGAACATCTATTGAGTTAATCAAACTTGGCAGTCCAATTACTAGGTTGGAAATTGTTACGTTACATATGTTTGTCTTGCTGTAAAACAACTGATATATTTTTACATTTATTTAGGTTACTGGTTTTCCTTCCTGAGTATATAATAATATATGTACCAGTGTAAGTAAGTACCTACACGACGTAACTACACGTATTGCGTTTCACCTTGATATTAGCAGCATTGCTAACACGTCAGCACACTTTTGGTTTTTCCATAAAAATGTACTACTTTTATTACAGATCAATAAAAAGATCTCGCCCTCGAGATCACTAGATAAATAGGCACCTGTGCAAGAATCGTACAAAGATCTACAAACGTCACTATAACAAGGAACTAATGTGCTTATTGAGGCACATTAGTGTAACTGTCCCTTTAATTTCATCCCAGCTGTTAGTAGTAAAGTTCCGTCAGCAGAGATGTCGCTCCGATCGTTAATCCGGGTTCATCAGGTGCCGGCGCCTGCCCGAGCCCAGGCGGCGCGTGCCGACTTTACTGTCCATAAACACAAACTGTTAGAGCTCATTTTTCTTGTTAACGAGCGCTGAGAATTGTTTTTATAGTATAAAAAAGCGAGCATCCGCAGGCTCGAGGAAATTAACGACCTAAAATATTAACGTCCACTGTAAAGGCGTGAAGCTAGCAACCCTTAAACTTCCCGAAACAATATCAGAACTAAGTCTCGCTTACGCTTGAGCCGAAGGAGACCCAAGTAGCACACTAGCGGTATAAGCAGACATTATACCGCTTAAAGGTTGTACAACAGCGGTTTAATAGAGTTTGTATACTCCTTAAGCTGTATATAAGGGATATAAATAACTTCAAAAAGGCTAAGGTGGTATAATCGCGATACAATAGTCAAAGTAACGGCTTTGACGGTATAAGAGAGTATTACAGCGCTTTTGTACCTGCATCAGCTGCATAAGAGAGGTATAAGGATCCCATATAACTCTATAAAATCTAAAGCGTTACAACAGACTTATAGCCTGCGTTATACCACTTAAAGAGTTACTAGAGTGTTAATATGTAGGTTAAAGCGGTACAATAGAGATATTGAGATCCTTTTTACCACCTTTACCGTAGTAGAGTATTATAACTCCTTACTATCTCTTAAAGTGGTATATCTAGGAATAATGACGCCTATTTAGAACTATAGCCTGGATGCATTTTTCTCTCTTATATGAGTAAAGGAGTTTTTAACCTCTTCTTAAACCCTAAGGCTCTACAATAGCGATAACTATAGCTATAGTAGATCCTTAGCCTCTAAAATAGCGATTACTATCGCTATAGTAGATGCTTAAAGCAGTTACTACCGCTATAGTAGATCCTTAGGCTCTACAATAGCGATTAATATCGCTATACTACCGCTAACACAGTTATAGGAGCGATAGTAGATGCTTAAAGCTGTTCTAACAAGTCGCCATTGCTATTTTGATGAAATTTGTATTCATGTAGATTTAATATATTACTTTTCTTATATAATACACTATAATTTCCAACATACACACCTTCAATTTGCATATAATGGATTTATAAACTTATCACAAGGCTCTGTCTGACACGTGTGAACCATTTCAAGATTACGTTTAATTTTACAATACACTTCAATATATTTTTACAATGCAGATTATACGATTTCGAGGGGCGCGTGAAAAATATAACTAGATTACGGTATAATTTGACAGTAAACTGATGTTCGCACAAATAATTCAAGTAATCAAGTAAAAAAACATACTTTAGGACTACTATATGTATAATATAATTATTATATAACCACCATGTTGTGATGTGCGCCATGCACATCACAAATTATGACAGCGCACACTTTTTAGAATGTTTTTACATTTTATTATATACAATTTAGGATGTTTATATCACTAATTTCAAATCAATAGGAGATAGAAAACCCTTTAAGTTGCATATTAGAGTGACAGTACCGCTTAAACCTCTATAAGAGGGGCATAGAGGTGTCTTATAACTCTTATTCTTATTTTAGCTCTTACGATCGCTCTTCACGCTCCATTATAACTCCTTTAGCTCTTACTACCGCTTTTCACGCGCCATTATAACTCCTTTAGCTCTTACTACCGCTCTCCACGCGCCATTATACAGTGTGGAAAGATAAGTCGGGCCCTGGAGGGAAACTACCTTAAAACGTTGAGATAGCTCAATTCACTGAAAGGAAACATTCCTTAATTTTTTTAAAGGGACATAACTGCATGTACAATATTTTGGAAAAGAGTACAGTTTACAAAAAAACTATTTATATTGTAATTTTTGCCATAAATAATTTTTATGACAATTGATGCCAATCAATCCTATTTCCAACAAGGATAACAACTTCTTAATACCAACCAAGTTTAGGGTACAAGAGAACCCATAAATAATAATAAAAATATTTTTTATACAATTAGTATGGAAAAAAGTGAAAATTAAGAAAAAATCTGTGAATGCAGTTTTAGTTTTTAGGAAAAATAAAAGAATGTTTCCTTTCAGCGAATTGAGCTATCCCAACGTTTTAAGGTAGTTTCCCTCCAGGGCCCGACTTATCTTTCCACACTGTATATCTTAGCCATTTCTCTGTTGTATCGCTTAAGCTCGTATTAAAGCGACTCTAGCGATATATGACGCTTAAGCCTAAACTGGGCCCTTTTTGGCGATATAGAACTTCTATATCGCTAATATGGAGCTTGCTTGTGCAGGCTTAGCCGTTACAAACAGCCCTTATACCGCTCTTTTAGCGCTTATTTTAACTCTTGTGTGCTACTTGGGGAACTACGCAACGCCCCATATATTATTAAAGGCGGCCGTAAAATGCCTGAGTTACCGATTCCATCGACATTTAGTGTGGAACAATCGGCCGTAGTCGGTGAGTCAGTCGGCGCCCGAGGACGGACTCGAAACTACGCCTACAAATCGGAAAATATTACCCCTACCATGTGGTACTAAATAAACATTTAGAGCAAACCGAGTCCGGGGCGTTGTTTTGATACGATTCAAAAACTACTGTAGCACTAATGTGAAGTCAGCAACAAATATAGTCACTTCAACAAGGCGATCATCATCATTTGTAGTAACATTACGAGGAATATACTTATCACTTAAGTACGTAATTCATTCGAAACATAGATTTTACTAATACACACGGTTATTTCTGTTTGCGAAAAGTTTGTAATCGATTTTAGCTACGAGCGTAGTACCCAAGTTACGGACGGAAAGCTAATACCTTAGTTTATGAAGTTTTGATTAGAAGAGTTTTATTCCAGGCGTGTGATCCGTTCCTTGGAAAGGAAACAGCCGAGTAAGGGCCCGATGGGCCGTGTCGCGAAGTCTGTTTCGCGTTAACCTTAATTAAATATTTTAATATATTCCGACCATTCTACGAATTACTCCCGTGCGTAGGCATCTAATACTCCAGCGGAATATTAAATCGAAACATCCTACTTCCCTCTACGCTTAAGCTTTTAATTAAAAATTAAAATGTTCGTACGTTTTTTACAAATGTTCATAATTATACAATAAAATGTAGCTCCCGTGTATCAATAAAGATTTACCCAAAAAACGTGTGGGTGATAACACCTATAAAGTGTTTAAAAACAATTAAATAGTCGTAAAGCGCTGGATTCCCACCATAATCGCCGTGTAAGTCTGAGTCGTTCCTACGAGATGATAAACATGCCTCTCGTGCCGAACGTAAAATATCTTTTGTTACCATTTTATGACAACAATTATGACCTATAAAATGTGCGGCGATTATACGTAGCGATTCTTGTGGTTGCTCTGTCATCAGCCCGCGCTGTGGTGTAACTACTGACACCCACCTTTTCTGAAAAAAATCCTAACACTCGCTAAGCGCTCTTAGAATTTGAACTTTATCGTAAAATAATTAGAGCCTTTTTTAAATAATATCTGTCGCCACCTACGTAGATGAGATGGATGGAACAGCGCAGCCATTAAGAGAACCTTGACTTTGTCTTTTACGTGTTTATAATTTTCGTCAATGCGACGATGTTTATTTTGGTTACGTAAAAGATAAATGCGTGAAATTATCTACAATCACATTTGTCTACTTAAAATTATTACTTGTTAACTGAAGAGTTACCTATGTAATTAGACATTCGGGTGAATATCAAATGTATATTCAGTATGTACCTACGAACTTGGGTACAAATGAAAGTAATGAAACTGTGTCCTAATTTTATTAAACTGATGAGATAGGTACACGCACACGCTTAAATTTTCTACGCTTGTATGCACCCAAACGGCGTAAATTTGTTCAGCCAAAAGTACCTAATTTAACTAAATAATGCAAACGGCAGTGTTTACAAAGCTTATATGTGTTAAAATTTCACGTGAAAATGCAGCCAATTTGGCGGATGGGACCAAATTTGTGTTGATAGTTGTTATCTACGGCTCCCATCTCTCGGCTGCGTACTGGCTACAAAAAAACTTACAAAACATGGATATTTTGTTTACATCAGCCTTTATTTGTATTTTTGCTCATGTGAAACTTAACTGCAAAATAAGAAAAACGAAAGTTTGAAACTTATAATTGTACAATTGAAAATACTGCTTAGGCTCCTGCGGCTAATAGCCGTATATAATACCTAGGTATGTAATTAGGGAAATTGTATTTTATTAAGTACGAGTATCTACCTACCTTTTATTTTATTTTGTTTTATTTGTAACTCCTTATTCTAAAAGTTAGTAAGACGCGTGCGAGATGTATTCTTTTCCCGTATTTCTTTACTCTAAATTGCAGGTAGATAAGTAAGTAGGCACCTAAGGTTCCGAATTCATATATATATATATATAGGTAACCAACTTATAAGTAGGTACCAGTAAAGTATGATGTATAAACAGTGAACGCAACCGGTAATTTTTTGTATTAGAATTATAGGTAATTTCTGCACATGTTCTTATACGTTTGCATTCACTGAGTATACATGTAAGTACGAACTCTACATTTCCTTTCTATTAATATAGTTACCACTAATGCTGAAAATGAGGTCTATTAATTAATTTACGAGTATGTCCATTGACATTCAACATGCTTGGCATTTAGGTTTGTTTATGCGATGTTTGTGCATTCAATTGATGTACAAATGCCGGCGTCGTTAGGTTATTCGCGAAAGGCCACTTTGGTATTCAGATATTTTTAGCGGAGAATTTAGTTGTTTAGGCAATTCATCTATTCAGAAATAGAAACAAGCAATTCAACTGTAGGTTGGATGCTTTCACTAAAAACAAAATATTTACTGCTTTTTTGATTCAGGTATAATCTGATGGCGTGACGAAGAATTCAGTGTGACGATGATACATATGTAGGTATATAGGTACCTATATACCTACATATGTATCATCGTCACACTGAATGATTTTTTTGTAATGAGCATAAATTTATTTGGCGTCAGATCACTTCTTCTGATGTTTCACCACCATTTTATTTTACATGAAATATCGGTACTTATTTTGAACCAAAAATACCAAAAACAAATAAAAGTATACCTACACTACAGAATATATATATCTCATATCGGACTTTTAATTTCGTGGGACAGTACCTACCGTGTAATATATAAGGTGCTAACAAATTACTCACGGATATTTTAAGAGATAATACATTACATTAAAACAATTAACTTTTAACTGTAATTAAGGAACCTTTGTATAAAAATTTTTTGTTTTAATTTACCGAACAAAAAAAATATTATAATATTTTTTTTAAATAACCCTATAATGTACCTGTCAAGATGTTTAACACTGTCTGTCATGTCATGTTAAAAGTTTTTTTTCTTAAATGTCACTATAATTCAGGTCTAAAGAGGTCTCATTAATTATCTTATTAACAAGGTGTTTTAACGTAGGAAATTTGTTTCCTAGTTTTCTCCAAAAAAACATAACAAAATCTATGATGTTTCATACCTAAATATACTCAGAGAACCGAGTACTATCAGCGGTAAAAATATCCTTGACTAATTTGTAAGCACCTTATATATCACGTACAAGATTTTAAGGTAGATTTTTTTTTTACTATTTGTAAGTGATTTCCACCTCATAATTTAGGTAGGTAGTCCAGTAGTCTTTTGTGAGAGCGATGAAAAAAATTGGTACTTTTTTTTAAATACATACATAGGTAACTTGATTTTTTTTCATTCTTCATCCTTCTTGATTCATCAAATATTTGTATGAAATGACTAGTAAAATATACAATCTAATACAAACTAACCTATAGGTATTGTTTTTCTCTATACATTTTCATACAAAAAACACAAAGGTGATATATTATTTGCCGGTACCGTTACCCAAGTTACCTAACTTTACTACCGATAGCCTGCCTTCGAATTCTGTTTACTTAATTTAAAAAAAACCGGCCAAGTGCGAGTCGGACTCGCGCACCGAGGGTTCCGTACAAACCTTTACAACTTAAAGGTATTATAGACCTGAGTATTTGATATGAATTTCAATTTAATACCTCTACGCGTTTACGAGGAAAAAGGTAGTAAGTTTAAAATTTAAAAAAATATTTATTGTATGATTTTACTAAAAATGTCTACTTTTCGTAATTTTTCCTTTGTCTGTACTATATGAAGTTTCTTCGTGCCAAGTTTCAAGTTTCTGAGTTTACGGGAAGTACCCTGTAGGTTTTGAGTTTCTTGCGAGTACTCAGTTTCAAAATATGCGACTTAAATTGCTATATCTTTTGATTGCATTGACATAAAAGTTTGGTTTTGCTACATCTGAAAGGTCCTATAGCCCTGAGTATTTGACATGAATTTCAATTTAATATCTCCACGCGTTTACTAGAAAAAAAGTAGTAAGTTTAAAATTTAAAAAATGTTTTTTTGTATGATTTTATTAAAAATGTCTACTTTTTGTAATTTTTCCATTGTCTATGCTATATGACGCTGCTTCGTGCCAAATTTCAAGTTTCTGAGTTCACGGGAAGTACCCCGTAGGTTTTGCGAGTGCCGAAAAACTAAAATTTGCAGCATAAACGACTGTATCTTTTGATTGCGTTGGCTTTTGAGTTTGATTTTTTCACAGCTCCAAGGGGCAATAGACCTGAGTATGTGGTATAAATTTCAGCTTGATACCTCCACGCGTTCCTGAGAAAAATGGTCTTGACAGACAGACAGACAGACAGACAGACAGACAGACAGACAGACGGACAACAAAGTGATCCTATAAGGGTTCCGTTTTTTCCTTTTGAGGTACGGAACCCTAAAAATCAACAAATCAAAAGATTTCTTTGTACTCAGATTTGTATGTAATAAAGGTACCTACTTAACTTACCTACACTTCATTTATGTAAGTCATATAAAGTTTTCAATTGTTTTATTGACCATGATCCTAGCCTAGAGTCCACTAAAGAATGTTAGCTTTTCTTCAAAATGTCGAGAAAATTAATCCATTTCAATATACTCCTCATCTTATACGTACTTATTGTTTTTTTCTCTATCTTAACTCCACATTTCGTTATTAAATTTTAAATATGTATATGCGGATTCCTCATTTCCCGACGCTACCCGCAGACGTTGCCTGTTTCGTATTCGCCCCACGCTCCCCAACTATGTTTGAATGAAAGAGCGAGCTAACGCCTACATTTCATATTTTGCTGTACCCTTGCATTTTAGAATACATATTGGTTTAGGTATCTACAGAGAATGCCAATGTATTGCTAATTATTTTCGATGTACCTGATTAATACCTGAGCTACTTACCAATGCTATGATTTAGGTATGTAGTTTGTGTAAAAAAACTACTCCAATTGGATCATGAATGAATTAAATTATCCATGTCTCTCTCAGTCAAATCAGAACTGAGGAATCGTTGCCAGTGAACTATTTAGGGAGGCACATGCTTTATCTGAAGCGTGCCTATAGGTATAAAAGTTACACATGATTCATACAAAAAAGTTTAGTATAGAATATGGATAGATGGTTGAGGCTCTCTGATCTAATATAAAATAGGTGATAAAGCAGCAAACAAGTAAAAGAAAAAAATATAGGCAATCTAAATATATAAAAGAAGAAACTGACTGACTGACTGACTGACTGACTGACTGACTGACTGACTGACTGACTGACTGACTGACTGACTGACATATCAACGCACAGCCCAAACCGCTGGTTCTAGAGATTCCGAATTTGGCACGTAGGTTCGTTATAAGGTCTAGGGTTGCACTAAGAAAGGATTTTTCATAATTCATCCCCTAAGGGGGTAAAATGGGGGTACAAAGTTTGTATGGCGAATCAAGATTTGTTAGACTATTTTATTCGAAACTTCACAGGAGTATTCCTAACGATAAATGAGTAAACACGTGTTTCACGTTTTTTGAAAATTCAACCCCTAAAAGGGGCGAATGTGGTCACAAAGTCTGAAAATCAACATGGGTAGTGTATCCTTTTTGAGTACTTACAGTACGCGGGCGAAGCCGCGGGAAAAGGCTAGTTACTTATAAGTAAATAAATATAATAAAAAAATATTATGTGTTTGTGACACAGACAATTTGGGGTGGGTATGTACAATAAATAACAACCTAGAAACCAAATAAATGGCTGCCATCATTAAGAGTATATTAGGTATCATGAAATATCCATGTAATAAAGTGTTAGATACCTTTACTTTAATTCCCGGAAAATGCAAATTATAAAATTCCATATCTTATTACGCGGATTAGTATAATTTAAATATACAATAGATTCCTACCTAAGGGTAGACTTAGAGGTATGCTTACAGAGGGCGCGTGCAAAATGTTTCATAAGTAGGAGGGTACGGACCCTCGGAAGGCATCACTTTATTTTGAGGTTAGAATAATTGGAGTTGTTTGTCAAGGACCGGCCTCGGTACACAATGAGGGCCATTTGTAGCGTATACATATAAAATGTTAATTGTTATTGTCGCTGGTTTGAATTAGACTTAATTGAGTCGAGACCGAATAACTTAATGAAAGCAGGAAAATAAGAGGTTTACGTGGTGGGTTACGGATTTGTTAACGATTTGTAAAAGTCTATGTTCTAATCGCCATACTTTATAGATACATAATACATAACCTTTGTACACCCAGATTGAAAATTGCATGGACAATTTATGAATGAATTCATTCATAATGTGTCCATGCAATTTGAATCTCACTGTACTCTACGTTGTCTGTAGCACAGAATAACTAATAGTAGTCTAGCTAGGTAACGCGATATACCTACGGGTAGGTACTCAAGGGCACTCAAAACCGGTCCATAAGAAATCACTGTATGTGATATGTATTAGTAAGTACAAGAGGTTACCAAGCTTAGATATAATTTTTAATATTTAAGAAAGGGACCCATACCTACACTGAAAAATATTAAGTCCAACCAAGACGCGTTTCATCTTAGTTGCTAATAAAATGTTTGGAATAAAAAAAAATTTACTATATCGTCTATATCTAACTTTATGATAACTTTTACTAAGTTCTCTTAGCTTCAACAAACAAAATCATATTAGGCTCATATGCAGTCAAGGTGCGTGCACTAAATAAGAAGAAGATCTTTATTGAAGCAAACATGTATTTTTTTCAATGTACCCGGTGGTCAGCCGTAATAAATAATAATTGACGATTAATTATAAACACATATTCACAAAACTGACATTAATATTATTGTGGTTTGGGTATTACAAGACAAAACTACTGAAGTAAAATTAACCGTAAAATTTTAATATAATGTCAAAATATACGATATTTCAAGATAAGAGTTACTTGAATGCTCATGACGTAAATTAGCTTGAAAATGTTAAGTTTATATCTGACTTGGGAATGGCGCTCGCTTGGCTGAATGCCGAACACGTTACAAGCATATTTGATATTTCAGTTCAGCTGCCATCATCGTTAACTGCAAGACGGACTTACAGCAAATGATGATGAATATTGGTAATTTGTTAAAAGAAGCAATAGGTAATTAACTTGCCTTCCGTTTTATTAAAAATCGAAAAGAGGTTACACGTCTGATGACTTTTTGATATCGCAGCGTGATCTGAATCTTACTTGGCATTAGGTATTATTTGTAACGATATATATATATATATATATATATATATTATTTTCGTGTTTTATGACACTTTTGTGAGAAACAGAATCTGTAAAATATTAATATAAATGTATGTACGACGTAACACTAGACGCCATCCAGTAAATAAGATGGTATATTTTGCAAAATAAACTGAAATAAATAAATGCCAACGATTTATTAACTTCATAAAACGCAAAGAACATTAAAATTGGGTAGGTATCAATTTTTATATAGGTAAAATTCTCCCTATCCTAACCATCACGCACCATCTGTTCATTTTAATAAATAGGCTTCAGTTTAAAAATTCACTAATCCCAGAAAATTAAAAACAAAATCTGTGCTCCCCAAGATTTCGGAACAACGAGCATCAGGTGTTCGTAAGTGATCCGAAAGAATGGTATTATCTGGAGCATATTCCGAGCCCGGCCTTTGTCAAGGGTCCCACTCGGAATAAATTACATCGATTTTTCTTCCTACCTACATAAATACCTCTTTATATTGCCGAGTTACTCTTTCAAATTGTGACTTTATCGGTTTGGAATCTATGCAATTAGGTATAGCTGTCAATCGTTTAGGCCCGGCCTATATTTATGTTAACTTTATGTCAGGTTTTCCTGGTTCTAGCCTCGTACAACATTGTAAGGACGGGGAGTCCATGTAACCTAAACACAAATTTATAATACTAAGACTGAGTAAAGACGAATAAATAATTATAATCTGCTCATTTTGGTTCCCAATTTGCGATTCAAATTCAAGTCACGCAAAATGTGTAAATAAAATTTCTTATTTTCTCCAACAGACGAAAACAAATACATTTGTCGTCACAAAACATTTCAATTTTCACCGAACGGCGGCATAAAAATGCGTTAGGCGGTTTTTTTCTCGTCTCAGAAATGATGAGTAAAAAATAGAGAATGTGGTGGCACCACACTGAGACGATTTGGGACATTTTGTTTTCAATTTGTGTCGACCTTTCGTCCGGGCTTTGACCGAGCATCGAACGGGAGCGCGTCTAGACGCTTAGATGCATAGGTACTCGTAGTGGTCTAAGAGCTGGCCACGTCAGATATGACACAATAATGAGAGCAATAAAACCTGTCTTGTTAGACTGCTTTACCATCCTTATTGCTAGATCCGGGCATCTGGCAGCTCTTAATGGGTGGAGGTCAGAGTGACAGACCAACAAAGTTTTTAAGTTGGAAAAAAGTCATACCAAAATAAGTAAAAACTGCCACAGTTGTGTCATTTATAGAGAACAGGGCCTATATTTTAACATTACATTAAAAACCATTGTCTATTGTTGTGGAAACAAAAACAGTAGGCGACTAACTAAAAATTGCATTATACATGATTTGACACTACTTTTCCCCAACAAAAACTTCTGGATATGATATAATCTAATTAATTACATAATTTCCCATAATATTGCATCAAACCCAGAACTCTAGGATTTGTTTTCTTCAAGTAATTTGCATTCTTTGACATCCACCACTTTACAGCTGCCAGATGTCCGGATCTAGAAATAAGCATAGTATAGCAAACGAACTAGAGGGGTTTCGTTGCTCTCATTATTGTGTCATATCTGACGTGGCCAGCTCTCCGTCTATAGGTATAGCTGACGAATGTGGCAAGCGCTCAGGCGTAGAACCTGGTACGACCTAGCTACTGTCAGCTCATGTTTATTTCTTGGTCTAACTGAGACCGGCGACTAATTCAATTCAAGCAGTATTTTACTGCCATCGGTAGCGGATATAGATACTTATTGTAAGGCATTTACATGCTGGACTGGAAATAATTTCGAAAATCCTATATATCTACTGGCATTTCCATTTTAAGTTATATGGTCTGATAACAATTGTTAGAAATTATGTTACAAAGGAGAATGGGCAAAAATGTATGGGAGCTGGGACCACCTTCCAATAGCGTTAAGATGTATGTCGTTCGATAGGTCTTATCTATAGGAATAACTTTTGCTTTGACAGCTTTGTTGTCACAGTTGTCCGTTCAGAGATATATGACATTTAAGATCTTATCAGGGGTTATAATTAAGGGCCGTCAGAGGGACACAACTGCCACGCATGATCACCATCTGTTAAACCGATGATACGATGGTGGCCGTGAAGGGAAAGCGGCCCGAAGAAACTCTTCGGAGAGCGGCTGTAGCGACGGCAATGACTGTCGGTCGCATAGAGCTCCTCGGGTTAAAGGTGTCCCTCCCAAAAACGGAGGCGATCGTCTTCGGCAAATGGCGGTTGGACCCTGACACAACCATTGCCGTCGGAGGGGAAGCTGTCCGGGTAAAGTCCCACATTAAATATCTGGGCGTTATCCTGGACAGAGGTTGGCAATTTCGTGAGCACTTCGCGAGGCAACTGTGTCAACAAAGCTGTCAAAGCAAAAGGTTATTCCTATTGACAAGACCTATCGAACGACATACATCTTAACGCTATTGGAGGGTGGTCCCAATCTGCCCATTCTCCTTTAGCCTACTGTTCGTAGTTGTAAGTACCTCTATAACATAGATTAAGATCTATAGTAACTTCTAGAGTTAGGGTTAACACAACACAGAACAGATGCAGTGATGGCAGGGGTTACGTATGACTTTGATTATAAACCTTATGGTGACTACTTAGAGTCAAGTTTAGATACCTATTTTGTCTATTAAATTTTGACGTTAGGTGGCGCGTATAGCGTTTTTGTTTTCTTCGTCATACTTTTATTTTACGAGTTGCTTGCCCATTTAGCCGTATCTGTACAAGATACGGCTAAATGTGTTATGTAATACGTTTAAATTGGACGGAAGGCGGTGAAGGGTTGCTGGAGCAATAACATTGTATTACGTGTTATAAAAGGATGGGTGTTAAACAAATACTTATTTTATTCGGCATATTATTCTGGATACTAATACTAAAATAAGTCGGTAGGTATTAAATAAATACATTAAGCTGCAAATGCTCATACCTAGTCCGCGTGTTATTTAAAATGTGTCCAACGATCACATAACCAAATCATGAACTCGCGATGTTTCAACTGTCAGGCAATCTATCTATCTATCTTCACAATATAATATTTGGTCTATTACGATGATAAAAAAAATTACTACTAATATTCATCCAAAAATGTCGAGGTTTTATAGACGGAGAGCTAGCCACCTCAGATATGATACAATAATCAGAGCAACGAAACACCTCTACACAGTTTCGTAAACTATGCTTATTTCTAGATCTGGACATCTGGCAACTGTGAAGTGGAGGTCAAAGAATGCAAACTACTTCAAGAAAACCCTAGAGTTCTGGGTTTAATGCAATATTATGAGAATTTTTATATAAATAATTAGATTATGTCATTGCCAAAAATTTTTGGTGGGGAAAAGTAGTACCAAACGCAATATATAATCTAATTCATAGTTTTTCGCCTACTGTTTTTGTTTCCGTAATAATACTATTTTTTTGTTCTAATATTAAAATATAGGCCCTGTTCCTTATACATGAGACAATCTCGGCAGGTTTAACCTATTTTGGTAGCACTATTTTCCAACTCAAAAATTTTGTTAGCCTGTCACTGTGACCTCCACCAATTAAAAGCCTCCTGCCAGATGTCCGGATCTAGCAATCTAACCAGACGGATTTTGTTGCTCGCATTATTGTGTCATACCTGACGTAGCCAGCTCTTAGTCCACTACCAATACTCTACATAGTCATTTTTAAAAGTAGGTACTTACTTACTTCTTGAATTGTACAGTCATATAGTTACAACTTAAAACAGTAATTTTTTTTTTCATTTATGGAGAATAGGCAGACGTAATTACGTCTCGACGTAACGTAACGTAACGTAACGTGACGTGACGTAATTAGGAGTTTTCACTTCACATGATTTGTACTTAAGTATTTAATTACAAATTTTTTGGTTAATTTTTGCTATTTCCTCTCTACCTAGCGCGAAGTTTGAGCCAAATAAGACTCAATGTTTAATATCGAGCGCGGGTCGGTGGAGCGCTGGCATTAGCTGTGCGGTTTATGTTCACCCTGAACTCGATGGAGACGTTTTTATTTTATAGTGGTATACAAGATGCAACAAAAATACCGGTGATTTATACGTTTAAGAGGGCATAATTGGTATCGTATTTTGATTGTGAAAAACTAAGGAAAAAAAAATATCACGCGAAAAAAAATTTTTTTTTATGCAGGGTCGGCCAGCTGGGATATCGAGTCTCATACAAAAAACAATATTTTTTCTTAGTCGCCATACGATACCAATTATGGCCTTAAACGGGTCACTACTATTTTTGTTACAGCCTGTATATTTAGGAGGCCTCCCTCGACTCTAGCATTATATACGTCCTCCTGCTGGGCATAGGCTCTCATACTAAAGGGATTGGACTATAGGTAGTTCTCATGCTAATAACAAACCAAATCCAAACCCCGTATTAAACTGTAGGCATAATATAATAACAAACTATTTTAACACGATATGTAAGTAGATAAGTAGGGGAAGCCCGGGCAAGACGCATATGTTAAGGGAATGATGAAAAAAAACACCCTAATTGTTAACCAAAACAACACTTAATATTTTTAATTTGTACTATGTACAGTTAACTTTGGAAAATGGTATCACAAATCCTTATACTTAAATAACTTCTTAGTGTTATTATTTTTCAAAAAAATAGTTCCAATTATCCGTTTTGCCCGACCACCTCGGGCAAAAGGGATATACCTCAAGGGCAAAAAGGATACATATATGACAAATATATGAATTAGGCATCGCATTCATCAAAAAAATAGCTGTCTACCCTTGAATAAGAAGTACAACCCTAATGGGCCTATTTTTGTACTGGTTACACTGAGTCTGTGTTCGGTGGGTGGGTCAATGTATTTTTCAGCGCATACCAAAACGAACACTATAAATTATTCTCTCGTTTTTTTTTGTTTTAAGAGAAGTTTTTGTTTGTTAGTTTTGCTGGGGCCTAGAAATTAGAAATCTTAAGTTACTTTTATATTTTGTACCTTTTTGGTGTTTTCCATACACGCATAGCTATCCGTTTTGCCCATATCCGTCTTGCCCGAAGTACTAAATATTTCGAATTGTTTATGCCAAGAATACGTTTAACAGGTGGATAAAAAATTATAGTCACAATTTAAGCCAAAGTTAATATACTATAGTTTTACTAACCGTATTCGTAAAGATACGAAACGTAATACAAAAAGTTTATAGACTTGCTTTTCCAAAAATCACAACAAAACAGTCAAAAACTTTGTTTTATTTCTCCACAACGAGTACACACGTTGTTTGCTTTGATTGAACAGTCATGGCGTTCACGTATCGCTACTTTACCGACTTCAGCAAGCCTAGATACGCTATCTATTGTATAGCTTTGGTAAAATCAGATATTCTTCTTACCCACACTATGCGTATTGCCCGGGCTTCCCCTACTTGTTATGTACCTACATTATTTTTGTTAAATGTAATTAATATATATAATACCTTAAACGCCCTAACCCCTCCAAAAAAAATAGGAATCAAGAAATCTGTAAGGTCTACCTACATTTGCTATTTCCTTGGTTCCCAAGATGAGCCAAAGTCGAGTCGAGTCAATGTTTAATATCGAGCGCGGGTCGGTGGAAGGCTGGCATTAGTCGTGCGGTTTACGATCGTCCCGAACTCGAGAGAGGCCTCTTGACTATATCAAACTGTATATACGAAGGTTTCAGATGAAATGCTTGTTTTTACATTTTTTACAGAAATATTTTGTCGTCTTAATGAATGTTTTTATTCGTTTTTGTTTACGATGTTACTTATTTACCATTTTTTTTAATTTTATAATCAATAAAATGTAGAGTTCCTGATATATAACCGTATTAGGTAGCTTCTATTTAATAGAATATACATATATATTTTATTTTGTTTGCATTATTTATTTAAATTGATTACTTATAGTTATAATATATAAGTTAAAAGGTTAATAAAACAAAATTAAAATTATAATTAAATTAAATAAGTAGGTACTCATTTTAAATCGAAGAGCTTTTTCTCTAACCCTTGCATATCCTACGCCCGAGAAAGAAAACGCTGAGCTGAAATCGAAGTTCACCCAAACTGGAAATATAATTTTAAAGATGGCGGCCGCTCTCGTCCTTCCCCTCGCCCCGCCGCACCCCGGCGCAGCCTAAAATATGCACCCAAAAACCATTGTCTGTTACCATGGCGACCACTCGCTCGATACTACCGGCTCGCGGCTGCACAATCAAACTTATATTTATCTCGTTTACTCCTTAACTAGTCAGAGGCAGGAACTGGATTTGGGTGATTGTTTGTCTCATTCGCACGTCGATGGCTGAACGGCTTAGCGGAGATGTCTTGTACAGTCCGACACGTACAATCATAACTGATTGGAAAACGATTGGCTTACAAGAAAATTATCGAAGAGGCTCAGTTGGAACGGTTTCTAGTTTGATGGTCTTTTAGGGAGCGAAGTTAAAGTAAGTAGGCTGGTACTTAAGGATAAGTAAATGCCTTGTTTTACACTTACAGTAAAACCTAATAAGGACTAACCTTAGTGCTTTTTAGCTTACTAATTGCACTTTAATGTTTTAGCATAAGTAGGTATAGACAGTGTTTATTTTTTCTTTAATTGCAAGGAACGTACGTTCCTGACCGTATGATATTCTCAAACATACCTATAAATGTCCTATTAGCTCCAGTACCTACTGAGATAATAGAAATTTAATTTATATCTTTCTGATTGTGTAAACCTACATTAAATTATTCTTGCACTCTGAAACACCGCTCAAAATAATGCACCTGTGTGTCAAGTCAATAAAATATACTACCTTTGTATCTCTGACTAATAATGTTCGAAATTACATTGCCATGTCGTAATTTTCAATTGTTTGGTTGAGTTAATTATAGTACCCTAATACCCTAGTTACTTTACTGACCGATGTAACAATTAGCCTATGAATTTTTTTTATGAACGAATTTTTAAAAACTAACTATTTATGCCAATTTGTTTGCCTCGTACCTAACCATATGCTAAAACTAAAGCAATAAAAAAACACGGTCTATATGATGATGACCCAAGTACTAAGTAGGTACGGCAGGAAATACTTACCAATATTAGAGATAGTCGAAGCGAGGTCTTTTTAAAATAAGATCACTTCTTTATTAGGCCTTTTTTAAATCAAAAATGCCTATTACAATCACTGACACATTTCATCACAATTGCTCACAAAACACTGATTAAAATTAATTTAATCATTGATGGTTTAATCTATCATAGGTGTATCTAAATACCCTTTAGGTATTTGATTGAAAGCACTAGGTTTGTACTCTACCTAAAAGCTAAAGTTAACTGACTTGTTACTTTACTCCCAAAAGCTACTGTACAAATGTTTATAAAAATGCCAACAAAAATTCTGACCTAAATTAGAAAGTTGCAACTCTTGTCTCTCATTGGTCAGTTTTGAAAATAGAACATTTTTTACCTCAAAACTTTCTCTATTTTGTTACAGTTTGTACTTATTCTTCCTATACCTTTACCACGAACGAACGCGGAAGGGTTTTGACTTTCACTTTAAAACAATGGATTATTGTTTCCTTGAACCCTTAAAGGGCCAGATGTTTTAACGTTGCTATTGATTTGAAGGTTTCTCAACCTTCTTAGTTAGTTAGTCTTTAATTTATACTCGAGGATTCATACTTATAATTTTCGTGGCGAATAAAAATACTTTACTCTTTGCCAATTAATAAACAGTCATACCGACTTACTTAAAACCTCTTTTATTTCCTTGACTGTACTAACTCGTAATGTATACTTGTCATTCGACTTTGTACTCTAAAGCAAATGCATAAGCCACATTACAGTTTTGGCATCTGTTCAGAAATAGGTAATCTTTGGTAGAGATAATTAAGTATGTATGGACCTTAGGCCAGTAGAAAAAGTCGTAAAACAGGTAACGTTATGTAACAACAAAGGCAGTAGGTACTTACGTAGGTAAGTTCTGTTTAAATAAAAACAATAAGACATATTTTTCAGAATTTTCTTGATCCAAAATGTTTAGGAGCTTGATAAACGAGGAAATATAAACAAATTATGTACTTTCTAAGAAACCTATCTATGCCATTTGTGAAAATAGATATGTCTGTCGAGATGTACCCAAGACCTTTTTAGTTAAGTACTTATATTAAAATAATTAGGTACCTACCACCTACCTATCACAAATGAGGCTCTTATTTAACTAAATTGGATTAACTCTATCAATGCAGCATTATTAATTTAAGTATTTTCTTCTCTTCCAAAAGTAATTTTTTTTAAATAACCAAAACTAAAAGTTCACCTCTTCGCAGAGCTTACCAAGTTCTCAAAAGTTCCGACCATATCTCAGAGATGGCGCCGCTGACGGTAGCGTTCAGATTCATAGTTTTTGTTTCCATAACTTGTATGATTGGAAAATAAATTGTCCTTAAAACTATATTTGTTGATTTCTTCCGCTATCCCTACGCTTTGTACTATACTTGAGATGTTTATTAACTTCTTATTTTTTTTTGTAACAAACTGAGGTTATAATTGTGTTGGTTGTATGTAAAAAAAAAAGACGTCTGGAATCAGGATTACAGTTTACTAAAATAGGTGGGTATGTATGATAAACGAAGTACAGTCGTGGCCAGATAATTAAGGACAAGATTATTTTTGCCATACAACTGCATACAATCAATACTTTTTGTAATTAGGAACGATTTTCATACATCGTTCCTAATTATAGTATGAACTTATAAAAAGTGTTGATTTGACCGTCTGTATTTTTTAAAGTTGTTTGGAGAAACATGTTTATGGCCCATATTAAGTCTTGTTTAAACACGGATACGTCAGTATTTTTTAAAATATAAATAGCATAAGCAAAATTTATCTTTTTATCAAATTTAAAATGTCATATTTTTATGCAGTTGTATGGCAAAAATAATCTTGTCCTTAATTATCTGGCCACGACTGTACCTACTTATTTCTTAAGCCCATAGATATTTCTTAAAACCCAGGAGGTAAATATTGTCATAGAGCATAATTAAAATTAAGCAGTCAAGTTTTCTAATTAGTTCAGACTGTACTTTTAAGTAAGTACCTATCTTAGCACGTAGGTATTATATAGCTTACTCAAATTGAATAAGCCTTTGGTAGTAGGTATACTTACCTACTAGTATCTGTATTACACTTATTTACTCACCTCTACTTACGTATGGAAATATCCAGGAAGCAAGGCAGGTACGGCATCGGATTTCTTAAACCTGTTATTAATTTTATATGATATGTGATTTTTTTTAATCTTACCTTATTTATTTTTGCGTTTAAAATCAAAACATTTAAAGAAATAATGCAGCAACACGCAGAGTCGGCCTTGTAAAATGTAGAATGATGACAATAATATAATTTCCTATTATATTATTAATTTCCAATATATAATAAGTAATTTTATTACTTATTTAACATGTTTAACACTTTTCGTACCGCAGTTCACACGCTATGTATTAGCCGAGTCCAGTGTTATCCCGCTTTATAGCGGAAATCCGGTACATACTGAGAACCCACCTAGCGGGTTTCTGTTTCGGAAAGTGTTACCAAATTAAATAGGTACCTATAGGTAGATTTTATTTATTTATTACATTTACAAGTTATAAATATAATAGTAAATTATATTTACTTACCTATAATGTTTAATATTTATAATTTAGAAGTGAGCAGGTACCTATACCGAGTTCATCCTTAGGTACTTGTTTTATCATGTAAACAAACATTTCTCAAAGAAATTAACACACTTTTTTTAGGATTATCACCTAAAATGTTGTTATTTACTTATAGAAACTCACAAGGTACTGAATTTAAATAAGTAACCACTGAAATATAACGTTTATAATAACATCTTCTTCAATAATCGAAGTAATGAACGGTTAAATTGGCATCAGGATATCTAGATTGACATACGTCTGTTTACGTGATAAGACAAGTAAGGATAAATTCTGTACTTGCCTATATCCCAAATTACTAATAGCAGCCCTTTTATAATAAACGCGCAAATTTTAAGTGCATGGTTTATAAGCAAACTGAACTCACAAGCTAAAACCGAAGAGTCGAACCCCGGTTGTTTTGTAATCAAAAGGGATTTTAACATGACAGCGCTATCTTTTTCAATCCCTAAAAGTAGATAGGTAACATAATTATTTGAATAACGGTACCAATGACGCGGATATTGATAATCGCTTGGTAGGTATGGTGGTCATTTTTTAAGATGTCGAAATCTTACTACAGAGTTATACACCTACAATTCCGAAATCTTATACAAATCATACTATGGATGCTAAGCCAAGGTGATTACATAGGTTAATTGCAAGTATTGCAACCATATGGTACCTAAGTACAGTTAGCTGCAGTGTTATTAATAGGTAAGCTGTACACGATGCTCGCTAATAAGTAAGTATAAGATATTATTGCTGGTGAGTGTACTTACATCGCCTCTATGGAATACTTACCTACCTACTTGGTGCATATCTAAATGCTCTGTAATTTGTAGACAGGTAAGCAGGGCCTGATAAATAGGTAGGTACCTATTAATGTTTTATGCTGAGTCAATAGTAACGATATTTGAAAAAAAAAGGTGAGAGTAGTATAGCTTCAACACTATCAATTTTAATAATCTGATTTTAGGTGTAAGCTGTTATGGCAGTTGTTATCGGATGGATGGCGGGATATAAGCTTGTTTAAACCTAAAGTTGACGCAATTTTTATCATTCATCTGTCAACGTCAACCACCTTGTCACGTTAGCCGCGCGCCATTCTGTCATTCGTGGTAATGACAAATCCACGATTGGCCTACAGATCGATTTATATCAGTTGGCATAGGTAAATGACACTGAATTACTTGTTGCCATAATTATTTTCATGCTTTTCTATGCCAACCGTTGAAAATAAATCTGTAACCATGTCCGATATGTATGAAGTACTATATAGGTAAGTACGTTCCTACGTTTATAGTTGAAATAAAAAGGAATAAAACAACTTGTGAGTAGGTATATAAATACATTTATTAAACGTTAAATACCCATAAAAATAACATGTACACATAAGCATTTAAGTGACACATTAATAAGTGCACATACTTAGATTATAGTGAGACTAGATTTTTTGTAAGGTCAAGCTAGAAAAATATGCAAGTATGTTTACCTATATACTTACCTACATACATGAATATAAATAGTTTTACCTTCAACATAGGTGATGGATAATACGAGTATACCTGCACCTACATTAATATTAGGTAAATATGCCATTGGGCATTAAGTCCGCTATTTGTACCTACATATATTTTATTATTTTGTGCAATAAAGTTTAAATAAATAAATAATCGCTACAAGTAAACAGTTAATTAACACCATAGGTAAAATTATGAATAAGTATATATAGTAAAGTATAACTAATTGGATTGTAAAATTTATAATTTATAATATTTTAAATTTATTTATTTATTAATACTCGTAATATAATTAATTAACTACCTCGTAACAACATATCGTATCTACGACGCTAGACCAATTTGTTTGCAGGTATACAAGAATGAAAAATGTATGTTGTGTTCATATGATAGTTACATGACTTATATTACGATTCATATACTTATTTACATAATAACACAGTAGGTACAGCAAAAATCGATAAATCACAAGTCCTTAAACACATAGGTAAATACATCATGTCATGTTTATAGTTTTTCAACAGAATCAAGTCATCAAGTCTCGAAGTTCCGACGTCTTCATCTTCGGTCGACAAGTGTCATCTTCTGTTACGTATACTGAAGGTATACCGGAAAGAATGAGGCACTCAGGATACATTCAGTATACGTACAGAAGGCGACGCGTACTCTTCTGGGCTTCATCTTCCGTTCTCTCATCTGCTGGAACCTGGAATACTCGAAGAAATGTTAGACCATACATACCCAAGTGTTAACTGTGGTCGAATGCGCCTGGGATTGTCGGAAACCAATCGGTTTATCGCCGATCTGAAGTTGCTCGGGCCGGTCTTGGTAATAAGTTAAGAGCCGACCGCAGCCCGGCTCCCGGCCTCCCCAGCCCCCAGGGACCGCCACCTATAAAATAAAACACCCGACTTACAACACGCCCGGGTCTTCAACGCAAAAAGGGTTACACTGATAGCACATAAGTTCCGCCATCGGAAACCGCCTCAGGCGACTACAACATGGCCATCGTAAATAGAAAACATAATGGAAAATTGTTTTAAAAATATACATTCATTGTCGCGAAACTATCTATTGTCAGCTTAAAAACCAATGGGAGCGCGAGATGCTCGCAAAAAGACAGGATTGGTTTGCAAAAATTATATTCGCAATGTTGCGAGCCGGTAGCAAACTCGGCTATTGTCTTTTGGCGTCTCCGGGCGAGGTGAGACCGTCGCCTCAGTGCACGTCTTTTGTCCACCGCCTATTGTTGCACATAAAAGGATGAATTACAAAAGAGTCGCCGTTTGGACCACCACTCGTAAAGATAACTAAAGAATCTGGCTTGATGCGAGCGACAGGGATTTCTAAAGCCTTGAAAGAGCGCAAGGGTGCATTATATTTGTAATTTATGACTTTGTGCAATAGTCCCCGCAAAAACATTTTATTGATTCTAATGCACAAACGAAAACTTCTCGTTTCGGAGTGTCTATAAAAATCACGTGAGCGGCAGCAGTAAAGTGGTCGGTAAAGTTGGGGGTGGAAGCACGTGACTTACCGGTCGGTCAGCTGAGCGCGGCGTGTCCGATAAGTAAACAGTGAAGGATGGTTGACGGATGACGGCGGCGGGACGTGTGAGCGGGCACGGCGTCGGCGGGCGTCTGCCGGTCTGGCTGGCGTCGGGACGAGCGTCCCAGCCCGACATCGATTGCCGCCCTCGCTACGCCGGCGCGCGCCGACCAACCCGCGACTAATCCCAATGCAAGATTTCATTACATACGCCATGATCGTTGTTATTTGCACCCCGTAATGCTTTTTGATAGTTTACCTAGGCGGCCTGAGCGTCGATTTGCTGCCGGTGTAACAAACAGACGGAATTACTGTAGACGCCATTCAAAACCTACCTCAACATGATTAGTTATCAGTCACATGTAGACGTATGTCAACATAGCCGTCGCATAGTTTTAAAACGTTGTTCACTCAGATGTCGGGAGATAAAAAATCTATGGACATTAGGCAGAACGCTCCCTTCGCCACCTGGGGCCTGGAGTGTTCATTAAATTACCTTACCTACATTATACCCGAGATAAGATACCTACTTACTCGTATGGTTTCTGCTCCGGTGTGTAATATGCGTTTGCGTAAATAGAGCGGCGTTTTCCTATCTCGCCGGAAGTATAATCCCGCCGTCTATGCCTAGATAAATAATAAATTTGTAAAATAGTCAAACCTTGCTCGAGTCTATTGGTACCTTTATGTAAATTCTGTTGTATATTGACTACTCTCCTTTATTATAGGAATAATAGTTTGATGACCAGTCATTGTTGTATAAATATACCTTAACTCTTATTAAGAGTAATTCCATCCATTAATGTTTGGACCCGCCTAGCGGGTTCTTGGCAGCGAAAGTGTTCAGCGGCTAGGTGCTACAATATGATAGCAACCCCCGTGTATATACTTGTTTGTTTTTAACTAGGTATAAGCTAGGTATAGGCAGGTAGGGCTTTTTAGCGATAAGACCGCCAATTGTTTTACCTCTGCTTTTACTGTTTGTATAAATTGTATTGTATGTGTTTCTTTATTTTGAGGTGTGCAATAAAGAGTATTTATGTTATGTTATAATGGCATATACGAGCAGGTCAAATCAACTTCATTGTAACCTTGTTGTTAAGAAACCTGGATTAATAATAATAATAATAATAAATAATAATAATAATAATCTTTATTGACTTAAACCTAATACAAGTATAACTAATATTTGCACAGTACGCTAATAGCTTAAGATAGACTTATGCATTAGGTTTGAAACAGTTTCACCGGAACTGAGCCTCTGTCTTCCGAACTAGGCGGATGCCTGTGACTCGGAAGTCAGTGATTCCACCGAGAATATGGGTTGAGCCGCCGAGAATATGGGTTGAATAAAATGAAAGTACTTAAATATTTCCTTATTAGGCAGATAAAAAAAAATAGGTTGTCAACTAATGATTATTCCAATTATTCCAAGCAATGTTTACTTTGTATACAAAATTCAAATGAGCCACCTCACGTTGATTACAGGTGAGCCGAGGACTTCGGTGTAGGTATTTAGTTTTTCAACAAAAAACTCTTATTAAACCGGGAGCTTTGTTCCGAGGCAATCTGCAACATTCGCATGCCGACGGCGACACGTGCTCGCGGGATGAAATAAAAGTACGTATCAGGTAGATACGGTTATGTTGATCTAGCTTAAATTGATGTAATGTATGTACGGTCACGTTTGAAAATATGGATACATTTAATATGACAAGAACATGTATACAAGACTACGCCTTGGTAGGTAAGAGTCGTGGTTAAATATTTTTGTCACATTAAATGCATGCATATTGACATAGACTGAAAAACTGTTTGCAATGTAATGTATGATTTTATTATGTAAGTATTAGTATTTAATTTATAACGTAATGGCTTTAAAAAGAGGGGTAACATTGATTATTGAGTTAGTAGTTAGTACGCCATAGTTTATTAACTGCAAGTATTTTTGCTATAGCTGATCTAGTTTCCAGTGAATCCTCTTTTTTAAAGGGTCAGCAACACGCATGTGACGCCTTTGGAATTGCAGGCGTCAATAGGTTACGATAGCTATCAGTCGGGCCGTGTGCTTGTTTGCCATCGCCATTGCCGTGTCATAAAAAAAGTTTGAAATTGTTTACCGTACGAGTACCTATACCTTAACGTATGTAAATAGGGAAAACTATTTGTAATGTTATCAATGTTATCATTATTAATTATATAAGGTACTTACCTACCTACTTACTGTAAAGCTTGATAAAAGCATAAAGCTTTTAACAGTCGTAATTTTGATAAGGTATTGAATTGGTACGACATAGATTTTTCTCAAACATGTAATGAAATGTTTTCGGTACGTTCCTTATAATAAGCTCGGAAGTATTATTTTTCGGGCGCAATAACTCGAGGGGACTGTAATGGGATTCAATACAACTTTTCAGGTCTAGGCCTGCAAAGTCACTCTTTAATTGTTTCAACGCCCAACAATATTTATACAGCATCAAATATGGCGGCAGGTTTTACGAACAGCTGATTTTGATTTATTATTTTTATTAATTTATTTCTCGTGAAAGGTTGATGGTTATCTCAGATCTTTACACACAAGCTGAAATTAGGGATCGGAATCGCTGTAGTTACAAAAACAAATCGAAAGGTTATGATTCTTATTAGTATTTTTTATAAAAAAATATAACCAGAGACCATATACAATATTTGTAACGCTCGGAATTGGGTACTTTCCTGGGTAAAAAAAATATAATTCTATTTAGTCCGTCAGTAAGATTATCAAAAAATATTGGACGCGTATTTTTTATTTTGTCAATCAAACAAAAATTGGTGAAGATATAGCCCGTTAAAGTTCCGCGTGATGTCACATTATACTAAAAATTGTACTGAAATGTGACGTCACGCGGAACTTTAATTAGTAGTAGTAGGGCTATATCTTCATCAGTTTTTGTTTGATTGACAAAATAAAAAATACGTGTCCAATATTTTTTGATAATCTAACTGACGGACTAAATATATTTTTTTAGGAAAGTAGCCAATTAATTCAGGCGGCATATACATTTTCCTTCTCAATTTCAGCTCATGTTGCATGGCCCTAAAATAAATCTTTTGAACAGCACAGATAAAATACTAAGAGTTATAAATTATCAAAAGTGACAATTAACTGCAAAGACAGGATTTAGCAGTCGAGACTTCATAACCCAAACATGTTTTTACGCATGTTTTTGTTTACGTGGTAAGTCAAATACCTATCTTTGATGCAGTTTGTACATGGGATAATTAATTAATAACAATATAAATATTGAATCTTGAAGCAAATCAAATTATTTTGTTCAATATTTTTTGATTTGCAATTTTTAAGTAGTTACACTACTATATATAAACTGAAAATAGATGTCATATACTTCAGAAAAAGTGACCAAACCCTCCGGTGTCCGTTGCCAGGTTTGAACTGGCGTCTTCAGCTTTCGCGGCTGACGTCCTGACCACTAGACCACCCGGTCACTCGGTCGGTCGGTGTGACCGGGTGGTCTAGTGGTCAGGACGTCAGCCGCGAAAGCTGAAGACGCCAGTTCAAACCTGGCCTCGGACACCGGAGGGTTTGGTCACTTTTTCTGAAGTATATGACATCTATTTTCAATATAAAATTGCCTGAAAAACAAATCAAATATAAATTAAGTTATGAAACAACGTATCAACGTTTTTTAAGGTTCCGTAGCCAAATGGCAAAAAACGGAACCCTTATGGATTCGTCGTGTCTGTCTGTCTGTCTGTCCGTCCGTCCGTATGTCACGGGCATTTTACTCGGAAACAATACGACGTATCTGAATAAAATTTACACATAAGGTGTATTTTGTATGCAGCTACTTAGTTATGTAGTTAAATTTGAAAAATAGAAATATTTTTAGGGGGGCGTTCCATACAGGTAACTTAATAAAATAAAAAAATTAACCAAATATCAACATGTGACACATCAATCGATAGGTCTTTCAAAATAACATTGATGTTTCTTTGACTATTATGTGATTAAGTGAATATTTTCTGAAATAATCGCTTCGAAAGTCAGAAAAGTTGTGTAGCCCCCCCCGTAACTTTTGAACCGTAAGTTCAAAAAATATAAAAAAATTAGAAGAGATGCGCCTTATCATATACTTTCTACGAAAATTGTTTTGAACATTATCGGTTCAGCCATTTTTGAGTTATCTCCAAAAAACTTCTTCCATAGGCATCAGATACGACCTTTTGGTATTAGTTTGGTTCTTATTCCATTGAAGGTACGGAACCCTCCTATGCGTGGTCCGACACGCACTTGACCGGTTTTTTACCTTTACTTGTAATCTAGTTTACTGTTTTTTAGCGCTTTTCTTAATTAAATGTATGATCCCTTACGATCATTTCTAAGTAGGTCATTCTAGGTAGGTAATTCGAATTCATCTAAACTGTAAAGTATGGTAAAAAATACTTGTTTATAACAATAACAATCGATTAACCACCGATAGACGAAGTAAAACCAAACGTCTATTAAATAACTTGTTTGTATACTTCTACCTAAATACCTACCTAACACTAAGTTAACGCGGAATGGGCAATAACGTCTGATAAAGCACGCTCAAAAACTTCCACATGACACGAATATGTGGCTCCGAAACCATTTATATTCAATTCTTGTACCTAATAGGTATATCGCTTATCTATGATTGTCATCGATCGTCATTAAGTAACTATAATAGATGTTATTATTTCATTTATGAGTTTTTTAATCTCATAGGTAGTTTTCTTTAAAATTGTAAATGAGTACACGGAGATGTATACACTTTTGGACCTTATTACAACGCAATAAGGTCCAGAAGTGTATACATCTCTTTGTCCTCGACTGTACAAACTAATCTGATGTACTCTCTTTATCTATAGGTACTATATAATGTTTATTTGCAAACCATTGTGGATTGAAAATACAATTGATACTTTAAATAAGTACCTAACTAATATTTTTTTACTGATTAATATGCCCTAAATCTTTTTTTAAACATCATACGAGTGTGAACGCGCCTAGTGGGTTCTTCGCATCTAAAATGTTCAAGATTAATTTTTAATCGTTAATTATTAAAATGGTGTAACGTATGTAATAAAACATAATTGTAATATATACTTACGCAAATATAGCTGATAACTACTTATCAAAAACCTAATGGTCAATTTAGGTTTCTGTAGAACAGAAATCAAAAATAACCACTGGTTTTTAACGTCCGTCCACAAACGCATAATCCCGCTGTCAGTAGTCAAATGACTTAGCGCCGTCCGGAGGGCGGGCTCAAAAAGAAGGGTGGTTCCATCCCCTGCAAGCAAAAAAATTAAGATTTATTTGCGAACCCATGTCCAATAAATAGTAATAATAGCGCCTTTGTGTGAGTAACCAAATCGGTTGTTCATAGCTTGGGGCTCCTTTTTTGAATAGTGAAAGCTCTTATAGGATTAGATGGTCAAATTGGAAAGGTCAGACAACTAGAGTTAGGTAGGTAGGATTAATTTGATGAGAAGGTTTTAGGTAGATGTTTGTTACTGAGGGTTACATTTAGGTTCGCGTAATTACCTATAGGGTCGGCTGTTTATCAGTTAGACACTAGTACTAGAACACAAATAGCCTCGCGAATATTTATATTTTTGCGATGAATAAGAATTGATTATTGAATTGTTGTGTGCGACGATAAACAGTATAAATAAAATAAAATAAACTAACAAACCACCTTAAAACCGACACGCGGAGGTTTGCCCGTTGATCAGTAAACATACTGTTTACTGCTTTCGCTAAAGAATACCGGTGTTTACCTAGGTTTTATTCGATAAAATAAAGTTAAACTAAACAAAGTGAAAATGAATAAATTCATAGTTGAGCACGGGAAGTAACACATCAGGTGTTTTTTAACGTGCTTCGTCCAATTTCAAGTTGGAAAGTAATTGTTCGATTTAGAAGATGTTTTCAAACGAACTGCTACCTACACAGGCAAAGTACCTACAGCTATTGACATATTTGACATATCTATATGTTTTTAAATTCGCTATCGTATATATATTTTGAGGTTAGCAAAATATTTATCAAGGTTGACAAGTCATATAGCGTAAATGCCACTTTTTGATATTTTACTACTCGATCAAACAATGGAAATCTATGAGACTGAGATATAATCTGATTTTACCTAAAATAATGAAATAACTTGAATTATTAAATACCGCGTGTATCATTGATATAACCGCAAAAGGAAATCAGACGCAGGTTTTGAAGTTATAAATAGATATCGCAACAAATATTTAGTAAACTGGTAATAATAAATAAATAAATATTATGGTACAACCTTACATAAATCAACCTAGTCCCACAGTAAGCTCAATAAGGCTTGTGTTGAGGTAATTAAGCGACGATATATATAATAGATAGATATATACTTAAATACATAAACATCCATAACTCAGGAACAAATATCCGTGATAAACACACAAATAAATGCCCTGACCAGGATTCGAACCCGGGACCTCCTGCTTCATAGGCAGGGTCACTACGGACTAGGCTAGGAGGCCGTTAATAACACAGAGTACCTAATTAATATTTGATAATTTTTCGAGTACACTAATTTGACACATCATCAATTGTGACGTTTTTAAGGTAAAGTAATCATGTAGGTAGTGATACATTGTGGGCTTAAACATTTTTGTATGGAAAAAGAACATATGATAACATGTTTATTAGGGTCTATACCACCCCTAGCGTATGCGGTTATATCAAAAATACACGCTGTAGATAACTTGTAAGTACTTTCATACACTATTTGTGTAAAATACACAAACTACTTATGTAATTTTTTTTTATTGTATCTCTTGAGTTCAAGTGATCTCAAAAGTAATTGGGGCATCAATTACAAAATGTAATTTGTGATTTCAATTACCAATTACATTTTGTAATTGAAATTGGCAATTAATTACTTTTCAATTACAAAATAATTTTGTGTAACATAACGGGCGAGCATATTTTGGCAAAAAAATGTTTTTTTACTTTTTAATGTTTTTTATTTGGTCGTAAAAATGCTTACCTACTTGAAAAAATGACAAATAAACTTTTCCCAATGATGGCTACTTTCAACGATATAATTCAACCTCGATGTGTCAGACCGCGGGTCTGTTTTTTGCGGGTGTGTTCAAGGTCTGTTTTTCGTTTTAGTTTTCATTCTGTCGAAAACAATGCTTAAAAAGAAGCGCAAGACGTCACTTACTTAAAGTTTTTCTTAAAATCGTGATAACTTTTTTTTCAACGATATACTCGTCCACAATGGTCGAACGAATCTATTGCAAGAGTAAACTAATAATGAAAATAAAAATATTTGATTGTTTTTCAATAATATATAAATATATAATTAAAATAAGCACAATACTTCTTTCAAACATGTATCGTTACAGATATATCGAAGTTCCAGTTAAGAGTAATTGAGAGAAAAAAGTAATTGAAATTACAAATTACATGTACTTTATTATAATTACTAATAGATTTAGATTTATTTATTTCATAATAATAAATTGTAGTACAAAATGGTCTTAGCCTAATCTATACAAATTTATATTATGATCGTCAAATAAACATAATTTATTGTGTGATTACTTCATTACATTTAAATGTCACAAAACTATGAAAACTAAGAATAAATAATGAAATACAATATCAGATTAAAAAATACACACATATCAATTAGAGATATAACAATAATAAATACAATTTCAAAAGGATTTTCAAAAGGATGTCAAAGTCAACAAGTTAGGTATTTCACGTAATCATGTATAATTTGAATTACTTGTAATTGAATAATATGTAATTTAATTGCTAATTAATTACGCCCAACACTGTTTTTCAAGTATCAAAATCGTTTTAGTTCTAGTATAAATGTTACCTGCTGAAGCACAGTGGCGACCTTAATTAATTTCTATTCTTTATTGTCGAATTATGATACTGTCCAACTGTAAGAAGACGATTAACCTTTTGGCCGCCAAGCATTGAACAAAAATAATTTTAAACAAAAAAGAACCGACTTCACTTAGCATCCACCTTTCCAAAAGCAAATGCTCGAGATGCTGTAAAAAATACTCAAATCACTATAGGTGTGCCTATAATAGTTGAAGAGTTCCCTCGATTTCTCCAGGATCCCATCATCAGATCCTGACCTGGTTACAATGGGACCAACTGTAACAAAAAAAGAATTTTCCAAATCGGTCCAGCCGTCTTCGAATAATCGGTGAATATACATAAAAAAAAAATAGCAAAAACAAAGATAAGATCGGAACTTAAGGAATACTATTTATCTCTTCCTTAGGTTTTTAAGTTGACACTGTTGTTTCTTATTGTGTGTATTATATATGTATATATATACACATATATGTATGTTTATTTTGTATTTATTTAAGTATGTATATTCATATGAACGTGCTGTGTTATCTATTTCGTCTCTTTTGTTTCTATGCACCACCTACTGCTTATTGTTTTTCTCTAGTCTCCACTACCCAAAGGTTGTCTGGAAGAAATCGCTCATTAGCGATAAGACCGCCTGTTGTTACCTCTACCTAAATTTATCTAATTGTAAAATTTGTGCTTGTAACTGTATGAGGTGTGCAATAAAGAGTATTTATTATTATTATTATCCCGACGAATTGATAACCTCCTCCTTCGAAATCTTGAAATCGGTTGATGACGCGCCACCGACGCCACGTAATCGCGTTTTGTCAAGCGAAATTGAACTTTGCAGAAGCCCGCGTAGGTCCCTATTGCATTACAAAGCCTGTCACAACTTTTTGATGTCGGCCACAGCCGAAGGTGGTGGTCAATAGGTTAAACAATTTTTTATTTTAGAAAAAGTACAATGATTCATACAAAAGCGGTCGTAGCTTCAATCTGGAGGTTTTAGGGTTCCAACACCGGCTCGTACAACTGATTTTTTCCGAACTTATGTACAAAATATCATTTGATATTTACCAGTCGCTTTTTGGAGAAAGAAAACATCGTGATGCAACCGGACCTAATCCCAATAAGGCCTAGTTTCCCCTCTGGGTTGGAAGGTCAAATGGCAGTCGCTTTCGTAAAAACTAGTGCCTACGCCAATTAATGGGATTAGGTTGATAATCGGATCCCAGGCTCAACTGAACCGTGGCAATGTATGCAATGTATGACGACAGTAATTCATACACCATATGAAAAAAAATCTTGAATGCGTACCTAAGTAATTTATCTATTAACAGCCGTAAGCAGTACTTAATCTATTTAAATATATTAATTCCCAGATATGGTCGTTTGAAAAATGGGTGGTCAACTGATGAACAGGTTACCCTACCTACCTAGGTACCAATTAAAAATATATAAATAGGTAACTGACCTATGATAGCAATTTTTTACATAAATGACTACCTATACATAATAAATGAGTATGTTTCGCGAACCTATCCTATACCTAACTACTTACTAAGAAAATTCTCTAACATTTTAAATTAATACAATTTGTGACCTAACAATGTCATGGACAAAACATTGAAAAATATGTATGGATTTACCCTTATTAGATGGAAATGGAAATATAAATAGGTAGGTATATAGGGTAAAACCCTGATAGATGCCCGACTTTTTTTGAAAGCATCCTAATCGTAATACATAACTTAATTAATCGGATTATTATTTGAATTATTTGAATGAGCTCGTGTTTTGTTTTGTGGTCATACATTAATTTTAGATTGGCTTCTTTTATCATCGATTAATGGGAAATGTAAGTTTTTTTTCTTCAGAATATGTTATTTAGGCTAAATGCCTTAGCTTACCTAATGGTATGAACATTGAGCAGGGCCGCGATCGAAAAATAAACACACACACTGGACAGACACAGCTCCAGCCCAACTCAACTCAACTTAACGCTATAACGACAGCTATTCGAACAGATTTTCATTCAACATTGGTCTCACATTGGTTTCACATTGGTACAACATTGGTACATTGTGACCAATGTGAGACCAATGTTGAATGAAAATCTGTTCTAATAGCAAATGTCAATGTCATTATAGCGTTGAGTTGAGTTGGGTTGAGTTGTTTTGGAGGAGACAGAGAAATTAATATTTTCAAACGTCATATTATCGCTTTTCTTTTTCATTTGAATATCAGACCCCCGATGTACACCAAAATAGCTTGGAAATCTAAGTACAAGATTTGGCGCAGGCACTAGTTTTTAGTAAATGTGCTATTTGTAATGAGTGGCTACATTGGATCGGAAGTCAGTAAAAGAGGCGAGAATTGAGTGGGAGTAGAGCGGAAGACAAGCGGAACTGGATGGAAGTGGAGTGGAACTGGCGGAATTAGAGCGGAACTGGAGCGGGATTCAGTAAAAGTGGCGAGAATTGGGTCGAAGTACGTGGAAGTAGAGGGAAAGTGAAGCGGAACTGTTCGGAAGTGGAGGAAAACTGGCTGAAATGGAGCGGAACCGGCGGATTTAGAGCGGAACTGGCGGAATTGGAGTGGAAGTCACTAAAAGTGGCGGAAATACACTGGCAGTCAGTGGAAGTGTAGCGGAACTGGGTGGAAGTGGAGCGGAACTAGGTTGAAGTGGAGCGGAACTGGCTTAATAGAAGCGGAACTCATTAAAAGTGGCGGGAATGGAGTCGAAGTCATTGGAAGTAAAGCGTCACTAGATGGAGGTGGAGCAAAACTGGCGGAACTGGAGCGGAACTTGAGCCGAACTCATTAAAAGTGGCAGGGATTGCGTGGAAGTCAGAGGAAGTGGAGCGGAGCTGGGTGAAAGTGGAACAGAACTGGCGGAATGTAAGCGGAACTTGAGCAGAGTTTATTAAAAGTGGCGGGAATTGAGTGGAAGTCAGTGGAAGTAGAGAGAAAGTTAAGCGGGACTGGTTGGAAACGGAGGACAACTGGCGTAAATGGAGCGGAACTGGCGGAATTGGTATGGAAAGTGGAGTTCACTTTGACCCGAATCTGACCTTTCGTGATCATTGTACACAGGTCGCAAAAAATGGTATGCAAAAGTTGGGTTTCGTACTGCGCAATTCCCAGTCTCTAACTCCGTTCGCCCTTAGAACTCTATACGCGGCGTATGCGGTTTTATGGAATCACAGCGAGAAAAAGTACATCTTAATGTTAGAAAAGGTGCAAAAGAAGTTTTTAAGTAATTTGTATAAAAACAATTCAAATATTTCCCGTTTTTGTACCCAACTCAGTTTCTCCTAGGCCACTTGGGGTACGGGTCACTCGAATCGCAGATAGATGAGTGCAGGAGAATGTTTGAGAGAAATGAATGTGTTATTTAATTAGTTATATATACTAAGTTTGTGACGCTATGGTGTTAGCTGTAAGTTGCAAATATAATTTTAAATTAATAAAATGAATGTAATAAATGAAATAAATGAAACGAATGAAACGAATGAACTGAATGAAACAAATGAAACGAATGAAACTAGTAAAACTTATAAAACTAATAAAACGAAGAAAATAAAATAAAATTACCTACATCTAGGTGCTAACTACTAGCACCTAGATGTCGCTTACGGCTGCTATAAAGTCGATGTAAAAATAAAATGCAAAAAGATGATTGAAGGCATTGAGAATTTCGTCAACTCAGTAACTGAACCCATAGCTTAATTGGTAAAGCGATCGAGCCCCGGTAAGGCGTATCGATGCGAGGTTCAAATCCTGCTGGGTTGATTATTTTTTCAATGTTTTCAGTGTTTGTATTTGATTGAATAACATACTATTGTATGAGTGGAATGCCCCACTTTAAAAAATATGCAAAAATAATTATGAGTTGATAGCAGCGCCATCTATTATTTCCGGTGTAAAATTACCTATTTAAAACAGTTGTACCTGTGGATGTTACTTCATAGGATAGGATTAGTACACATCATTCTTAAAATATAAATATAAAATATAAATTTTCATCCATATAATTACCAGTGGCGACAAATAGAAAATATTGGCAGTAAACCCGGAGCTAATTTGGCTTACCTTTCCTGTCACCGATAGAAAAATTGCTCACATTTCAGGAATTTAGGCAAACCGGTGGAAATCTGGTTCTATGGATGCTAATATCGGCAGTGTGTCCGTCTGTTACGTCTGCACGGTTTTAGAGCATTTTGCGTTTAGGGCGTTTTGCGTTTTAGGGCATTTTGCGTTTAGGGCGTTTTGCGTTTTTGGGCATTATGCGTTTAGGGCAATTTGCGTTTAGGGCATCTTACGTTTAGGGCATTTTGCGTTTAGGACATTTTACGTTCACGACATTTTGCGTTGGTAAAATAGGTCATTATGCGTCTAATGCCTTTAAATATTGTGATAGCCTACTTTATACGGTTTGCCCAGTAGTCATTCATGGAGTTTTATGTAGTATCGAATGTGTGTCGAATGTGTGTCAAAATGTAGAGTCGTATAATCGAATATAGACAGTATGTCACGATTGTATAATATAATATATTGCCAAAAATTGTTAAAAAAATATAATTGGAAAATAGGATATTAATCTGCCTATCATGCAATTGTTACAGTAAGAATTAAATAGATAAGCTTAGTCAAATAACTACATGAGATTTAAAACCCCTATGAAAGACTAAATTATGTAGGTAGGTAAGGTAAGTAGGGTAATTGTGCTAGTTTCCCGTCCAGGTCCACTTTACCGTCCACTTGATTAAACTCCCGTAAATAAAGGGGATTTTTTTTAAGGTCAACATAGTTTATATTTATAGTTTATTCTTTAGTAGATTTTTTAAATTTAAGATTTTATTTTGGAAAAAACTTGAAGATAAACGTATTAATAAGTATGGACGGAAAACTGACAAGAGTGGACGAAAGCTAGCACAATCACCATATATATTTTATTTAATGTTGATCTAATATAAGAAACTCCACAAACGAATCATTGTGCTCACAAAGATGCGGTCATGATTATTTACAATGAGTTGACATGAAAACTATTAGATTTCATAATCATATTCTTATTAGACATCTACATAAAAGGATTTTAAACCTTAAAGTTTTCTCATTCCGTGTCGTAAAATTCAAAATAAAATCCTTACCTTTCTAAATAAAAACACAAATACACAATGCATAATAAGTAGGGTAATTGTGCTAGTTTCCCGTCCAGATCCAGTTTACCGTCCTACCGTCCATTTGATTAAACTGCTGCAAATAAATGGGAAAAACTTTTTCAGGTCAATAAATATTATATTATAGTTTATTCTTTAGCGGATTTTTTAATTTTTAGCTTTTATTTTGGGAAAACTTGAATATAAACGTATAAATAAGTATGGACGGAAAACTGACAAGAGTGGACGAAAACTAGCACATTCATTATTTCATGATTGAATTAACCCAATATACATAAAGTGAATAAACCATTATTTTATAGCAACAATAAATTGTTGAATTGTTATCTATTCACATTTATTCTACTACACCAACTCAATAGATAGTTTTTGTTGATATCAAATAAACAAAACTTGAACAACATAGTGAACATAGGTATAATCACAGAAATGTAAAGATTGACCGTGACATAATTTAGACGTGATAAATTATGATAGATAGTTAGGTAAATACCTACTTAATCAGCTGTTAGGTAAATAAAAATCGAACTTGTAAACATCAGAAAGTAATTTTAGGTAGAAAAAATCAATTTTTCATCAATGAGCGTTAGGCAAACTAAAAAATAAATTATAGTTATTTTTAAACTACAAACTATAAACATATCCATTTTCACTGTCACGGACAACAGTTCACTTAAACAAAAACAAAGGGAATTGCACATACCTTAATAGGAAACAGCACTTTTTCACCGTTCAGATGTAACGATAATCAAAACTATAGCTAATTAGTTTTTTACAATAAAATTTAGCACTTTCGTGTTACCCGTGTGGTAAAAAAACTAATAAATATATGACATTTAGGCCTAAACTTGTGAAGCGACGGCGGCGGAGCGGCGGCGGCCATCTTGTGGCGCTGCCGTCGCCCCGCGCGCTCATTGGTCGAGTGACGTCATACCCGGCACAGCATGCTACCATTGCTGCTCATTTACAAACTTGCCCCTACTGATGAACTACTCTAAAATATACATTAATCCAACGGAATAAAGGTCACGCGGTGCGTATTTATATAATTTTAAGATTGGTGGCTAAGCCTACGCTCGTCATCCTGCATTCTTACGTCAGACTTATCGCTTGAAGCTTTTAAGATGCACCCTAATCGGACAAAAGGGAGCTTTAAAATTTCAAGTGACTCCAAAACGGGTTGAAGGATTATAATAGGCTGCTATTTTTAGTTTACTATTTCAAGAGATTTTGGTCTAACTTTAAATCCAAGAGAAATTACCCAAAGTAATTCTTTTTCTTCGCTAGCTACCTACCGACTAAATAAAATTCCTAAATAGGTAGGTACTGGACATATGTATAACAATAGGCATGGTGAATTTTTTTCATGTTTGGTATCAATCGATTCGTTTTTTTTGTGAGGATCAAATGCGGCCAATTGCGTTAAAGCAACACAAAAGTCAGAAATTAGACTTAAAGACTTATTAGATTTGCATTTGTTTCTCGAAACGCTCCTAACAATATGACGTGCAAAAGTAAAAAATTATGAAATTGCTATTTTTAAAGTGAAATATTGCGTTTATGTAAGTATATGGTTACCATACAATTTATTTAACAGTATAGGTAATGTTAAAAATCGAATGGTATCATTGTTTTTTTTTAGTACATAAAAAAATTGAAAAATTTGAACCACATCAATGGATTTTTTTAATTTTCACTTTATTTGGATATATTGGCAATTCTGCATCCTATCAATTTTATTGCATAATTTAACATGTGTCATCGTTCCTATTGCGTTACAGTCAATCCAGGAACTTAAATAGGTAGCAGGTACCGATGCAATATTTATATAATTACATTGTTGGCGTAAATACCTACGCAGGGTACCTAACTAGAATCGAAGTTAGGAACGGATAAAACTAGCTAAGTACCTATAACTTTTTTAAGACTTGTTCAATGTAAGTTAGGTAAGTAGGTTAGTAGGGTTAATAATAATGGAACCTGGATAAATCCCTGGGCCGCGATTCAAAAAATAAACACACACACTGGATAGACACAGCTCCAACCCAACTCAACCCAACTCATTGTTCTCACATTGGTCACACATTGGACCAATGTGAGACCAATGTGTGACCAATGTGAGACCAATGTGAGACGAATGTTGAATGAAAATCTGTTCGAATAGCAAATGTCAATGTCGTTATAGCGTTGAGTTGAGTTGGGTTGGAGCTGTGTCTGTCCAGTGTGTGTGTTTATTTTTCGAATCGCGGCCCTGCTTGCTAAACAAGTGCTGCTGTAGATACCTACATCACATAATAATATACATTTGATACAACAGCCCTACTTTCCTAGCTGGGTTGATTTCTTTCATGAATTATCTACAGACATTATTCTCGGCCCTGTCATAATACTCATAATAAATCTCGTTAAAAAATCGAAAGTGATAATAATCTTTGGCAAATCTTCCTTATACAGTATGTGGAGGATATATAAATGTACATCTCATGCATCGTGAACATGGGAGGTCAATTTCATGTTTGATTCAAGGTACCTAAATAAAAAAGTAGCTTCAAAACTTCCATAATTTTTCAGACTGTAAAAATAATTAGAAAAAATATTAAGTATATAAATACTTATCAACAACATACGATTAGGTTCTTCATACAAAAGGTAGGTAATTAAATAATAGTATTCTGTGACATAATCATGAAATAGGTACCTAATCAAAACAATTTTTAATCGATGATTTATGGAATTAAGTTAATCGGAATCACACCTATTTAAATTCTGACTAATCTTTCACAATAGAGTCAGATTTTAATTATGATACAAGTCCGATTTTACCCTGTATGTGCCTTATTACCAAATCGTGGGCGGTCTCCTGGTGATACCTCGTTATGTACTCACTTAACTGACTTTTCTCACATTTTATCACCGCTGTCGAGCCGTATTTTAAAGCAGATAAAAGGGAAGCTCGGAGGAAAGGATTAAAGGGCGTCCTTGATAGGTATGTGTTTTGTGAATCAAATTGTTCTACTTGTTAATGATAATATGGAACCACTATTCACTCAAATCGATTGAACGAGAGGAAATTTATTTTCATGATACTTGAAAAAATAAGCTTGGAAACGTTAATTTAAGTCTAAACTTTTAAATAAATACAACATGTGTGTTGATTGCAGATAGGTAAATAGTTAAATTATTAAATTAAATAATTGAAGACCTATAGAGGATTGAATAATTATGTTAGAGGTGTAGGGTTAGAACCGGTGGTAGTTATTTTTTTCTCACTGATGTTTAAGTGCATTGTAATGTGCCTAAATTGAAGAATAAATATTATTTATATATTTTTTTCAATGTAGAGCATCTATCCTGGTATTACCCAAGACTGGAGTTATATTTGAAAATTTTTGTTATAATTTGTAAATATAATTTTGATATTTTTCACCCAAAATAAAAAATACCAAGCATAACTACCTAAATAAGTATGCATAGGTAAATGAGGTTTCAGAAAACATACCTATCTCAATACCTTATTAAGTAGGTACCTAACGCAACGTAACTTTGTATTGTATTTCTCTTAGGCGAGTCTGAGTTTGTTTAAACTATGCGCAGTCACGGGACTACCCCCCCATTCACGTAGAATCTAGGTGTTCCTAATATTATTCGGTTTCATTAACAAACACTACGAGTAACTTACTGATCTCATGTTTAACTTTAGTAATACTTATTTGTTTGTATATACTTATTTACTACTTGAACAGGCAATTAAAACAAATCATATCCAATAAATATTCCCATTAAAGGCGACCCATGTGGTTCATTGCCCTTGAGTGAAGAATAGGAACGCACTTACCTAAAATAATCTAAATTAAGTGATTGTGCTAGTTTTCGTCCAGTCTTGTCAGTTTTCCGTCCATACTTATTTAAGTATATGTTTATCTTCAAGTTTTTCCCAAAAGAAAAGCTTAAAATTAAAAAATCTACTAAAGAATAAACTATAGGTAAATATAAACTATATTGACCTTAAACAGTTTTTCCCGTTAATTTGCAGCTGTTTAATCAAGTGGACGGTAAACTGGACCTGGACGGGAAACTAGCACAATTACCCTATATGTTTTTTATACATAACTGTATAGGTAAATAAGTATGAGCGCGAGCGCTTTAAGATAAATAGGTAAGTACTTACATTGAAGAAATGACGAAGGCAGGTATTAAAGTAACGTGTTATTTCGCATTATTATTAATTACTAAAATTAATTTAGAATTTCACATCATTCAACCAAATTGAAGTAAATTTTTGAAATTTTTGGACATTCGGAAATAATTCGGAATTATTCCACCAGGTGGTACACCAGGTAAGACCTTAAATGTAAGAAGGAGTCAGCTACGGTTAGTCAAGATTATGCACACACACTGGACAGACACAGCTCTAACCCAACTCAACCCAACTCAACTCAACGCTATAACGACATTGACATTCGCTATTCGAACAGATTTTCATTCAACATTGGTCTCACATTGGTATCACATTGGTCACACATTGTACCAATGTTGTAACAACGTGAGACCAATGTGTAACCAATGTTGAATGAAAATCTGTTCGAATAGCAAATGTCAATGTCGTTATAGCGTTGAGTTGAGTTGGGTTGGAGCTGTATCTGTCCAGTGTGTGTGTTTATTTTTCGAATCGCGGCCATGGTCTAATAAATTCGATTTATAACAATTAAAAAACCTATAATTTACCATTCACTTCCGAATCACTTCTTTTTTGACTATGACATATGTATATTTTAATTAAAGGGCTATAGGAACAACTAGCACCTAATCAGGGAATCTACCGTCTCGGGGCAATTTCCATAAGCTTTGCCTAACCCACACCGACGCGACGAGGAAATTATTAATCACCGCCTAAATTACCCAAGGCGCTTAATGAACTTATCCAACGTTTTTTTATATATCCTGGGGCGATATTCTGACGTTGAAATCATGATTTGTAACGGATTTTATATCAATATGATTTCACTTAAACGTTTCAAGTCTCGTATTGACGTGAAGCAATTTCTTTTTGACATCGGTTTGACATGAACTTGATACCCATTTGACAACTAGACCATATACCTAACTATGAAAACTAAAAGAAACTAACTAGAAACGGATGATTGGAATAAGCGTAATGCCACTTTTAGTTACAGGTCCAATACTGTTAAATATCAAATTGGATTCAAATCAATGACAGATTATATTCCTCGAATAAACCTCTAAAGCTCAAATAATTACTGAAGAACCTTTAAATAATAAAAATAATAACTTTATCTATCTCACCTTTGTGTTGGCGGCACTATTCTCTTTTTTCACAAATGTATAGTTGTAAAATAATAATACGAAATTGGAATACCCAACGTGCCATATGTTGTGCTCTTATTTATGCGGGACCAATGTATAATTTTCATTTAAAATCAGCATTTTTATGGTTATAATCATGGCTAAGGGCCTTTGAAGTTTTTTGTTGGTAGCTTTAAATTATATTTGGGCGTTTTGAATTGTCTCGCCTTCTATTGTGTTATTAGGTAGAAATAACTTTTGTCAGCACTCAACTTGCTTTATGATTATCTTGGTTAATTAAGTTCATTTAAGAAAATTCAAGTGCCAAGTTTCCAAACTACATAAAATGGTTTTCATTCCATACAATGTGTAACAAAAATACTAGTGATCCGTTTAAAGGCTTAATTGGTATCATATTGCGACTAAGAAAAAATTGAAAAAAAAAAAAATTTTGCGCGAAAAAATTTTTTTACGCGAAAAATGTTTTCTGCGCAAACATTTTTTTTCTTTGTTTTTCATAATTAGAATACGATACCAAATATCACCAGCATTTTTGTTAGTCAGTACATTTTTATCAAGACCAACTAACCCACAAACTGAACCAACGAAAGTAACATCCAAAGCAATCAAGCTATATCCACTGCATCCTAATCATGAGCCCTATTGCACCAGTAATAAAGTCCGTTTTCAACCACACCTGCACCACATCAATGTAGACGATCGCAGATGCAGATATGTGACAGACATGTGACCTTGACCTGTCGGATGACGGATTCCGTCCTTGCGGGGTCCGTGAACTTTAGATGGTGCTACGATTTAGTTTAGGCATCTCTATGTGTAATGTTTTAATCATGTGTCTATTTTTAAGTGGATGACGATGAAATAAAACAAGCTGGAATTAAATCAATGTTTGCAATTTTACACAAAACAAAAGGTGTTATTTAGCTCCTTAACTCATTTGGAATGTTTAGGTATGTTTCAAGCAAGTTATGCACCTAATTTAACGTAAATAACGTTACAAAAATAATTAAAATCAATTTTTAATTTGTATAAGTAGATTCAATTAGTTACCTACATATGTCCATTTAGAAAACTACCTACGAACAGTTTATTGTTTTTGCAAAATAAAATTACAAGTAAGTAAGCAAGTAAATATAAGTAGTTTCTGTTAAAAAAAATATTAAATAACTAAAGTGGTCAAATATTTTGAATAGGAGCTAATTATGAACATAGACAATCTAAACGCACTCTAAACAATGTATTTTATCTATAATTACAAATTTAAAAAAATGCAGCAAAGTCTGTAGGTATAGGATAAGATGACTCACAGTGACTTAAATAAGCAACGTTATTAGAGTGTCGGGCATCTTATAAATTCAGTTTATCACCTATCAAATGATAAACTCGATAATGACAAAGCTGCCGCGTGTATAAAATATCACTTTGAGATAAAACAATATTAATTAAAATTATACGACACTTGTGTTAATGGCATCCCAAAAGTATCAAAGTATAAGATATTTAGATAATTTTAATGGTAATGAAATAGCCTACCTACCTACCTAAATTAGGCTCATTTGTAGGCAACATGTTCTTCTTAATGTATCTAATTCATTAAGTTGAATTACATAAATGTAGAACAGACGAAATAATTTGTTGGTTTAGAGGAATTACTTAATTGTTTGTTTTTGGGTCAAAAATAATACATGTTTCCTAAGGTCCCAGTTAGACTTAATAAACAGAAATTAAATATTTTTGTAAAGTAAATGTAAAAAAAAAGAATTGCGTCATATAAAGTTTCTCTAAGCTAAGGTGATAAAAGGTCACCTAAAATCGATAGTGGCAGGTAACGGGGGAGCAGTTTTTCAGAAAGTTTACTTTAGAAGATACCTAAAGTAATTGGGTTATAAATGACCAGAGACCGATCAAATTATACTTAATTTTTTATTCATACAAATTTAATATAAACATTACAAACTAAAAATACATGGGACAGGAAGATCCTAGAAAACGGGATAAAGACGTAAACAAGTACGAGTGAGACGGAAAGCAAAAAGAAGAATAATATGTTTATTAAGTAGAGCAATTTCTTCTTAGTTGATAAGTAAGTACCTATACTTATTGTGTAATATAGGTAGGTATAGTTTATTATTAAATTATTCTATAAGCTAAATTATATTTTTATTTTAATACAACAACAAGAATGTGTCATACCTACGTTTGGTGTTTTGTTCTGCAATCAGTGCATTTTGAAATCCGATTGAAAACGACAAGTTTGCACTTCCTCGTGCTCATAAGTAGGTATGTTAAAACCTAAACCAGTGAAGGCTATAAGTCACTCAATACGTAGGTAAAATACAAAATTCATGTGGCTTCTACGGTCTTCATGTCAGTTAATGACGACTGTCTAACAAAGAAATATTAAATTAAAACAAAACTTCAATACACCGAAGTTGAAGGTTTAACCTTCAAAGGTTGAATCGTTTTGCTGATTAAAACCATCTTTTATATATGAGAGTACCCTTTTATGGACATATAGGTAGGTACGTGGACTCCCTAAGTAATTCAGCAGAGCATGAAATTAGTCCCCAACAAAGGAATCATTTGACCAAATGTATCGCTCCCAAAAATGTGCACTGCATTTGATTTAAAACACAGGTATTTGACCGGACCGACCCCTCGTTTAAAGAAACGAGTATTTACGACGATAGAGGCCACAGAATTATTATTGGCACGATTATTTCTGATCCCAGACAATTGAGCGAACTACCTACACGCGTAACGAGACTGTTATTTACAGTTACTGTCATAATTCTACTCAATTTGACGATTTGATCACAAAAGAGCAACAAACTTTAGATGCACTCGTAACATTTAGTGCCAGTTGGAAGTGTTGGAACAGATTAAATAAATCTAACGCGGCGCTAAGTCGGGACAGAAATATCTCCGGTAAGCCGTAGGTACGCAATGCGTATCGTACCTCGCCAGAGTATGATCCTGTACATAAATTAGACCGTGTGGTTCGTTAATTCCTTGCGTAATTCTTGTTGATTGCGCCGTAAACTTGCCTTGTCGTCAACATCCCACGTTTTTGTAGTCTCAAAGGTCTGTCGTCGCATTCGCGGCAGACATCCGCAGGCCCAGGACTTGTCCGCTTGCCAAATATCCCAGCTGTGGACAGACGCGGCGCATTCGGAATACTGATTAAATCCACGTTATTGTTTTCGTTTTTTTTCACTTTCGTTCCCGCTCGGCTGGGACCTATTGAATTTTTCATGGCGTTCTTTATTGGAATTTCTTATGAGCTCTGATAACTGGCTCGCTTAACGTCTATCTATATGATCGAGTGATCCTGGGAGAGGAAGTTTGTCAATTACGGCGGGCGGTGGCGGCATTAGCATGAGTTTCGCATTCGCTCGACGGTGCTTTATGAATGTTTGGATGAGTTTTATTTGGCCGATTAAAAGTAACGACCCATTATTGGAACAATCAGAACGGAAAAGGTGCTATTTGTTTGAATTAAACTTGTCTGTCTATTTATAAATTATGGATATATACTTATGGTGAAATTATCGTAGATATCATAGGAAATCAATATCATACTATCAATAAGTAGCTATAGGTATTCATTCCTATCAAAGAAAAACTATAAATACCTATGTTGTAAGTATTTTTGAAATTTATAACCGAAAATCTGTAGGTATTTGGATTAAGGAAGACTTGTTAATTTGATTCCCTACATACTTACAGATTTTAATAATATTATGTCTTAATATATTACAAAAAAATGCAAGAAGTTTCGCCTGGCTACAATAAAATATGTATACATACAGATACAATCTCCTACAAAATAGTAAATTCTTTACGTAGGACTCAATGAATGAAAAATCTCAGCTGTAAGTACTCATATACCCATAAAAGCAAGATAGCACCATCAAAATGCAATAAAAACACCTATTAATAGAGAATTTCAAAAGTTCTGAACATTGCCGTAGCAACGCTGATTTATGAGGTACCTATGAACCTTGACTTTGATTTTAAGCAGAGTCGATACAATCCTTTCATCCTGCTCTAGCAAACGCAAATCTTTTGCAAAATGTAAAAGCCAATACATAGTCGTTTTACAGTGCTTATGCAAAACGCAATCGCAATAGTAAAGTCGTTTACTTTACGACTGATACAGTGCCCATGTACCTTCTTTGGCTATCGACTCAACAAAATCTTAATAATAAATTTACTTCACAATCAAGAAAGCACATTAAAACATTTTCATTTTTAGGTCATACTCTGTCAGTTGCATGCCCACTATCTTTCTCGTAAAAAGAAACCGGATTTTTAAAACATTCCGGATTTAAATTAAGAGTTTATTTAACGAGAAGGTACATAACTTCCGACGTAATGCGGTAACATGGATCTCTACTCCCCAAGACAGCAAAAACGAAACAAACGAAAATAATGCTGCATTAGTAGGTATCATTAAACTAAGGGCCGATAAAAAAATTAATACTTAGTTAAACAGTGTAAACAAAGGAGGCCGGATATATGCGCTCCCTCCAAGTAAACTGTCTACGTAAGCGTTTAATCCTTTTAGTCTTCATTGCTGCGGCCGCCACCTGTTTTTAAAAACACCCCCAGCATCAGGAAAGGTGCTTGGCAGCCTTTTGAAATCACGTTTTTGGGAAAAAAATGCTGCAAGATAGGGATCCGAATTTACTGATACGGCAGAATGTAAGTTCAACTCGTTGGGTGCTTGCTAACGTCAGGGTAACCTCAACGCGGATGATCTGACGCATGCAAAATTCTTTCGTATATCTTGTCAGTTAAGTATTGTTTTCACGATACTTTCTCGCGGCATGTAAGCTGTTTTCGGTGGCGAAATAACTGATGTAGGACGTGCAAATAAACATGGTATTTTTATCGACGCAAACCTTTATATAGTTGCGGTCGATTTCTCCTCTTTATCTTCTCAGAGCGGTGTTTGCTTTATCTTGAATAAAAAGGGAAGGTAGATACGTGTCGTGTCAGGAGAGTTTACAACAAGTGATTTGTATGTAAAGATCAGACATGTCCCTTTCGGTGGTTCGTAAGCCTGAACTAAACAAGGTTTAAGTACGTTAAGTTTTATTATTTTAATGCTTATAAAATACGTACTAAGGTATTAATTGGTTTCTTATTATTTTTATCGAATTTATAACCAGTCGTTCGTAATATTCTGTGCGTCGCAAGAACCTTTTAGTTAGGTAATTTAAATAAATATTTAGATAGACCCTCGTTTATGCGTTTATATTATTATTTTCTATCTACATATGCTCCTATGTATGGAATCCATACTGCTGTGTTACGCCGGTATATAATATTGTCATCAAAATTATATCCTGGCAGTTACCGGCGGTAAATTTTATAAATGTAGGTATATACAATTATATTTCGTTCTTTAAAAAAGCGTTATGAAAATTTAAGTATGTGTAAATTAAATATATGTATGTGTTTTGTGTGCAATTTTGTACCTACTCTATGATACAGGTACATATCATCTTTAGGGTTCCGTACCTCGAAAGGAAAAAACGGAACCCTTATAGGATCACTTTGTTGTCCGTCCGTCCGTCTGTCAAGACCCTTTTTCTCAGGAACGTGTGAAGGTATCAAGCTGAAATTTATATCAAATACTCAAATCTACTGTCCTTTGGAGCTGTGAAAATATCAAACTTCTACACCAACGCAATCAAAAGATACAGCCGTTTATGTCGCAAATTTCCGCAAATTTTCAAAACTCGCAAGGGAATCAAAACCTACAGGGTACTTCCCGTGAACTCAGAATCCTGAAATTTGTTACGAAGCAACGTCTTATGGCACAGATAAATTAAAAATGGCGAAAACCGAATTTTTTTTGTTACATCATATAATAAAAATATTTTTCATAATTTTAAACCCCTATATACCTACCAGTTTGTACGGAACCCTCGGTGCGCGAGTCCGACTCGCACTTGGCCGGTTTTTTTTTAACATATTATGATGCATTTTTAGGTAGGTACCTTTTTCTGTTATTCTGTTATAATATAAATTTGGACCGATTACTAGATTTAGAAAAAAGGTTTTTTTTAAGTCAACCCCAAACATGAGAGTAATGACAATTTGACCATTTTAAACATAAATTTTAGTGCATCACGGTAACCTTGATGAGCAAAGTTTTTATAGACAGGGCATTTTAGACCAAAACGGGGATATTATAAATTAGCTTATAATCTGTTTACCTACAAGCAGTCGTTGTGAAGGGAGTTTTCGATTCGATAAGAGGTCGTAAGACACTGCGACCCTCGATCGTAAAATCGACTAAGCATCATGCGAATATAGCCTTAACGTTCCGGGATTACGAAACTTTCAAGTATTTTTTGCCATGATCCACGCATTGTTTTATCGAAGAAGGGTTACCAAGCTACGTATTTAATGTTACAATAAACGTTTTGAGGACTATAAATTTTAATAGAGCAGAATTTATAGTCAATTTGCGGTGACGTTTACAGTTGATGAACAAAAAAGCTTATTTTTCTTGTCCTAGTTTAGGGTCATAAATCATGGAACTACTCGCGTTACCTCGCTTCACGTTGGTACCTAGGTACATTAAAATATTTACGGTTTACAGGAGTCTCTACAAATATAAGGAAAAACAGGTTAGGTATAATCAAACTTGAATTGATACCTTATGAACCGCCGAAAAAAAACGAAAAGCCAATAAAAAACCGTTAACACGAAACGAATCGACCAACAAAAAAAACAATAGCGCACTGAAAAGAAAAAAATAATAATTTGGTTTTCAATAACGCAAGTGCATACCTACCCTACAATTACAATTATAATCTATTTCTATACACTTTCTATATACCTAAAACAATCGCTAGGCTTATATCAATTTAATTATATCTAGAAAGTATGAACTATATACATACTTCTGAAATCAATCACACAAATCTGCGTATTTATATATTTACAATCAGTTATTTTTGGAGTCGGTGGCAGCCTCAAACAATCTTGAGCACCTTAGTGAAGAGTTGAACGCAACACATTATGGGGTTAAAGGTGCTCAAGTTTGTTTGAGGCTGGCACCGACTCCAAAAATAACTGATTGTAAATATATAAATACGCAGATTTGTGTGATTGATTTCAGAAGTATGTATATAGTTCATACTTTCTAGATATAATTAAATTGATATAAGCCTAGCGATTGTTTTAGGTATATAGAAAGTGTATAGAAATAGATTATAATTGTAATTGTAGGGTAGGTATGCACTTGCGTTATTGAAAACCAAATTATTATTTTTTTCTTTTCAGTGCGCTATTGTTTTTTTTGTTGGTCGATTCGTTTCGTGTTAACGGTTTTTTATTGGCTTTTCGTTTTTTTTCGGCGGTTCAATTTTTTTGTTAAAAAGTTTTTATTTCATAATTTTCTGTGGCTATAATTTATAAAAATTATTACATGCTTAATTTTTGATTACTTTTAAAATAGCTACCTACCTTGCTTTAGCTATTAACTGTTATATTAATAATCCTACTTTAACTATTATTTTGTTCTGTAATATAAATACTTAAAAAAGAACAGGCTTTATATACCAACATGGGTAGGCCTACAATAAATTCTGCTCGAATGAGAAAAAGATATTTAGAAGAATCTAATAATGAGAAAAAAAAAGGATGGAAGCAAATAGAAAGAAGAGACTGGCAGGTCTAAAACTCATTGTCAAAACTCGTGAGATTTTTTTTGTAAAAACTCTGCTTTAAAATCTGTGAGTGAACAATAAATTACCCCTATTTTCCCACCCTTAGGGTAAGATTTTTATCCAAAAAATCGGACTACTCTTTAAAAATTTATCCGTGGTCATACGTTACAATCGGTGAGTGAAAAATCAATCATCCCCTATTTTTCTACCCTTATATGGGACCTATTTACCCTATACCCTTTCCAATAAAAAAATTATTATCAAAATCGGACTACTCTGTAAAAAGTTATGCGTGGTCATACGTTACAATCGGTGAGTGAAAAATCAATCATCCCCTATTCTCCTACCCTTAAGGTTGGAATTTTTGTTTCAAATTTATATGGGACCAATTTCGGGGTATACCCTTTCCAATAAAAAAATAATTATCAAAATCGAACTACTCTGTAAAAAGTTATGCGTGGTCATACGTTACAATCGGTGAGTGAAAAATCAATCATCCCCTATTTTCCTACCCTTAAGGTTGGAATTTTTGTTTCAAATTTATATGGGACCAATTTCGGGGTATACCCTTTCCAATAAAAAAATAATTATCAAAATCGAACTACTCTATAAAAAGTTATGCGTGATCATACATAAAAAAAAAAAAAAAAATATACGCGTCGACTTGAGAACCTCCTCCGTTTTTTCGTCGGTTAATAAAGAGTTTTATATTGAATCCATAACTGAGTTAAAACAGTTAACGATACCGTGTTTTTTAGGGTTCCGTAGCCAAATGGCAAAAAACGGAATCCTTATGGATTCGTCATGTCTGTCTGTCTGTCCGTCCGTATGTCACAGCCATTTTACTCGGAAACTATACGACGTATCTGAATAAAATTTACACATAAGGTGTATTTTGTATGCAGCTACTTAGTTATGTAGTTAAATTTGAAAAAAAAAAAAATTTTTAGGGGGGCGCTCCATACAGGTAACTAAAATAAAAATAAAAAATTAACCAAATATCAACATGTGACACATCAATCGATAGGTCTTTCAAAATAACATTAAGGTTTATTTAACTATTTTGTGATTAAGTGAATATTTTCTGAAATAATCGCTTCGAAAGTCAGAAAAGTTGTGTAGCCCCCCCCCCCGTAACTTTTGAACCGTAAGTTCAAAAAATATGAAGAAATTTGAAGACATGCGCCTTATCACATACTTTCAACGAACATTATCGGTTCAGCCATTTTTGAGTTATCTCCAAAAACCTTCTTCCATAGGCATCAGATACGACCTTTTGGTATTAGTTTGGTTCTTATTCCATTGAAGGTACGGAACCCTCCTATGCGTGGTCCGACACGCACTTGGCCGGTTTTTTTTAGTCATCCAAACATCTCGCTATTAAGCTACAAGACATTGTTTCCCAGCTTCCAATCCAATCTACTCAGCTATTTTAAATCAACGGGTGTTTCGAGAGTCGATTTCTCTCTCGAAAAAAGAAAAATGTAGTTCATTTTATATGTTAAGAAATAGTTGAAGTAGCAACATTTTGGGTCCAATATTGAATTTGCAATGTAGACAGGACAAGTATTTCATTATGGCGGAGGTATAAGAACGACACAATAGAAAAGGGTATCTGCTCGCATATTCGCTGGAGGAAAATTCCTATTATGATCCCTTATCCCTTCGAGTTGACTTCGGAAACACAATTGTACAATTGTCTACCTATTGCATGTAGCTTTAGAAATAGGTTTACTTAGTTATAGGGAAATTAAGTGATTCGCGTAAAAAATCAGCTTCGCCCTTCCCTAATTACATATAAATAATAGAATATATGACCAATATTATGGAATTTTAGTCACCCACACTTCCCTACATGTATATAGGTGACTTGTCCTCTTGTCGATAAACATAACGAAATATTTAAGCAGATAAGGGAAGTACCTACTCGTACTAATTAATAACAATCGTATAAGGGAAATATACTGAAAAATAATTGCTACGTTTCATTTTGTAGCTACAACTACCGAAAAACCTACAGTCCTATATCCTTCATAATATCTGCTAAACTAAACAAGGCCTATGCTGTAGTTTTATTACACTGAGAAAAATAATGGCTAACAAAGTCACAAAATACGCTTTGTCAGGTTTTTTTTGTTGTAGGCACAATAAGTATTGCATTTGTAACAAAGCGGGTCTATTTACTATCACAACGTTTTTGTTGTCAAATATATATTGCAGTATTAACAAGTCGTATTTTGTCACCGAGACAATATTTTTGGGTTTATTGACTTGACAATAGAATTTTGTGAATTTAACTAGTTTAACATTAGTACGGCAACAAAGTCAACAACTATTAACAAGTCGTATTTTGTCACCAAGACAATATTTTTGGGTTTGTTGACTTGACAATTGAATTTTGTGAATTTAACAAGTTTAACATTAGTACGGCAACAAAGTCAACTACTTAACAAAGCACATTTGTATCTGCATTAAATGGTTTTATTGTTAGATTGACAATGTAAAAAATTGACAAAATTACATTAACGCATTAACAAAATGCGCGGAATGGAGGGGAGGCGGGGAACGGAACGACGTTGTACAGGTCAGTTGCTAATGGATGCCGGAAGTGGAGGATGTGACGGAGCGCGGGCGGTATAATAAGCGCTTAGTGTTGTGGTTTTTCAATAGGAATGTGTGTCGAGGTGGGCGTGTTTCTGCAAGATTGGTTTCTGCAAGGCTTGTACACCTAATCCCTAGCATGCTTGGTAAGTAACTACTCATTATTTTTTATTACTTAGGTAATGTTGTACTTCAATTCCATTTTACACGCATGCGCAGGACTGTCGAATGCAAAATTGTATGCATTCCAGATTGAACTCTTCATTAGGTTGCACAATTTTTCTTTAGCTCATTACATACAACACTATTTATATTAAACATTCGGTCTAACTGGGCAACCACGCGGCCGCGCGCCATCTTGCACACAAGTAATAGCACAAGTAGCTGATAATTTAACTTAATCTCTTAAATAGGTATTTACGATTTTATTTATGATTTGTAAGTACGTGGGTATCTGCCATCAACGAAATACTTTACTGACCATCGGCAGACTTTATTGGTATGAGTATGACAATAGTAACGTCCCGTATAAGTAATCTAATGTATCTAAATTACATACGGTGTAACCGTACCTACTGTATGTCAATAATCTTAGTAAAAAAATGCATGATAGTTGTAAGATGTATGTATTGAAAAAATATCTATGTAGGAGCTGTAGGGTTAGAATCGGATGTAGTTTTATAGCGCGTGACCTTGACGACACGCCTGTTCGGCGTGTTTCCGTAAGAACCACTAGAGGTAGACCCCGGCTCGCTTCTTAATAAGCTAAACCGTGGGTCAACTAGACCTTGGCGTGTGCCGCCATCTTGTATTACCGCGGAGCGTTTCAAGTGCTCTCGCCAGTGGGCAGCGCACCGCCGCATGGTAAGCACGCTGTACTCGCGTGCCACCGACCTACGATACCCATTCGTTACTTTGTTAACCTAGACTTTAAAATATTAGCTAGACTTGTGTCTGTATAACCCATTTGTGTTCAATTTGTTTAAATAAACATTTTTAATATCAGTGCCGCTGTTTATATACAGCCAGACCCGCTATAGTTTCTTTTTGATTTTCATAAGTGCATTGTAAAGTACCTAAATTGAAGAATAATTAATAATTATTTTCATTTTCACTTTAACATTGCCATAAGGTCTACCGTGGTAATTAATATTTAAGTGTGTTGTTGTTTGTAGCATTATGATATATGTTTGTTTCAGGTGTCGCCTGACTCAATGTGTGTACCCAGCAGCAAATAAAACATATAAAGAAAGATTTCCTCTTATAAAGTTGAAGATTCTGAAACTACGAGTACTCGTTGAAAGAGGAGAATGTAACAAGGCTGACTTATCAACCATCGACCTTCTCGATTTGGCCTCTGGTAAGATCCTAAATATGTATTTTATGTTTTGTATTTCTTCAAATAATTTCTGCATTTTTAAAAGGTTGCTCATGAAGACTTTATACAGTAGCACGTTTCGTAAAACAGTCAGGACAGTAGTATATTTAAGGTTTATGTATTAGTACACGGTTCAAAACTTGCATCTGAATTTTAATCCAGCTCCCGATTTCTGACCGATCTGAAAATTTTCATTCCTTCGTAACTCGGATAAAAATGCAATGTTTTGGTACTATCGAGCTGATCTGATTGTTGGACACTGGAGGTGACTATAAGTACTCTGCAATAAAACAACAAAACCTAATTGTGTTTGAGTCTGTTATAATTGTTTGGATGAGTAATATGACCCTAAAAGCTTATGTCAAAAATGAAACGTTTGACAAAAAACTTATATTAATTTATTTTTCAGTAGGCGAAGAGAAATGTGTGGAAATTATCCAAAGAAGAGCAAGACATGATTACCTGGCTCGTGTTGCGACAGTTTCAGACATAGGAACATACTGTTATCAAAGGGAAATGCTTTTCGGCACCAAAGAAGTCACCATCATGGAAGTTGCTGATATTATATTGAGGGCTCTGCAATATACTTTGAAACGTCCATTTTAAAATAAACGAAAATATATTACTTTTTGGTTTGATCTTACGTTTTATACTCCCTAAATATTTTTAGGTCACTGTTTTGCTAACGTGAAACGCTGTTTCTTGATGTAATAATCGCGCAACAGGAATATGCTTTGTTTCAGCATCATTTTTTTGGGTCGTAATGGTTTGCACTTGCTCGCAGTTTGGTCATGATTGGCACTGCTTTTTGTTTTTTCTGTTTCAACATAACATTTAGGTACATAATGTTATTCATACAACATTGGTTCCACCTTTAATAATGTCAACGGCCTTGAACCACCATTGATCGACATTTTAACTATTTGGTCTCTCGCAATTGAAAAATATGCAATTTATAGAAATTGGTCTTTTGCATAATTATCCAATTGCGAGATATAAATTAAAATATCGAAAATTAAAGTTGAAGGTCGTTGTTATTAAAATATTGAACTAATGTTGTATGAATAACAATAAATTGTATCTTGAAACAGAAATACCAAATGGTTAGCACAACAAAGTGCCTTTGTCATTATGACTATAAAAAATGATGCCGAAACAAAGCATGTTGCTATTGCGACCACGTAAGATTTGGTTAATTTAACAACGTTAGCAGAATAGTGACCTAAAGATTTGATGCCAAAACAAAGCATTTTGCTGCTATGACAACGTTTAATTTGGTTAGATTAACTACGTTAGCAGAATAGTCACCTCAAAGATTTGATGCCAAAACAAAGCACATTGCTATTATAACAACGTTTATTTGGTTTGGTTAACAAAAACTATTTTGTGGTATTGCCACAATACAATACAAATTTGTTGCAAGAACATAATTTAAACAATACAATAACAAAGTTACTTTGTCATTTGCACAAAGCAATTTTGTCTAGGTAGCAACTTAAACCAGAACGTACTAGGTTAAAAGTTGCCAATATCACAAAGTTTATATTGTTGTAACGACAACATATAAAGCATTGTAATAATAACAAAGTGAAAATGTTATTTATATAATATTGTCAGATTAACAATAAGAGTTTGACAACATAAAAGTTGTACTATAGACCAAGCTCCATAGACGGTTGTATAGCGTTTAAGTTTTATTGTTACGCCCAACAACATTTTTTTCTCAGTGTATACCATCCGCCTAGACAAATCATATCAAAACTATCTACAGTACAAAAGGCTACCTTTGTCTTAGAAAGCATCATTTTAACCCCAAGAGTGGAAATTTCAATGAAAATGCAAATTTTTCCCGACCAATTTCCTTTCCGTACCGACCCATTGGGTCCTGTTGCATAATTCCCGGGATCTCATTATAATACCACCTTAGATGTACTTGCTATCTTTATAGGTAATATAGGTGCCCCCTTTTGCTATAAGTCAGTATACCTTTAGAGGTTATACACAGCCATCAAGAGGATATACGTCGGTGTAAAGCCAAGCACAATCTCCTTGTTAATTCAGCTTGCCATCGAATTATGGTTATCTCACGGAAGAATGGGTAATCTCTGCACAGAACAACTTCGCGCGTTAGGGGGTAACGATTCAGGTATTATTTTAGAAACATGAAATGATTGTGACTTTTTCAAGACATAGGTACATCATTGTCGGTTGTCAATAAGACGTTACTGCTATAAAAATATATTTAGAAATAGACTCTATAAACAACCGACAATGCTGTACCTTTGACTTGAAGACGTCACGTTTATTTGATGATTGTAAGTTGCAACTGAATAGGGTACGTAATGTGAATAAGATGTTCTTCGGTGTTTTGTGAATTAAGTAGTCGTTAAGTTAATAATGTTTATGTACTCACAAATTGATTTATCAAATTGATAGGCGTAGACGCATTATCTTTGTTGTCAACATTTAAATTTACTTGCCAAATCCATACTAATATTATAAATGGGAAAGTGTATATGTGTGTTTGTTTGTTTGTTTGTTTGTCCCTCTTTCACGGCAAAACGGGGCGACGAATTGACGTGATTTTTTAAGTGGAGATAGTTGAAGGGATGGAGAGTGACATAGGCTACTTTTTGTCTCTTTCTAACCCCCCACTTCCCTAAAATGGGGGGTGCAAGTTTGTATGGAGCATTCCGGGGGGCAATCAGGAAAGGGGAACCGTGTTACCCCGAATTTAACGCGAGCGAAGCCGCGGGCAAAAGCTAGTTTTAAATAAAATTGACTTGGAAGATGAAACTTAATGATTATTCTTGTTTTGATTTAGGTAGATACGGCGTTGCTAATGGCTACAAGATTAGAAATTTGCATGAAGCTAATATAGGGTGTTCTTAACTTTCCGCCTTGTTGGGGTCCAATACCTGGAGTCAAGTAAAGAGTGTGGGGTAAGGGGCGGATTAAGGACTATGACTGCGAGGAAAGAATACACAATTAGCTTCCAGCTACCTGCTGTAGTTAACTAAACCGGTACATCTTGGTCTCGCCTCCCCCAACACGAACCTACAACAGGTAGGCGTGTAGAAATATCCAAGAGATCAAGTGATACTGGGTAGTCCGGTATTGGGGATTTTAAAAATGGCCCCGGAATTTTAGCTACGACCGGAATCGAGGGGTCTCGGATCGATCAGTGGAACCCGGATACCCGTTGGCTTTGTTGAAAAATCTAAATTAGGCACTTAGTATTCGCGGGAGAGGACAGCGGGTATGGTTTAGTCAAATTATAATGATGAGATCTGAAACGTGGTGAACAATACATTTTGAGCGGATATGATTTTTTCAACGTCTGGAAGCTTGCTAGGCGGTTGTGAGAAATTAAAGATGAGTTGCAAAGTAGGTATCACAGTTTTTTTTTAATTAATGGCTTGTAGACATGTAATTTCTCATATTTTACATCCTTTATGTAGCTAAGGTACCTCTATTCGATCGAGCAAGTAAAGGGTCTCCATTTCTGCTTGGATAAAAATGCTTTTCATACCTATGTATGAATGTTTTCTATAGGTAGGTTCATTAAATATATCTACCGCTTTTCGTGAAATTTTGTACAGATTTTGTCTTTTAAGTATGTAATTTGAAAAGCAGTTGTTTTTGCCATAAGATGGGCTTTGACATACCTACACCTTAAGCAAAGATAGTGTAACTGTATCCTATGAAAGCTCACAACTACAAGAGAGGGGCCTACCTTAAGATAAGTTTTAGGGTTCTTTACGTAGGTACTAAATAGACTTAGGAACTTAGTGTAACTTTAAGAGTAACTACTAATAAATATTTACCAATATTGTTATGGGAAGCTAAACCATGTCATTATACTTAGTGCTCTTAAAAAGCTAGCATTTCGAGCCTTCTTGCAAAAAGTCGCACAATCGCATATTATACAAAATGCTAAACAAAAACTTGCATCTAGCGTTTAGTCGTAAAACTGTGGGCTCACAACACTGCGCCATGCTTACCCCATGTTTGCCTGTAATATTCAACAATATGCGTTCATAATTACCAACAACTCAAAACCCCTTAAAACCCAAGCAAGCGCTAACCCTTGCAAAGTAAGACTCAAAATCGCTTGAAACAACGTATCTCACTCGCAACCTTAATTTGTTAACCATTTATTTGCAGCGCTGAAGCAACGAGATAAAATTCACAGTCATAAAATATTACAGCAAGGGAAAAGAAAGAACTATATTGTTAGAACTATCGTAAGCCAACTTGTAAATGTAGTTCGCATGATACTTAGCTAGGAACGCGCTTTGTTATACGAAAGTAAAGTTTCATAGGTTGGGTATGAACAAGCCCCTCTCTAGAGGAGATTAGGGATGTATGGGGTAGCATAAAGTTAATACTTTTTTCAACTGATTACTAAAGTTTGATGGTTATGAAAAGCGGTTAAGGTTTCTAAACGTGAGAGTTGTAAAGCTGAAGCAGCATTGTCATAAAATATAACGCGTTGTAGGAACTATTTTCGAAACATTATTCTTACAAGATCATACAAATTATGGGGTATGCATCTATATACAGTTATGTGCTGGTCATTAAAATTATTCACCTTTCGGAATGGCGTAGACGGGTTACCTAACACACGGATTTTATGATTCTTAACTCGGTTTAAGTCATCACATAAATAACTAACAAGCTTGTAGTGTCTGCAGCTGGCAATGTGAATACATATGTATATACAGTATATATAAGTTGGTATATTTGTTGATATTTCTAACTACTTTTATATAAGTTCTAATCATACGTATGTACCAAAGGAAGTAAAATGTCTTAATACCTCGGAAACATTCCGTTCTACCCTCGGTAATAAGGCGGGGTCCACCGGGAGGATCTGCAAGTGATTTAAAGAGATTGTCAGTTAATGACCCCGAGCGGCCACAAATCCAGCCCTTTCCAGCTTCCTACTGAGTTAATGGCGCTTTTGGGTACGTGTGGAGGCATCAAGTGACTGACGTAACTCTCTGACGTTAATTAACCAATTAAATTAACTTAACAACGCTATTTAAAGACACAAGTTGCCTAGGAAATTCACTAACTCACACCTTTATGTCTTGGATACTACTGTGACAGAATTCACTATCTAAGTATTTAAAGGGAAATAAAATGAAGTGCTTATTTGAACATACTCGATCGCTTCATCCGTGAAAGGCAACAATGCGCATTAACAATTCCATGATACGACGCGATTGCAAATTAAATCACTAAAATATTTTCCTATCGGGTAAAGTAGTCAAGCAACAAGCATTGAATGTTGAAGTTATAGCATCCGCGGCTTGAGAACAGGTTCGGATTCCGTGTAGGTAGGTACTTCGTATAGTATTGTAGGTATTCTACTACTTTACACTACTGTGTAGTAGGAAAATACCTACCTACCTCTATCTATTTATGTAAGCCTGAGGGAGATGAAATCGCCGGGTTACCCGACTGTTCCGTACTATTTATCTGCGCTCGATCAACCGTGCGCGATCGTTTCGATGTTCTTCCCACACCTTTACCTGTTTCCAATAAATATAAAAGAATATAGATATCGACCCAAAATGCTTTCATTCAGGCAGAATCGACTCGGAATTAAGTTATTCGATTCTAACATATATGAACATCGGTATAGCTTTTATGATCTGAATTATTGTCATAATTGCGGCCAGTTTCGAATAAAATAAATCGATATAGCGTGCTTACATAATACCGCCCGCAGGTTTTTCTAAAGAGTCACGTTAGAACCAATATTGATTGATCCCTGGGAATACATTGACTCGCATGTAATTTTAAACATTTATTGAGATGAGCGTGCGGTAGACGTAGACCAAGACCTCGTTTGAACGAATGATGGCTACAAGGCCAATTTGAATGGGTTTTTCTCATCGTCATTTTTGATATATGGACGTCTATTATAATCGATTACCTTCACCAGTGTGTATACCTTTAACCGGGTACCAGTCTACTAATATAAATTAATTTCGCAAATAAATCTTTTATGTAGGTGATGTTAATGCCTTATATGTTTGTAGATATAGTTAAAACTTAAACGAAACATATTCGAATTTATGTATATAATGTACCTACATACTATTAACATGTTTTTTTATATGACCATTCATAAATTGTTCAGATAAGCCAGCGCCAGTTAATTCTTCACGAAGGACATTATAGCAGCAGCAAAATGGTCTCCAAGGAATATTCTAATTTAGTTTAGCTCTGTCTAGTTATTTTCGTCTAACAATAGTCGGCCAGTGTAATAAGGCCTTTAGTAGGGCCTTCATTTCCTCTTGTTTCCAGCGATTGAGTTTGAATGTGGGGGGAGGTGGAGTTTGCTCAAGGCTGGTTGTTTTGCGAACGTACCTTTTGTATTACGGTAGTTGTAGGTATGTTCGTATCGCATTTTGTGAAATTGCGAGGAAGCTGCTCGCCCAGGGGAGAGTGTCTGGACTAAACACCTCGTTGGGAACACGTTTCTGTTTTATCTTTGTTTTATAAGTTCCCCACTGTGCAGGGACCGGGAACTTTTAATAACTTTACGCCGTCGTGTTCGAGTTGCATCTCGCTGCACGAGACTCCACCTGATTCCTAAACTTTATATTTTCAGTGTTATATACCTTCACTTATTTTATTTTAAAAGGCACTGTAAGTTCTTAAAATCTTACATTGCATAAAGTGTAACTTTTATCTTACTTGGAAGTAATTTGAATAAAGAATTTGAGGAACACTACCTATTTACACTTAACCGTAGAATAACTGAGACGACAAAGAGAGTATGTAACTATCTTGAAAAGCTGCATATTCCACTACATAAAATTTTAAATAACTCATACGTAAGTAGGATGGTTTGACTTGACTATATAGTGTAGCATTGGCATCAATATATATATATATATATATATATATATATATATATATATATATATATATATAGGTACACAAAATATATCGAGTTGAAAGGGAATACGCCTTTACAATTATATAAGACACGAAGATTTTGTATGAACCGAGATCTGTCTTTGAAATTGTAATAACCCGACCACAATGCATCAAACAACTGCATAGGCATTCAGTTTGTCCATACAAAATAACTAGTTCAAACCAGATAATAAACGAACAGTCAATGCCGACCGTAACTGATACGACTGTAAGCTGAGGCTAAATTCATCTACTCACCGGGTCAACAAACCAGCACAAAGAAACCAGTTAATGCGCATTTTAATAAGAAAGATGGTGTATAATAAGAGAAAATTAAATTCGAGCTGACAAAAACTCCATCAAGATAATTCCCATAAGCTTGTCGGTCCGAGAACGGCCATTTACAAAATCGCAAGACATTATCCCGTCTCGTACAATCGTAAGGTCGTAACGCGAGACACTGCCCTTAATGATTGTCCGCACAATTGCCGCGCCATTTCTACACTTCATAGATAATACTTTACCACATTAGCAACTCTCATAACAGTATATCTGTATGAAATATGCCCGTAAATGACGCCGCTCCACTCTTCAAGCGATTGTACCTTTTATGAATGCTAGCGCAAAGGTGCGAGTCGCATGCGAGTTTCAAAGGGGGAGTTGTAATGGCCGGGTCGAATTTGTTTTAAAAGGGTGGGTTCTAATGTCTGGTCATCGGTAGACTCCCGCTTGACCGAAGGGGTAATTTGGAGGCAGACAACGGAGGCATTTGCATTACAATAAGAGGTGGATCTCGCCAAGCTGACGGGCTTCCGCAGGATAAGCTGCATTTTGTATGTATGTGTGTAAGTGTAAGCTTTGGAATTGTTGAATAGTAATGCTAGGAAAATGCGGCGCGGACACGTAGCCGGGAAATGTTTTGATTTTCAATGGGAGTGCGGCTCGTAAATAACGAAAGGAATACGTGGAAACAAAGCAGTAACGACTTTCTGTCTGGTGCCAATACACGTTGCAAAGGGCTTGCAAACCGCCAGTTACGGAAAAACTAATAAAAATAAAAATGTTGCAGACAATTTACAGGTTACCCTAGTCCAAAATTTTATAAGGACATGTACAATATTTTGGACTAGTAATACATTTTAACTTATTGGGATGTGCCCTAAGTAGATACCTAACTATTTTCTTTTGTATATCCAACCCTGGAGGATGTTTTCAAGACTCTGGACTGGAGAAGGCTAGGCATCAACATAAACGGCGAGTACATCACTCACCTTCGGTTTGCTGACGACATAGTATTCTTGGCTGAGACCATGGAGGATTTGAGTACGATGCTCGATGACCTCAGTAAAGCCTCCGAGCGAGTTGGTCTAAAGATGAACATGAATAAGACGAAGATCATGTTGAATACCCATGTAGCACCAACTCCCGTTACAATCGGAGACTTTACACTCGAAGCTGTGGACGATTATATATACTTAGGACATACTGTCCAGTTAGGTAGATCCAACTTCGAGAAAGAGGTCAATCGACGAATCCGACTCGGTTGGGCAGCGTTCGGGAATCTACGGCACATCTTTTTGTCCAATATTCCGCAGTGTCTCAAGACGAAAGTCTTTGACCAGTGTATGTTGCCAGTGATGACATATGGTACTGAAACGTGGTCGCTTACAATGGGCCTCATAAGAAAGCTCAAAGTCACCCAAAGGGCAATGGAGAGGGCTATGGTTGGAGTCTCTCTGCGTGATCGCATCAGAAATGAGGCCATCCGCAGCAGAACCAAAGTAACCGATATAGCCCTCCGAATCGCTAAACTAAAGTGGCAGTGGGCGGGGCACATTGCTCGTAGAACCGATGGCCGTTGGGGCGGAAAGGTTCTCGAGTGGCGACCACGAACCGGAAGGCGCAGCGTGGGTAGACCGTAGACCCCCCGCAAGGTGGACTGATGACCTGGTGAAGGTCGCGGGAGTCCGCTGGATGCGGGTGGCGCAGGACCGGTCATTGTGGCACTCTTTGGGGAGGCCTATGTCCAGCAGTGGACGTCTTTCGGCTGATATGATGATGATGATGATATCCAACCCTATAGACTGAAATTTCTAAAGAGGCTGACAACACCCGATGACCTTCAAATTGACTTTACTCAAACAGTGTTTCAGCTATAACTACTTGTTTTGAGAAAGTAAAAAAAATGTATGTTAATATTCGTTATATTTGGAAGAACTTCGTTGCGTCCGAAACACGATTGGACGAAATCGGCTCGATAGAAAATAATTCCAAAGTTACATCTTAAAATTAGCTTTAGACAGTTGTATATCTTTAGTTTCTTGACTTATACGTCTGTAACTAAGGACAAAATTCCACCACACTAATACTAAAAACTTCGTTGCCTTATATTTCTCAATTAATGCGTCGTTTTTTTTTTAATTCATTATTTTGTAAAATTTGCAATGAGCTCCCATACTAATCGTAACACAGTGTTTCTCTTTCACTGATGCGCTGGATAAGATAGGGAGGGAATTTAGCTGTTGTCAGCCCCTTAAGCAAACGCTTTTATAGCTCTTGATATCTGAGAAAAGAAAATTGCTTTACTCAAAATTAGTCTTGACAATCTTTAACTTTCATCATGGTTATCTTAAGTGTACCTACATTAACACCACACACCTGTGCTTTGACAAAACAGTTTTTACTTAATATTTGTGTTATAATAGGTACCTACACATACGATTACACAACTCTGTAAGTTCTGTAATCTTAATAGAAGAGACTGTGTAATTTGAACAATTTATTAATCTTACAGATGCATCAATCAAGTGTGGGATACCATTTACTAGCCATCAAGCACTTGAGATAATACGTGTTACGTCTATTCATTCGTACTCATTTAATTTAGGCGGATGGTTTACAGTAAATATTTTTGATAATCATACATTTTAACTAGGACATAAGTTTTAATCCAATGACGATATCTGGTATTTAATAAAGCCTGTAAAGAGTTAATATCAGGTGATGATTTCCGTGGACTGTAGAGCGAAAAATAAACACCTGATACGTAGTTGAGCTAGACTATAGTCAAACTGCCTACTCAAAAATGTGCTCAGCTCATGTCAAAATGTCCTACGTATGATATTCCTACTAATGATTTTCTATTAATTTAAACTTACACGGTTTTCACTCATTATTTTGTTAAACGGGGAGGTTGAGTCTGCCTGACCATCACGAGCGTTACGGCACACTCGAAAAGTCAGGAAAATAATAAAAGTAAGCATACGTGATTGATTAAGTCCTGCTTTTAACAAAATAATGATTTTCTATTATTTTCATCGATGATTCAAAATATTAAAATGTAAGGGGTGGAGCGCCACATCGACGACGGACGCCTCGATCACCTCGACCTTTGTATTTTGCTATGTATCACGATGCCGCGAATGTGATAAAATATCGCATTTTACCCGTGAGAATACCCGGCGATCTCCTGAATAAAATATACCACGTTCAATCGATTACACTGTGAGGAAAATGAATAAAAGTGGCATCAGAATGGCGTGGCGCCAAGCTTAAATACCATCAAGTAGCTACTAGGCACCCGGCTTGTTAATGGGATTTTAAACTCTATTAAAAAGGTATAAAGTTCAAAGCTATCTACTCACATCAAACAAGAATGTGCTAAAAATATCAATTACAGATTATAAAGTAAAATATGAATCGTTTGAATAAATTAAATAGCAAAAGACTACTACAAAGTTACTTTATGATCTAAGTGTTATATTGCGTAAACATGATTTGATAGACGTTACTTTTATTACGGCTATTGTAAATTTCATTTTGAAAGCTCATGTTTTCTTGGTTTCACGTGATAAGCTTTGGCATACGCCATACCGCTTCCGAACAAGTTGACCTATTTAAAACAAAAATAAGTCAGTACAATAAACCGATATATTTATTGCTGGACGCGACAACAATGTCTGCGGTCTTCCTTAATCAATGCTCGGTGCCACAATCATTGGTAATGGGCTGATGGATCGTACTGCACTGCATGTTCACAGTACTCATAATGTCAGTACACTGACTCTAGTAAACACCGGGTTTAAGAAATCGACGCGACTAACGTCTCCGGCCTTCCGAGATAACTATCGTGCTTCCACTACTGAGGTAATGTGGTGGAACGATAACTACGTATTTACAGTGTAAATTATATACGTGTATTGATTTGACAACATCCGAATTAATTCAGTGATATATATATGATACGCTGCGTTTATTATTTATCTTTATTGTACGGTATACCCTCGACTCGTCTAATAACTATTCGTAGAATTTCAGTTCGTCTAACAACTTATAATATAATTTTCCTAAAATTCAGTTTATATAAGCTCGTTTAACTAATGATTACTTCATCGAAGTTCGTTTCGTCTAACATTCGTTAAATATAAATCTTGTTTCGTCGAATATTTTTGTAAGTAATTGTCATGTTGAATATTACTGTAACTAATCAACATTTTCGCTAATTATTAAACGTGCGAACTCTTAGAAAATGGTGTTTATTGGTGTGAAAGGCCTCCAGGTAAATAATAATCTGCAGCAAATTACGTAATCCAAATGCAAAGGACTACAATCAGAATCCATTTCAAGATGGCGGCAAAAGATTATAATCTTCAGTGACGAAAGAACAATTACAAAACAAGAAATTCATTTTATTTTATGGATTCATTCATTTTATAGATTAACAGTTCAATTTAAACTGTTAATCTACTGGTCACAATTGTTATACTGTGAACTGCAGTGCATAATGCGTCAACAATCAACTACTGAACATAGCGTATGTCAACTTTACTCATTAATGAATAAAGGCCAAAGTTGCCTGCACAGTTTAAAATGATAAAGCGGCACGGCATGCAGTTATTGTAACGTCGGATGCACTGCGAATGACCGTGGGTCCGTCGAGTCAATACAAGTATGACTGAGTCTATGCTTTTAGGATTAGTCTGTAGGTGTATACGGTGTCTGTTTCATGGTATTAACAGTAAACATGCGTAAACTTGAAGACTGAGTTGTAAACACATTAGTTTCCCTTTGTATCGCTTTTACACTAACCTTCTGGAGCGTTACTGGATTCTCAACACTTAGCCGTGGACACAATAAGACTGCAGTCCCATTTATGAAATGAAAACTTTATTTATAGTTTTCGTACTACCAATACATGCCTGTTTTCATTACAGTAACTGGGCAAAAATACGTTACTACCTATACTTAGTCCCCTGTCTGGGAGTAAGTATGTGAACGTCATTGTGTCACATTTCCGGACATTTGCCAAGGAACGTTAGCGAGCCCTTACAAGCGCTTACCAAGCATCAGAGAGTTGATTACTAGGGAAAACCAATTTAAGAGTGTTTTCAACGCATATTTATTATTCTCATTTATTTATTCGTATGGCAAAATGTCACATACAGCAAAATATAAATAGGTATAATCATTGTTCCTTACACATCTGCCACAACGACTTTATTTTCAGATTATATAGGCATAGCATACTTGCGGTCGTCTTAGTCTTAGACTATGAACACCCCGCTGCAAATTTCACTGAAATAACCCTTTCAATGTGGCAAGCAACTGTTTAACGCCTTCAAATAATTAAAACAAAAATTTCCCCAATACACATGTGCAGGCAACGAAACAGAATGACTGCAGGGACTATCTAGCGAGCTCATAAGGTAGTGCGGTCGTACCGGATTGCTGCAGGATCAGGGAAATCGTCCTGATCTCCAATCACGAAGACTATTCATTGTCAAATCCCTAAATCGGCCCTAAAGCAGGAGTGTCAATAGCATTGGGAACCAGAAGAACTAGACCGATTGTGAAAGCACTCCTAAATTTGACTTTAGTGAACCTCGGCCATGACATCTCCCGCGCTCGCGCACTTTTTAGGAATAGATATATAGGTACTTGCGCCGGAACTAGGGTCCCACCCCAGACCTACACTTGTTTTCATCTTTTCATCTGCACATGTGCAACAATGTCTATCTTGCTCGAACCAGGAAATTATACACAATAGGTGTTCTATGAGATGTTGACGGCGCATACCACATAAATTCATCATTTTCAAGGCTAGATGGCTTGATCAACTGTTGAACTATTGAACGACGTCGGGCTGTTTACACGTTTATTTGTGTTTTTATTGCGAGTTCATAACCTGCGTTTGCTACTAAAAACAATAAGAAAATGTACGAACTCTATTAGTAGGTTAACTAGTGTGATCGTAACAATCTGAAACTAATTTATTTATCTATTGATTGTGTTATGCTGCTCTTCTATTATGGGGACAGAATAACAAATTCAAAAGTTAAATTTATTGAATTAGGTACGTATAATTATGACACGTAACCAATCAAAAGAAAGCCTCGTCAGAATTAACAACAAAACACGCATTTCAAGCTACGAGTTTACACAAAAACACTCCAAAATCTATAAAAATAACAATAAAACGCTAGAGAAACAATGGCTCTATACAACAATGACGCAAGCATTACCTCACAGAGACATTAAAAAGCAACAAAAATACGACAATATGCCATTCAACCCTTTCGTCAAAATATTTCCAATCGTCACTTCCTTATTGTCCCATAAATTTTACATCGCCATAGAACGCTCAAGACAATAAAATATTTTTTATTGCAATATTATTGTCGCGGGTTCTTAAAAATATTTGTCTTTGGACACTAAACGTCTGACCCAAAAATGTGCGAAGGCTACCGTTTTTGTTAAAATATGGCGGTATATTTTGAGTCCAGTAACTTCAGTTTGACAGTGAATGAAGTAGTGTTTGAGTTGCGCAGCCATTTTTAAAATAGTGCAAGAAAAGCCGGTAAGTCTTCGTTATAGAATTTTCGTGTTTTGTTTAAATGGCACCTGCTGCTAAAGCACTTGACTTGAAGAAATAAAATAAAATAAAATCTGTTAGTGATTCGCGTGATATATTTATTAAGCTTTTGCCCGCGGCTTCGCTCGCGTTAAATTCGGGGTAACAAACCGTACAAACTTCCACCCCCCATTTTAGGGAAGTGGGGGGTTAGAAAGAGACAAAAAGTAGCGTATGTCACTCTCCATCCCTTCAACTATCTCCACTTAAAAAATCACGTCAATTCGTCGCCCCGTTTTGCCGTGAAAGACGGACAAACAAACAAACAAACAAACAAACAAACAGACAAACACACACATCCACTTTCCCATTTATAATATTAGTATGGATTAGGTAGTTTACATGTGTCACACTAGGCACTTTACATCCATCTTGTCAAAATTTCTGTTTGGCCATATGGTTGTTAGATAATTAACGTGCTAGAGGAATAAAGCCCATCTTTTGTTTCTAAGAAGTTGGGTTGAAGTATGTATGTACATGTAAATAAATATCAATGTATTACTAATCATGAGATAACAGTGTAACAATGAGAACATAGGAAATAGTTTATCATGTAAAAATAGCCTTCACCTGATAGTTCGTATGCGTTACAACCTTAAGTCCTTAAAACTTGTAACCTGCTTTCACCACAAAGGTAGGTAACTATTTATTTCAAAAAATACTTAATCAGGTTCATTGTGTTGCAAATAGTCTACTTTAAGCTGTCATATCATCTTGCTTGGTAATTGTAGGTACATGTTTGAAACGGATTCCTTTTCAAATAAAGAATATATCTACAGCCTTGGCCAGAAGTGTTGAGCACCCTTGCGATTTTCATACAAAACTTGAAAGTTTAGACCGGCGTTTCTATCTTTTTTGAAGTTATTTTATCAATTAATTCAAACTCAACAGGCATGTTTTGTTGAAGTGAGTAGTAACTTCATAGAATATTTACAATTTGTCGCACCGATTTAAATTCGCATTTTGGGACCTCCACTTTTCATATTTTATAGGTATATACCTTGAAAGTGTTATTTAATGAAGTTTTCTAGATATATCAATAAAATATAACATTTTACGTCATCGTACATTGTCATGATAGGGAATTAATACTTAACATTAATATTGTAAACAAAAAACAGCTATGCTCAACACTTCTGGCCAAGGCTGTATTTATCTTTTCCATTGTCAACTAGTTCCACATCGATTCAAACAAAGCGATAAATTAACAATTTATGCTCAAACTACATTCATATCGTAGCTATATTAACGAAAATCTGGGCGTAACGCGAGCATAATTTAAAGCTGTCGGGGCAATATGGTGCTCCTTACAAGTTACAAACTTGGAGACGGAATTAGGGGAAACTTGGGGGTAGATGCAGACATTCATTGGCTTACATTAGGTAAATCTATTAACTTTGTTCATCGCATGACGAGGAAACACAAAGTTTTTTTATATAAAACTAGCCTTTTCCCGCGGCTTCGCCCGCGTACTGTAAGTACTCAAAAAGGATACGATACCCATGTTGATTTTCAGACCTTGTGACCACATTTGCCCCTTTTAGGGGTTGAATTTTCAAAAAACCTGAAACACGTGTTTACTCATTTATCGTTAGGAATACTCCTGCGAAGTTTCGAAAAAAATTGTCTAACAAATTCAAAGTCAGTCAGTCAGTCAATCAGTCAGTCAGTCAGTCAGTCAGTCAGTTTCTTCATTTATATATTTAGATAGATAGATGAGGTTTTTTTTTTAAATAACTCCAGTAAAGGCTTTAAATTTGGCTTTTCTAGCGGAACCAGATTTTTCTTTCATTTTAAAATTTATACTTTTTCTCAGCTCTTGAATATGTACTTGTACTACCTGTACATACATAAGAGCCTCCGCCTTAATAATATTCAAAATGTCTTTCTTTCCTGATGTCTGTTTCTATACATATAAGTTAAGTACGTCTAGGTATTTAAATTTACCAACGAGAACTAGTATTATAATGAGGGATGGTACAGAACACTTAATTTAATTAGGTAGATACAACTCCATCAAATAGAATGATGTATTTATTAGAACTTAAAAACGTTACAAGTGGAGAAGTTTTCAAGTTAAGAATGCATTTTTATAAAATTTATGCAGGGGTGGAAAGCTTAACGCTCTAATTAAAAAATGCAAAGCGCTTTCGTTGCAGAGTCCTCTAGTCTTAGGTTCTTATAATTTTGCTCATCAAATGTCTCATAAGTGCGCTTTAACGAATCTAATCGCAGAATTACATGATAGCTATATAAACTTTAATTGTCATTTATCATAATTACCGATGGCCTCTGTCGAAACGTCGTGTTAATTCACGTAACGAGTGTGTGTATAATTGTCGTCTTTTAATTAAACTCTGGCCTGCTTCACCCCACATTACCGGAGCAAGGCGGAACAGCTTTTTCACTGGACGTAAGACGCTCGTTTTTGCCGTACCTATGTTTAATTTTGTTATCTTGTCAGATTACTACGTGTGTCTTATTTGTATAACCATTAGAGTTAGTTTGTTTAAAAAAAACATAAATTATTTATACGAGAAATATTATTTTTAGAAAGTTCTAAAATTATATTCCTATTATGAAATAATAACATTTGTATATAATTCAAGCCATAACTCTCAGTTTCGTCCTGAATTAGTACAAAAAATGGAGTAAATAACTCCTATGTATTACCTATGGGGCCGTTATTCGAAGAATGTTTTGTTTTATTACCCACTATGGAGACAGACACCTCACATCTAATACACTGCAATACTATCTAGTCCTATACCTACCTAGGTAGTAGTTCGCGAGTCTATATTACATCAATCAATATCTGAATAACTGACGAATTCACTCGGTCGGCCAAAACATTCCTCTCGGTTTTTTTAAATGAAAGGTAAAAATAAAACATTTGCTCAAACAATAATGTTTCCAACCCCAGGGTCTCCGTTTTCGGAAACCTTTCAACGTTTCGTGCTGAATAAACAGGCTTTACTTCGGAGGTTCTGCCGCCAGTAGTTCTGCCTCATGCGTGCATTTCATGTGCTTTACACACGTAATCAAGCAATATATTGGTGAGAAAATATTGCTTAATTTAGGCCTTAGCTTCCTACAGGTGACATTAATCGATGTCCGTGGAACTTTTTATTGTGCCCTTAACAATATTTTTGACGTTGATTCAATGAAAATAGTTTCTTATTTACGAAGCGAGTTTGTGTGCCTACTGTGTGCTAGCCGGTGAAATTAATTTACAGTTTGGTTTATTATATTTATTGTGTTCGATTTAGAATAGAAACAGGTTTAATTTCTTCGCTTAGACATCTTGCTTTGCACAAAAAGTGGAACTTGATGGTGTCTTTACTTTCACCCCGTTATATACCGTGGGCACGTAGAACCCAACAGATCTGAACCACGAATTTCTGAGCCCAAAATAAGGAAAAAATATTATGTGACTTTAGGTCAATATCGCCAAAAAAATTTTTTTTTTCTATTTTTTGAATGTTTATTGCACATGAAAAGTAAATGTTATTAATAAAATTATCGCCTAAAACAAATTCGTATATATTTTTTTGGAAAAATTTAGTTTCTGCATAGTTTTCCTTGTCACTTTGATATCTGTCACTAAGGACGTGTAAACTATGCCCAATAGTGGCAACAACGCCATCAGAAAGGCGTTTTGTGCTGAGTTATAATAAAAAGTGTATTTTTTTAAAACTGATATTAATTATAATTATTCCAGAAAAGTTTATAGGACATTTTAGTATCTAAATATGATCAGGAATACACTGTTAAAATCTTTCTAGTTATAAGGGCCCACGGTGTATATATTTAGTTGAAGACAGTGAAAACGGATTACTTCGTATAGATCCTATACAAGGTTACCGTTTATATTGTTCCGGGGTGTATTTAAAATAAATTTGTCATGATTATGTTCTTTTTAGGTAACAAAGCTGACCGCAATCGGTGACTTTTCCTGACTTGGGTTACTTCATTGCTCAGTAAAGTAATGTCTTAAAAATAATATTGTACGTTTAATTATTTTTTTAATGTGTGTTGACTGACTTGTAATTTAAAATATGTAAAAAATAAAATCTATAAAAAACGATAAAAAAATTTTTTTTAAAGGGAAATATATATATTGGCCTATAGAAAAAAGGAACCCACGTGTTAGCACTTAGGATGTGAAAGCATAAGGATACCCAACCAATCTAATGATGATTCAGCGCAATCTTGATCGTTAGGTTACGTCAGCACCATCATATTATATTTTATGACAGTGATTAGTGGGCAAAGCTGTCATATTCTTATTAATGTTTCCGACTGACTACACGTCATTAAGTAGTACCTACCTAACCTAGACTAGGTACTTACGTACCCGTTTTTATTTCAATAGTCTGCTGTTTTTGATAAATAATGTGTGTTATTATTGCAGTAATCAAAAAAATATATTTATCTTTTTTATATCTATTTCGATAAGTTATAAAATCACTACATATATACTGATACCATACTATATAGAGACCGATATTAAATCAAATATATAATGGTTACATCAAGCCCCTGAATTTCTTTGCTCGCTAAATAATATTTTACCCCACGACGTTTATTTTAACCAGTGTCTACACGTACACTCCAATTTCAATTTCAATTAAAAACGTCCACGTTTTGTCGAATCCAATTTCGAGCGGAATTCTAGAACCGTATTTCCAAATGAAATTCTACAAGTCTGAGTCAGCCGAGGGCGTAGAAAAATTAAGCCGATCCCATAAAGAGTATAATTTCTAGATCTGTTAGCTTTTACGAGTTATGATTTATGAAAATTGAACCCTATTTTACATAATCAAGGTTTGTTTTAACTTTGTATGTGATTTGATGTTATGAGAGGTTGGCAAGGTTAGCAGTTGAAAAGTAAAGCAATTTAATAGGAGCAAAGTTTGCCGACGTCTATCACTGACACTTAATTACTTGGAGTAATTGAAAGTTCGCCGAAAGCTTATCGTGTCTGCGGCTGTTACGCGTGTCCATTTTTCAACGTCAATGTTATCACTTCGGACTGATTTGTCAAGTCTGTATATCTTATCGCTAATGATAAAATTTGACAGCCATCATCGCTTTCAAGTCTCTCACTCTTCCTAGCCGATTTCGGCCAAGAGACAAACGAAGAACAAAGGCAAACCTATTTCGAGTTTATTTCTTCCAAATCTGTTGGAATCGTCTATGATTGACTATTCCAACATGCCTAGTACTTACTACTAAGCTTTTGAACTGCATTAAGAATATTCGTAAATCACTGTTAAAGTTTTGTATGAGTTTCACTGCTCAATATCATAATTAATCTTTTGTAATTTAAAGCCTGACCAGAAATATATGAGCATGCGCCATGTTGCGGTTTTTCATTGGAACTAATTTCTTACACTGGCAATAATTTTAATGACAGAATGATATGCATGTCACTGTTGTCAAGTGTCAGTGAGACGGTTTACTTGAATAATAATAGGTAAACTGTTGAATATGAAACAATAAACGACAAAAATAACCCGAAATTATCCATATTCAAGAGCGAAACATTGGAAATAGTGTATATAATAAACTGCTGTAAATAATACACTCGGGAAATAAAACTATTTCGCTGTGAAACATTTTCAAATTAACATCAGAGCTGACAGGTATACAAATCAAGATGTCACTATACCATAGACAATTATACGCTCTATGACTGTTGCCATATAAATGAGAATAATAGCGCCCTCTTGACGATAATCATATATTTCTGGTCAGGCTTTACAAATACAAAATAAAAATACCAGACAGACTGCACTCGTGCTTAGGTAGGTACTGCACTATCGGGCAAAGACAGTGGAACCAAATCCTCACCCCAACGGAACGACTACGGGAAAGTTGGCTCTATCACATCTCGCAGGTTTCAGACTGGATAATGTCTGCTAATTGTTGATTTAAACTGCGCATTCCGCAGCTACGGAACTGATTACCATACAGCCAGCGTGCCGGGAAACTTACAAACTTTTACTATAAGCCACAAGATATAGCAGAAAACATTTGAATGTTGTTCTGAATGTTGATTAGACTTTGGATCGCTAATGGATGTTGAAATTTGGGTTAATTTTCTTGTACTTGGTTTATTTACGTGCGTTGGATCAAAAACGAAGGCTTAGGAAAATCACTAGTTCAAATAAGTTATACAACACTGTTGAATTCAACAAACAGTGCTTCGTCGACAATACGCATTTCTGGAAACAAAACGATGAGAATCTAATACAAAAACAAAAGAGAGGTCAAAAAGTAAATATTGCGAAGTGTAGATAGGGCCGCATCATGGCCGTCGCTCGTAAAGGGCCGGGCTGTAAAATAAGTAAAAATGAAGGGCTTGCCCGCGGCTCGAGCAACTTCAAAGGGAACTTTTGCTTTTTAACCGGTCGGTCGCCAACTTTAAATTGTATTCCTCGACCCTCGCGAAATGGGAAAACTAGGAACGAGAAATTTTCTGTAGGCTCTGCAGCCGGCGTGGGCTTTAAAATCCAATTTAAGTTATTAAACTCTTTCTATTATCACAGCAGGGAAGAAATTATTACAAATACAAGACGGGCAAAGTAAGACCGTAAAACACAGATCGATGAACTGCGAAGGCGTTTTAGATGGTTTATAAAACTGTTTTAATGTATAATGTTAATTAATGGGCAGTGAATAATAATCATTTCTGGTTTTACACGCGTCTTTTTCGTAATTTTTTGGGCCCGGGTATGTCCTTAAACTACGTCCAAAAGAGAGCTATGCTAATGTCATCTCGCTGTGTGGTAGGTCACAGCACAGCAAATGTCATCTCGCTCAAATCTGGAGCAGAGCCCGACTGGGGAAGTACCTCCACCTTACAGAAAACCACAGCCAAATAGCTCTAGACCCTACTCATAGTGTTGTGTTCCTGCTGGTGAGTAAGGTTGCCAAAGAGCTCAAAGAGGACCCAGTGTGTTGATATGAGGGACCCTCTTATTCCTTTAGTCGTCACCACAGTGAATCCTCCTTTTTGTAAGGGATCGGCAACACGCTTGTGACACCTCTAGAGTTGCAGGCGTCCATAGGCTACGGTAGCGGCTTACCATCAGGCGGGCCGTATGTCATATATTTTCTATATATGACATACGGTATGCTTGTTTGCCACCGCCGTGGTATAAAAAAAATAGTTTTTTTTGGCGTCTGTTTACTAAAGGATCTAAATTATCCACCGGTTTCAATCATTCTTTTGACTCATTTATTTTCTTTTTCCTTTGCCATTATTTGTTTTAATCATTTCTTACAGCAACAATGTATAAAGCGAATAATGTTATAATAATTAATGCCAAAATAAAGTTAGGCATTTGATTCATTTGACACAATAAAAGTTCGCAAAAGACAATCTAAACGAATAAACGTCCGCATCTTATTTACTGAACAAAAAGATTGTTTACCGCGTATTAATAATGATTTATTCCTGTTGTATACAGTTTAATGCTTGTACGTGAGACCGTAAACCGTTTTATGAGACATGCGGTGGAACCTCAGAGACGATTTTATCGATATCTGAACGCCACGCGGTTTCTTGTGAATGTTGAATGAAAGAGATGTCCGGATTGTAGTCTAGGCCTTTCGGGCTATTACTATCTTTAATCAGGTATCTATTTACGTCAGATCACGAGGTTGGATTTAATTAAATGCTGTTTTTAATTTGCAGTTTTACATATTTTAATCCCATAAGAGTTACTCTTTTTCGAGAAACAGTAGGTACTTATCATGGTAGGTAAATATAGGTACAAAGAGTATGCTTGAATTTTGTCATAATTTCGAAGTATCAAACGGTCATCTATAAGTAAAAATTATGTTTTAGTTTAGATAAATCATAAGTAATCATAACTATCATCGAAAAATAAAATAAATTGATAAAGAGATAGGGTGCAATCTACGTTTCGTATGACGCTCTTATAAAGTAAGATACCTAGTAGGTACCTATAGTTTCCAGAACCAATCTATAAAACTTATCACTCATCCTTAGATTTATCTTCACTTTACTTTTAAAATAGCACTGCACGATTCACACGAATTTCACTATTCACAAATATCACTGACTCTAACGTATCTACGTGTTAGCAACTTAAGGTGAACTGATAGACTTTCTCGTATTTTTACCTCCACACGATTATTGCTTCCTTTGTCCGCTAATTACTTTCACAGTTATCTATTTACAGCGTGTAGCAACCCTATTATTAAATTCGCACAATTTTGAGTTCTACTAGTTTCAGATAGAGTGCAAATTAGTTTGAGCTTAATTGTGGAACGTAGGGTTGACAGGTAAATTTATTGCACCTCAAAGGGTTGTGCAATAGTTGATGGTTTTATGGTTTGGCTCTTGTGCAATTTTCAAGCATTGTGGACCATTGAGTGTAGTTAAACCGCATGTTGTACATTATTGATACACAATGTTGGCGAGGTAACTATGGATCTGTGTGGTAATATCTCGAAAAGTTTATTTGGTGTCATAGCAACGTTTTTTAGTAGCGTGCTATTTGGTTATACCTATAAATTTTGTGCATTTTTTCTGTTTGGTGGCCGGACAGTCGTTTCAATATTTTGCGTGATGAAGGGCACAAAAATATGCGTTCTTACGGCCCTATAACAAACACTCGGTTAGACATTTTTGCGCGTTTTGTTGTAAAGGTATATTGCAGATGACTGGATCATTAAAATATACCTACCCAAAATATTCCGTAAATTAAAAAACGCTATACTTATGAGATTTAATTTTATAATCATAATACCGACGTTTTTTTAATATTACTTTTAATTTATTACTTCTAGTTCTAACTCATGTACCTACTTGAAAATTACCAATCATCAATAATTATTTTCAACATACATACATTTTTTAGGTTACCATGCCTTAGCCATTTTACCTATATTTCATTTTTACATATTGTTGGCGTTGTCTTTTATGATTCACTTACTTAAATTATTTCGGTTATTTTCTTACCTAATCAAATAAAAGTTTATTCCTAATTTACAAAAAATATCTTGGTTGATTATGAATTTACCATTTCCGAATAATGTTTGCATAATATATTAAGGACATACCTACCCATAAAAATTCTGACAAGTATCAAGATTTATTCTTCTTACAAGCTTGTTTTGACCAGAAATTAAGTTTTAGTTGCATCTATGTTTTCAGACTACTAAATCACTGAAAAAGAACCATTTTCAGCGGTATTAAAGTTTAAATTGGCTTGGCGAAGGATATCAACCTGTCATTAAGAAACCTTTACAAAGCCACTATTGTCATGTCAAAATGTATTATAACCCTTTCACAAACTAGGAAATGGTTACAGACGACATCCCAAATGAACGGTACAGTCGGCTGTAAGTAATTATACTATAATACTATACCTGGACCTGGCATGATAATTGACTTACGTATTTTTGTTAGTGGGGAGCGGACAAGAAATATTTTTTTGCATTTGAGTAATTTTTGTCTTGTTAATTGTTTTTTTAGCAAATGTTCTTTGTAAATTGTGTTCAACCAAAAGGTTCTACTTTTTTAAAATACCCAAGCATAGGAATAAGATTAGCTTAGCATTTCTATAACGCGTACTTAGGTAGATACCACATACATTGATACGCCTTTCGTTTTAATACCGTTTCATAATATCGATATAAATATTTTATAACGTGCTCTCAATTTATTTTTACTATTGGAGCTTCTGCATTTTGGTTAAATATTTATCGATAATTATATTTCGTAATTTTAAGGTTTAACTTAGACAAGTTAGAGATTAAAATTAGCGGTATTAAAAGTATGATATCGAATTGTGAAAATATAAAATAAAGAAAATATCTAATAGTTATGTGCCTAATACGAGTATTTCAACCACAAAGAATTTCAAATACCAGAAATCCAAGCCTTAAAACCTAGTCAAACAACTATAATTGAATACAACTAGAGTTCTATTTTTAGAGTAGATAGCAAGAAACGCAGCTGACTGTACCCGAGCTATGCAACGGGTATTTGTGTAATATCCGCAATTAACGGTTCGTTTTGTTCGAATCGTTGTAACAATGGTACCTGCGCGGTATTTGGGACTCAAAAAGGTGTCCTTCACAAGGTAACCCGTTATGTTGACGGTTGCGGTGTGGGATGGTCAGTCAGTACTGTTTTATGACTACTTTGTTCACTCAGGTCAGGGTGAACTCGCTTCGCCTGATCTCGCTGAATGCACAAGCTGAGTAGGAGCATTCCAATATAACAAATTCAGTCTGGTCCGCACCGCAAGGGTCCTGGGATTTTCCCGCCGCTTCCTTCTTCCTTCAGCCCGATAGCGCTAATACTACACGAGCATAGGGCCGCGATTCGAAAAATAAACACACACACTGGACAGACATAGCTCCAAGCAACTCAACCCAACTCAACTCAACTCTATAACGACATTGACATTTGCTATTCGGACAGATTTTCATTCAACATTTGTCTCACATTGGTCACACATTGGTCTCACATTGGTACAACATAGGTACAATGTGTGACCAATGTGAGACCAATGTGTGACCAATGTTGAATGAAAATCTGTTCGAATAGCAAATTTCAATGTCGTTATAGCGTTGAGTTGAGTTGGGTTGGAGCTGTGTCTGTCCAGTGTGTGTGTTTATTTTTCGAATCGTGGCCTAGAGCCTAAGACAGGATTCAAAAATGTCTACTTTGTTATTTCTCCTAATTTTAGCGCTTGCAGTTCAACTAGAATCAGAACTGCCTTTGATTTGTCCTGACAATAAATGTAGGATTTTAAGCGGACATTATAATTACGACTACCTACTATTAAAAAACTCATGGACGCGGAAAGCGAACTCAATAGAGGGTCCTTACATCGCTATGATGTGTGGGTAGACTACAACCGATACTCGGTCAAACAGTTATCCGTGATAATGACGCATTTAACTGCACAAAACATTGGTTGGAAACTCGAAAATACGAATATACATGGTAAATACCCCGTTTTGAATAGTGTTAAGTAAGTACTTATATATTACCCTGACAATTTCAAACCGGTGACACACTTCTGAGGATCCATATTCTGTGTGTCCTAAAATTGGCGAAATTTGAAAAGTAACGTGTTGAAGTGTTTCAAAATTTAGCATGATTCTTAGAAATATCTGTGGCTAGACCAATCAACCAATCAATCAAATATTTATTTGCAAATGTAGTGATAAATACAGTTGGAAGGTACAGTTTAAGTGCGTACATTTTACTTAAATAAGCATGCAAATTTTACTTATTACTAATCAAATCTAAGGCAGTGCTAATATGTAACTTAAGCTAAAGCTTATAAGTTATTACATGTTACATAAGGTATTATAATTTAAACATAATTGTCATATTAAGCTTCTAATTCTTAAACATTGCATTAAAACTTACATATTATTAACATATTACCCTACCCAAGTAGCACACTAGCGGTATAAGCAGACATTATACCGCTTAAAGGTTGTACAACAGCGGTTTAATAGAGTTTGTATACTCTTTAAGCTGTATATAAGGGATATAAATAACTTCAAAAAGGCTAAGGTGGTATAATCGCGATACAATAGTCAAAGTAACGGCTTTGACGGTATAAGAGAGTATTACAGCGCTTTTGTACCTGTATCAGCTACATAAGAGAGGTATAAGGATCCCATTTAACTCTATAAAATCTAAAGCGTTACAACAGACTTATAAGCCTGCGTTATACCACTTAAAGAGTTACTAGAGTGTTAATACGTAGGTTAAAGCGGTACAATAGAGATATTGAGATCCTTTTAACCACCTTTACCGTAGTAGAGTATCATAACTCCTTACTATCTCTTAAAGTGGTATATCTGGGAATAATGACGCCTATTTAGAACTGGCCTGCATTTTTCTCTCTTGTATGAGTAAAGGAGTTTTTAACCTCTTCTTAAATCCTAAGGCTCTACAATAGCGATAACTATAGCTATAGTAGATGCTTAGCCTCTAAAATAGCGATTACTATCGCTATACTACCGCTAACACAGTTATAGGAGCGATAGTAGATGCTTAAAGCTGTTCTAAAAAGTCGCCATTGCTATTTTGATGAAATTTGTATTCATGTAGATTTAATATATTACTTTTCTTATATAATACACTATAATTTCCAACATACACACTTTGAATTTGCATATAATGGATTTATAAACTTATCACAAGGCTGTGTCTGACATGTGTGAACCATTTAAAGATTACGTTTAATTTTACAATACACTTCAATATATTTTTACAATGCAGATTTTACGATTTCGAGGGGCGCGTGAAAAATATAACTAGATTACGGTATACTTTGACAGTAAACTGATGTTCGCACAAATAATTCAAGTATTCAAGTATAAAAACATACTTTAGGACTGCTATATGTATAATATAATTATTTTTTAACCACGATGTTGTGATGTGCGCCATGCACATCACAACTTATGACACCGCACACTTTGTAGAATGTTTTTACATTTTATATTATGCAATTTAGGATGTTTATATCACTAATTTCAAATCAATAGTAGATAGAAAATCCTTTAAGTTGCATATTAGAGTGACAGTACTGCTTAAACCTCTATAAGAGGGGCATAGAGGTATCTTATAACTCTTATTCTTATTTTAGCTCTTACGATCGCTCTTCACGCGCCATTATAACTCCTTTAGCTCTTACTACCGCTCTTCACGCGCCATTATATCTCTTAGCCATTTCTCTGTTGTATCGCTTAAGCTCGTATTAAAGCGACTCTAGCGATATATGACGCTTAAACCTGTATAAACTGGGCCCTTTTTGGCGATATAGAACTTCTATATCGCTAATATGGAGCTTGCTTGTGCAGGCTTAGCCGTTACAAAGAGCCCTTATACCGCTCTTTTAGCGCTTACGTCATAAAATGAACGATATGATATGTCATAAAATCACCAAAAAAATACCAGCATATCTTATGCCTTCTACCTTAGATCTATTTGTCATTCACTTGTGGTAGAATACAACATGTGGTAGAATGTGTGGATGTAGTACATTTGTTGGTGCCGGCACCTTACATACCTATTACCTATTTTGTTAATTAATTTCTGAGCTAAATTTCAAATTGAATGTGAACACTGTCTAGACTAAATAGCGTGTTGTGGTTGTAATACTTGTAATACGAATATGTCTGTCTGGTGTTCAGTCCCAAATTGGCCAAGATACTTATAGGTGTCTAATAATATGTATTGATGAATGTAAAATAAGATCCACGCAAGTATTTAGGTAGCTCTTATACCTTTTAGTTTATTTTAGCCTTTACAATGTTTCAATTCAATGTAATTTCATGTAATTTTCAAAATTCATTTTTAACGAGTTAATTTATTCTATTTATAACTTTATCGCAGACAACAATGATCCATAGTTAGTATATTAAAAACAAAATTAACTTATAAATATGTTAGTAGAATTTTAAAATTAAAACTTAAATACTAAATTATTTTCTTATTACAGGTACATACACAGTCCTATACACGCATAAACACAAACAGACACTCACACACACATCAAAGTGCACCTCCGTACAGATAAGCTAGTTTTACATTTTGTTTAAAAGTTCAATCTTTCCTTTTCTCATAGTATCCACTTATTAGTTCCACTTTGTTATTGCATGTTAGTTATATTTTTGTGGTCATCTATTATTGGCTTTTTGTATTATTAGGGTTCCGTAGCCAAATGGCAAAAAACGGAACCCTTATTATTTATGGATTCGTCTTGTCTGTCTGTCTGTCTGTCCGTCCGTATGTCACAGGCATTTTACTCGGAAACTATACGACGTATCTGAATAAAATATACACATAAGGTGTATTTTGTATGCAGCTACTTAGTTATGTAGTTAAATTTGAAAAAAAAATATTTTTAGGGGGGCGCTCCATACAGGTAACTAATTAAAAAAAATAAAATAACCAAATATCAACATGTGACACATCAATCGATAGGTCTTTCAAAATATCATTGAGGTTTCTTTGACTATTTTGTGATTAAGTGAATATTTTCTGAAATAATCGCTTCGAAAGTCAGAAGAGTTGTGTAGTCCCCCCCCCCGTAACTTTTGAACCGTAAGTTCAAAAAATATGAAAAAATTTGAAGACATGCGCCTTATCACATACTTTCAACGAAAATTGTTTTGAACATTATCGGTTCAGCCATTTTTGAGTTATCTCCAAAAAACTTCTTCCATAGGCATCAGATACGACCTTTTGGTATTAGTTTGGTTCTTATTCCATTGAAGGTACGGAACCCTCCTATGCGTGTTCCGACACGCACTTGGCCGGGTTTTTTTTTGTATTGCTGTTGATGCTCCAAATAAAATAGAATAAAAATAATTTTACCTAGGTACCTATATATTACATCTTACGATTGACTCACGTAGGTACGTTTTGTTAAAAAAAGAAGCGCGATTGATAGTATTGATATTTTTTTCAAAGGCGCCGACGCCGACGACCCCTAAACAGGCACATAGAGAATCTAATTTAGTTTTCAGTAATCCTCTAAAGCCTATAAATAAACCAGCAGTTCACTTTCAAAGTTGTTTGAAGTAGCCAGGACGAAAGGTCAGGTCAGCCAAGAAAATGCCGCGTTATCCCTAAAATATTCATAGTTGTGAAAGTCTAGGCTGACTTCATAAAAGTAAAGTGTTCTGGAGCTACTTTAAGTTCTCCCACTTATTATATATCTTATTGGCTCATATTTTATCTCACACCATCTTATCTGGCATATTTACGTAAAGTTGGATTAGATACTTCTAGGTACTTTGAATGTAAAAGTTAATTACAGCAAAGATTAATTATGTTGATATTATAGTTCGCGTACAGTTAGTTAATAAATTGTTAGCTTATATAATTAAGAATATACCTTAGGTATCTACTTTGAGCCCTTTTCTGTGACTTTTAAGTAAAAGCACATAGAGAAAGCAAGTTATTTATTTTCGCTGTCGAGCTATCAAATCTTAATAGGTAGGTACAAGAAATTATGGACTAAGAGCTGGCCACGTCAAAACCCGTCTGGTTAGATTGCTATACCATCCTCATTGCTACGGGCATCTGGCAGCTTTTAATCGGTGGAGGTTAGAATGACAGAGTTGACAGACTATCAAAATTGTTGAATTGGAAAATAGTTATAACAAAATACGTAAAAACCGACAAAGTTTAGTTGTGTCAGTTATATAAGACAGGGCCTATATTAACATTAGAACAAAAAACATTGCGTATCATTACGGAAACAAAAACAGTAGCGGACAAACTATGAATTAAATTATACCTTGTTTGGCATTACTTTCCCCAACATAAACTTTTGACAATGATATAATCTAATTATTTACTTATATAATTTCTCATACTATGGCATCGAACCCAGAACTCTAGGATTTGTTTTCTTGAAGTGGTTTGCAGTCTTTGACCTCCACCACTTTACAGCTGCCAGATGTCCAGATCTAGAAATAAGCATATTATAGCAAACTGACTAGAGTGGTTTTGTTGCTCTCATTATTATGTCATATCTGACGTGGCTAGGTATCCGTCTAATACCGCCACATTTAATAAATAAAATCAGAATATGGTATCGCTTTGTAAACTAGGATTGAATCAATTTGATACTTTTGGCAAACCGCCACGCTATAAAATATGCCATAAGATGAAACCATTTTTAGATAGGCAAATGACGTTTTACAAAATAAGAGCAATTTCTTACTCAGTGAGGTTTATTTATTTATATGTTCGAACACAATAACAAATTATTAGATACTTGTTACAAACTACTTTTGATTTAAGCACCATCTTGTGTCCAAAAGTCGAACTAGCAAGTGAAGCTACTGTGGCCCCATCTTTAGGGAAGGGAGCCGGATACAATGCCACCCTAGTAGTTGTCGCAGGGCAGGGGTGACAAATAGTGACGCAATACGTAACGTACCCTATTGCTATCGAGAAAGCGATCGTCTTGAGATATTTTTATCATAAAAAAATAGTTTTAGTAAAAATACTACTCATCTTTGTATTTCAACCGAATTGAACGTAGGTAGATAATTTACTTATATTGTAATTAGAAGTAAAAAAAAATTATAATACCTAACACGATTTAAACCTTCACGGTTTTTACACATTGTCATGAACAAAAACCGATTATGTCATATTTTTTTTCCATTGTCTACGAGTAATTAGGTACGCACTTACAAGTTTGATGTATAATTATCATTAAATTTTTTACATTTTAATGTAATTCCTTGAACTTTTTATACAGGTAAGTATTCAAACTTTTTGTTGTGATCTTATTTTACATCCATAAATCTACTCTAAGTGCAGCGTATAGGTTAACAAACCCAAATAAAAACGTGTAATTAAAAACTAAAAGAGTCTTTGAAATGCCGACAGTAATAAAATTCTTCAACACCTATTTTTTGGTCACATCAGAAGTCCATTATATGTTCGTATATGTTAATTAGTTGACAAGGTTGACATCCAAAGCATACTAACACATCTGTTACTACTTTTGAAAACGTCGTATCTTAGTACTAAACGGATACTCAGATACGAGGTTTAATTAATGCAGGTATTTGTTGTTTAGTGAGTTTGTAAACTGACGATAGTAACGATACAATGTTAAGGTAAGGTCTCAGTTTAAATGTCACATTGAAGCATTGCTTGGAAAATATCTGATCCGTTCAAGCCTTAATTTTCTTTTTAACTACTTATTTTGAAATAGCAAATTGTTATCTATCTTTTATATCTTAATGCGAACCAGTATATTCGTTTTACGTTTTACCCGAGTATATATAAGTAAATATAGTTAGTAGTGTAGACATGAGTGTCGTTATATGTGGTATTTATTGGAGTGAAGTGGGAATGTTAGACACATACTCGTTAGTAAGAATCGCAAGTACTTATTTAGAGGAGAGTTATTCCTTATCAGGTGATTACGAGGCCGCATTCTCGGAGATTCTTGCAATTTTAATGGCAGAGGCAGGCGTAATGTAACGTATTTAATTAGTACCTATACAGGGTGTTTGGTAACCGGATGCAAAGCCGAAAGTAGGAGATAGCCTAGGTCATGTAGAACATTTTTAGCCATACTTGTCTTAGACAAATGTTATTAGTTTTTTTTTAATTTAAATTTAAAAATTTGTCGGAGAAAACTGCAAAACTTCAGACTAAATCGATAATTAGTACTTTTTTTACTGCAGGTAGATTTTTTTTTGTTTTATTTCGTATTGTGCAATGTCTATCAAACACTAGAAAAGTGATTTCAAACATCTGTGTCTAAAGAAAACAAGTTGACAGCGATTTAAAATTTTAGTTACATGAAAGTGTAAACGATTTAAGTGATTTCAAAGTACGAAAAAAAAAAACTAAAATAGCCACGAATTTTCAAACCATTTTAAAAACATGCTTGGCTTTTACCCTTTTATTTAAGCTATCAAACACGACTGTAGCTACTGTATCCTTGAAAATAAGCCACCTAAACCAACTGGGTAGCTAAAATGTTTCACTCTACTTGTGATACTTGTGGTAGTTGTGGTGACGAATCTCATTATGATTTTACAATAAAACATTGGTTCTGAATACTAAGTTGGCGTTGACTTGACATTTGACTTGTTTTAAAAGGGTTAAGTGTACTGGACAAAACTACCACATGCAATTTTAACAAACAAAGGCTTGCGGCGGTGAGAGACAAAAGGGACTGATAGCGGCAGGCGGCGGGCGATAAGACAATCATGTCTCAAGCCATTTTATCTTTGAAAATAGGCTACCTGTACTAATAAGAGGGAATGTTTAGGGTAAATTAAAACAAAAGCATAAAAGATAAGTTATTTATTTTTACGATCAACACATTAAAATTACACATCATCGCTCGTTTTCAAAATGTGACCCGCCGTTTCGAATACAAGCACGAGCCCGTCTTCTTACTTCTGTGGTGGTTGTTCCGAATATCATTTCTTCCCTCATCCTTTCGAACGCCGCTTCTATCCTCTCCCTCAGCTCTTCTACGGTATTAATGACCTCTTGTGTGTAGACTAGCTCCTTAGCTCGGCCCCAAACGAAAAAATCCAATGGTGTCAAATCAGGTGACCGAGCGGGCCAAGGGATTCGTCCGCCTCTGCCGATCCAACCGACCGGGAAACAGTTATCCAGATGCTCCCTTACAGCCAGAGAGTAATGGGCGGGACAACCGTCGTGTTGAAATGTCACTGCACCGGGCAGCTGGTCTTCGTCAATAAGCCTGGGCAAATCGTTTTGTAAAAATTCCAAATAATTTGCCCCATTTAAATTATTTGGCAAAAAATGTGGCCCAATAAGGACTCTGCCGATGATTCCAGCCCACACATTGACGGAAAACCTTCTTTGGAAGGACACTTGCTTTTTCCAATTTGGATTGTTGTTTTTGTCAGCCCATTGGTGTAGGTTATGGAAATTTGTGATCCCCTCCCGGGAAAATTTCGATTCATCGGTCCAAAGAATGCTTCGCAAAAAACGTCGGTCTTCGATATCCGCATTGAGTAAAAATCGGCAGAAGTCCACTCGGCGTGCAGGATCTCCTTCGTCCAAACCTTGAACTCCGATGCCGCGAAAAGGATATTTTCCCTCACGATTCATTGTGGCCCATACTTTCCATGTGGACAAGTTCAGATTACGAGCTACCACTCTGATGCTCGTATTCGGATCCTCTGCAAATGCCTGTAGAACGTCTTCCTCCACTTCAGGGCGATTACGTCCTGGATTCCCTCCATGTTGCACAGCAATACCATTCTCACGTAGCCTTCGGAATGAATTGTAAAACACTCTCACATTAGGCAATCTCCGGTTTGGAAAACGCTCTTGGTACATCGCTCCATTACTGTCAGCTTTGCAGTACATGTAGATAATGTCGGCGTATTCTTCGTTCGTAAACTCCATGTTTACAATGAAGAAGTCGTAATTACACGTGAAGGAGCGCCTACGGCAGCTACAACTTGACACGGTAAATTGAGATGAGAGCGGGAAATTAAACCACAATGAACGTCTAATCGCAACTGAAGTTGTAACTAGACTAAATTACTAGTTTTTGCACAAATACTCATGTAGCTAATCAGTTTATCTTTGTCAATAAAGCACAAAACCGATCATCTTTGTTTAACGCCGCTCACCGCCTGCCGCTATCAGTCTCTTTTGTCTCTCACCGCCGCAAGCCTTTGTTTGTTAAAATTGCATGTGGTAGTTTTGTCCAGTACACTTAACCCTTTTAAAACAAGTCAAATGTCAAGTCAACGCCAACTTAGTATTCAGAACCAATGTTTTATTGTAAAATCATAATGAGATTCGTCACCACAACTACCACAAGTATCACAAGTAGAGTGAAACATTTTAGCTACCCAGTTGGTTTAGGTGGCTTATTTTCAAGGATACAGTAGCTACAGTCGTGTTTGATAGCTTAAATAAAAGGGTAAAAGCCAAGCATGTTTTTAAAATGGTTTGAAAATTCGTGGCTATTTTAGTTTTTTTTTATCGTACTTTGAAATCACTTAAATCGTTTACATTTTCATGTAACTAAAATTTTAAATCGCTGTCAACTTGTTTTCTTTAGACACAGATGTTTGAAATCACTTTTCTAGTGTTTGATAGACATTGCACAATAAGAAATAAAACAAAAAAAAATCTACCTGCAGTAAAAAAAGTACTAATTATCGATTTAGTCTGAAGTTTTGCAGTTTTCTCCGACAAATTTTTAAATTTAAATTAAAAAAAAACTAATAACATTTGTCTAAGACAAGTATGGCTAAAAATGTTCTACATGACCTAGACTATCTCCTACTTTCGGCTTTGCATCCGGTTACCAAACACCCTGTATGTTACTTACATTACATCGTTTATTACAAAATTGTTACAATCTCTGTTCTCCCTGCAGTATTTACACAAGAACATTTCAAATTCCTATTGCTATGAGACATTTATATATTTGGGGACTTTAGATAAAGTTCATCGGTAGGTTACCTACCTACAATCTATTATACAACAAAAAGTTTTTTTCGGTAAGGGTAATTTTGAGTTAGACGTGGGACTTTATTCTAACTTTAAGACACGTATAAACACGATCCAACTTCAATACAACTCCAACGCAATACAGCTACGGCATAAACATCTGAATCAGAAATATCAGAATTTGCGTAAGAAATATTCCAACGCAACTTCAATACAACTTCAATATTGGTTGATTGTTTGTTATGTGTTGGAGTTATGTTTGAGATAGGTTGTGTTGTTATTGTGTTGTTAATGTATTTTAAAATTAGAATCCGGCACGTGGTTGAATTGCTTTTTCTATTAACGCATATGTGTGTATGTGAATGCTGTTGAACTTTTAAACAAAACATTTCATTGTAATAAGATTGTTTCTACCAAAAGTACCAATATTTATATTGATTTAGTCACAAAAATACTGTTTTTTTTACTGCAAGGTACCTCCATACTTTTAATTACTGACAAATCTTGTATTTTTTTTCTTGGCGAAATAAATTAGCTTTTCTGTTGTTAATTTTTGCCTTCTAAATGAACTAGGTTCTTACATTTTAAATTAACTGATAAAATCTGGTGTTTCATGCCATTGTCTCATATTTCGTATGTAATTGAGACACCGCCCCAAGCGTGACTTTGCGAAAATTCAAAACTCGACGAACCGAATTGCGTGACCGAAATAAATAATTTTATATAGTATATGTACATAAATATGTATAGTTAAGTTAAGGCCACGTGTTCGCGAGGAAACGGCGGATACCGCGGATACCTCCGGAATAACAATGGAGTTTCCCTTTCGAGCGGGAAAATTTACGTGATATAAATTCAAAATTGTTGCGTGTGAAAAAATTCTGGGGTCTAAAAATATCTGCGGTATGTGCGATGCGAGTAAATGTCGCGTTAGTCGTGAATCACGGGACGTGACAACGCTTATTTAGACATTATTATTCTTTTGGGCGTAAATTTACGCTGTTTAGACACATTCAGGGCCGACTACCCGACTGTCGGATGATCTGTTCGTAGCAACTACGCGCTACATACGACGAATACGTGGCTACGGGCTACGAGCGTAGCACGTAGCACTAGGTGGCACTGAATGTGTTAATCGAACGAGCGAGCGTAGCGAAGCGAAGTTCTTACAGACAATATCGGACACAACAGGGCTGTCAGGTAGCTACTGCTGGAACTTGCATTTGGATGGCTTTTAGATTTTTGTGTCCGCGGACTTTAGTAACGATTTTCTGGACTTTATGAAAGTTGAGGTTGTAGCAGAGAAAAATAAAATATGAGACTTCATATATTGTGGAGCTAGGTTAGCTATAGCTAACCTGCGCCAAGGACTACGAGTAGTCTGTCTAGAAGTCGCTACTTACTTACAAACGAGTTGACTAATATAAGAAGACTATTTATGCAAAAGCGATTTTCAAGCTATAGCTATAGCTAGGGTTATGGAGCTAATGAGAAGATGCAAAAGCGATTTTCATAATACGCGCTTGGCGCTGCGTAGAGATGTAGCCTCGCTCTGCATCTTCTACCGCCTCTATCATGGAGAGTGCTCAGAGGAATTGTTCGGATTAATCCCTGCCGCCTCTTTCCGCCATCGTCCAACGCGACAGCATTACCATCATTAGATGGTTAGCAGTCCTCAACTGTGCGTTTCTCGAGAAACTTCCTGCCTCGCACTACAAAACTGTGGAATGAACTGTCGACTGCTGTATTTCCGGACCGATACGACCTTCAAACCTTCAAGAAAATAGCGTATTCCCATCTTAAAGGCCGGCAACGTGCTTGTGACCCCTCTGGTGTTGCGGGCGTCCATGGGCGGCGTTAATTGCTTACCATCAGGCGATTCGTCTGCCCGTTTGCCTCCTATTTCATGAAAAAAAAAAGTATACCTATATTTAATATACCTATGCTTGTTTGCCACCGTCGTGGTATAAAAAAAAGATAGGATGATTAGTAGAGCTGGACCACACTAACTTTGCAACACTTTGCAAAATGCACAAACATATATGTTCACGATCTCGCATGCTGAGTCCACGCTAATTTTACCACAACACAACACATACCCCTTATATCCAAGGTAGCTATGTACTTACCCATACATCCATACTAATATTATAAAATGGGAAAGTGTAATGTGTGTGTTTGTTTGTCCGTCTTTTACGGCAAAACGGGGCGAATAATTGACGTGATTTTTTAAGTGGATATAGTTGAAGGGATGGAGAGTGACATAGGCTACTTTTTGTCTCTTTCTAACTATCAACTACAATAATATTGCTTTGCTATTCCGCGGTATAATAACGTGCTAGTTAATTAGTGACTACCCGTTATACTTATTTGCGTATTTTTTGCATGCATTAATGTTCCCACCCTCCCGCCGCAAAAACAAATACGCAAACAAATACAACAAACCACCACCAATAATACCAAAACTCGACACGTGTTTCACCTCTCTACGAGGCATCCTCAGGAGCTGCTGGTGATGTTGATACCGAAAATACGCAAATAAGTATAACGGGTAGTCACTAATTAACTAGCACGTTATTATACCGCGGAATAGCAAAGCAATATTATTGTAGTTGATATTATGGACTTCCGCAAAGTAACGCCTGATTCTATTAATTACTCTTTCTAACTCTCCACTTCCCTAAAATGGGGGGTGGAAGTTTGTATGTTTTGTTACCCCGAATTTAACGCGAGCGAAGCCGCGGGCAAAAGCTAGTACAATAAATACAGTTGTAAAAATATTTGTGATCCGTTTAAGGGCAAAATGGGGGGCATAATTGGGTACTTTCCTGGGTAAAAAAAATATAAATCTATTTAGTCCGTCAGTTAGATTATCAAAAAATATTGGACACGTATTTTTTATTTTGTCAATCAAACAAAAATTGGTGAAGATATAGCCCGTTAAAGTTCCGCGTGACGTCACATTACCTATACTAAAAATTGTACTGAAATGTGACGTCACGCGCAACTTTAACGGGCTATATCTTCACCAATTTTTGTTTGATTGACAAAATCAAAAATACGTGTCCAATATTTTTTGATAATCTAACTGACGGACTAAATATATTTTTTTAGGAAAGTAGCCAATTGGTATCGTATTGCGACTAAGAAAAAGTAGAGGAAAAATGTCTTGGACGCGAAAACATTTTTTTTATGTATGGAACCCGTCATCACAGCTGGCCAACCCTCCATACAAAACCAACTTTTTTTTTTGCGTGAATTTTTTTTTTCTAAATTTTTCATAATTAGAATACGACTCCACCGGCAGGGTGTTCATCCTCACACCCTGGAGCCCAAGGGGTCGCGCACTGTACGGTTTAAGAGAAATTTCCTCCCACGAACGCTGCGGCTGTGGAATGAACTCCCTGCCGAGGTTTTCCCAGCGGGCGACAGTATGAGGTTCTTCAAAAAAGGAGTGTATAGGTTCTTAAAGGGTAGGCAACGCGCATGCGAATCCTCTGGGGTTGCAGGCGTCCATAGGCTACGATAACTGCTTACCATCAGGCGGGCCGTATGCTTGTTTGCAACCGTCGTGGTATTAAAAAAAAAACCGGCCAAGAGCGTGTCGGGCCACGCTCAGTGTAGGGTTCCGTAGTTTTCCGTCCGTCACAGTAAGTGTCCCCACTTAAGAGTTAATAACACCGCCATGTAGGATATGATATGAGAGTTCCACGTACAGCGACATCTATCGGCAAATTAAGTAAACTATTGCGCGCGGGCTTAAAGTATGGAAGATGATTTTTATGGAATAATTCTTTGCGTGAACCGATTTTCACCGTTTTTACTTTATTTGAAAGCACGTCATTTCATTGTAATTTTGTAGAAATTACAGGTACAATAAACACCTGCTTATACGGTTAAATTACAAACTTAGTTCAGAAATTATTTTGTAATTTTTTTTCAAAAACTATTCATCCTATCAAGTTCAAAATAATTTTCCTAGAAAGTTTTTATAAAGTTATACTTTTGAGATTTTTTTCATATTTTTAAAACTTATGGTTCAAAAGTTAGAGGGGGGACACGCATATTTTTTTACTTCTGGAGCGATTATTTCCGAAAATATTTACATTATCGAAAAATTATTGTAGTAAACCCCTATTCATTTTTAAATACCTATCCAACAATATATCACACGTTAGGGTTGAAATGAAAAAAAAAATCACTCCCCACTTTACGTATAGGGGAGGTACCCTAATAAATAAAAAATCCACTTTTTATTTTACCACTTTGTCGGCGTGATTGATATACCTACATATTAGTACCAAATTTCAGCTTTCTAGTGCTAACGGTCACTGAGATTATCCGCGGACGGACGGACGGACGGACGGGCAGACATGGCGAAACTATAAGGGTTCCTAGTTGACTACGGAACCCTAAAAAACGATACCATTATGCCCTTAAAGTCCTTAAACGGATCATCAGCATTTTTGTTGCATCTTGTATATAAAGGTACTTAGCTATAATAACTAGTTCATCCAAATGTTTGTTGGTTTTGCTTTGATTGTTGACACCTATTTCACTATGCATGTTGAGTAGTGGATGAATACAGATGTTATCTATATCTATATCCATATATCTTTATCTATCTACTTTGCAATTGCCAAGTCGATGTAGAGTGATCGTGATCCGACTCTATAAACTGACAAGAAGATCTATAGATTGGATCGGCATACCTATTGTCATAGTCACATGTCTGACATGTCGTACCGTACCTATGCAAACTATAGTAAGGTGCGTTGGGATAATTTCGCAAAGCGTGTAATTCCGAAAATCAAATATCGCTTGTATCCTTTTGTAATACGAATCAACTTTCGAAATTATCCGCCACTTTTTTCCTATCGGAATTATCCCAATGCTCCCTATGAATTTTTTAGATGTCCACCTCTGATGGACATTTCAAAATTAGGATGTATAAATATACCGTATAATACTTACTTACAGACGTAGAGTAAACGATAGAATGTAGTTTTTAGGGTTCCGTACCTAGAAAGGAAGAAACGGAACCCTTATAGGATCACTTTGTTGTCCGTCCGTCTCAGGAACGCGTAGAGGTATCAAGCTGAAATTTATACCAAATACTTAGGTACTGTCCCTTCGAGCTGTGAAAAAACCAAACTGCTAAGCCAACGCAATCAAAAGATACAGCCGTTTATGTCGCAAATTTCCGCAAATCCTTCGAGGACTCGCAAGGGAATCCAAACCTACAGGGTACTTCCCGTGAACTAAGAATCTTGAAATTTGGTACGTCTGTAGTGTAGTAACGTCCTATATTATAGCATAGCGTATAAAGCGTATAGCGTATAAAGGAAAAATTGCGAAACCTGTAAATTTTTAGTTACATCATATAATAAAAATAATTTTAAAGTTACTACCCCTATATACCTACAGGTGTGTACGGAACCCTCAGTGCGCGAGTCCAACTCGCACTTGGCCGGTTTTTTTAATATCACAACGGTAGCAAACGAACATATGGCCTGCCTGATGGTAAGCAGCTACCGTAACCTATGGACGCCTGCACCTGCAACTCCAGAGGTGACACACACGTGTTGCCGACCCTTCCGAGGATACACTGAGTTGAAGGCTAAAGAGAAAAGAGGGTCCCCCTTCGTCACCATGCTACATCCTCTTTGAACTCTCTTGCAACCGTTCATCAGCATTAGTCGTTCCCTCAGAGCTAAGGATCGTGACATCATGTACATGGCTTCATGCAGCTTTACTTGCATGGGTGCAGTGATTTGGGCACACCATCTTGCAGGGGGAGGGCTTCTTAGTGTTGTGCCGTCAACTTTTTCCCGTCATGATGATTCTCTCCAAGCTATCCGAGGAGCGTCGAGAGAGGTGTCCGAAAAATGTGAGCAGACAGTTAGGTGACATGCAATAGGTTTTGTGCTGAAAAGCGCTGTCATCGCGTTATCCACGTTAATCACCTGACCTCGATCACCCAGGTGATTGTAGTGACGATTTTGTCTTCTGAGATCCCCCAGGTGATCCATTTACGTTATCCATAAGTGTTTCTTTTCCAAAAAACAGTTCCTCCGCAACTAACTAGACGGAGCCCCGCTTTGCGGGGCTCCTATTTCTGGGCGGTTTGCCCTTCGGGCATCTGAAGCTACCTAACGAACCTAACCTAACCACCTAACGTCCAATAGGATCACCTGGGGGATCTCGGAAGACAAAATCGTCAAATACAATCACCTGGGTGATCGGGATCAGGTGATTAACGTGGATAACACCGCTGTCATGATATACGTAAATCTTTTTTTATTTTGCGAATTTATCGGGAGTAAATTCTTCGAGTGCACAGTCATTTGTCATACCTATCCGTTATCAGTGATAACTTGATAATATAGAAATGTTATTAGTGTTATTACTTATTTGTATTCTTGACATTGGTAGGTAAGATACGTAAACAGAATCAAGTTCCTTAACTCTTATAACATTAAGCTTCATAATTTGTAGCAGATTTCATTTATCTTAATTTATACATTACTCGTGGCTAGGGTGGCTAAGCGACCTCAGTCTAAGCTTAAGCTAATAAAAGTATCCTCTTTCACGACAAACCTATGCTCATTAGTTGCAAAATTCTGACGTGCACTGTTTGAGGGCGCATTGCACTTGCAAAACGGACTGGGGTATATCATAGTAGTGCCTACACCCTAACAGAGATGGCGTCACTGCATACCGAAATTTCGGCAAAATTAGATAATAATTTCGCAATATTAGTTCAAAATAAAGATAGAAATATATATTATAACGTGTTAAATCGTGCACGCTGGTTATAAAGTCGTTTTTTGTATGCATTCCTTTATGCAATCGTTGAGATGATAAGAGGCTAAGCGCTCCCATCTGCTCGTCTGTCGTCCCAAGAAGTTTCGCGCGCTGTCAAAAGATGTCACTAGCAGCTGCATCGTATAAAAATAGACTGATATAAATAACTCGAGTTGAGTTAGATATGGCGTTATGCAATACGGCCGAAAATGTGGCCTGTGTTGTGTTTTGTGTTTGCTTACGTGGGGAGGTCATTGCACTAACGAACATTCTGTACATAGGTACACAGTTAATAATATGCATACAAAAGAAAATTATGTTACATGGGTAGATAAATAGGTAATAAATGTTAAATGTCTAAGGCGATTATCACACTGGCGCCGCAACCGGATGCCGCAACGATGTGCAAGCGTGACAGCGCTATACACATGCAGGCGGCTAAGCATAACATGCGTTGTCGCGCGTGACTTCATACTTCGAATCGCTCCTGAAGTATGGAGAGTCGCGAGACAATGTACCGAAAGCGAAACCGCAGCAGTGTGAAAACTAAATGCCGCCTAATAAATGCTAGCTAGTAAGGTAACAATGGTACAGGTACAGGTATAACAGGTACAATAAAATTGCTAAGCTGATTTTGTTTAGGTATATTGTCTTTTCACAATTTTTTATCCCATTACCTACCTATTGGAATTATTTAGCTAGACCTGTTTTACCGACTAACAAATGCATTAACATACAAATAATAGTTTAGGATGTTTAATATATGTTTTGAAGAAATATCTTCCTACTTCACAGTAAGTAAGTACCGCATCTGGTCTTAGTTGAGCGCTCGCAAACGCTTAGAAAATGCAGTCAATGGATCGAAAAACGGTGGCAGAAAATTCGTAGAGCATATTTTTCTGAATAAGAAATACCTCAATCACACTCATGAACCATTGGGCCATTGTGAACCATCGGCCCATTGTGAACTATCGGACCAATCGTGGGCCAATGTGAGCGTCCATCAAAAACTATAATATTTCCCCCTTGGCAAAACAGGCGGCGAGAGTTTGCGAATATGACGTTGGGGTTCTGCAGATAGTTTGCACCATACGTTACTTTTATCTTATATGTAGGATTTGACGGTACCTAATACTTATCTTGTGATATGACTGTATTCACCTAGAGCGTTTCGATGTGGGACTGCATTCGTCACTCCAATATTATATTATATTGATATAACGGCCTCCTAGCCTAGTTGGTAGTGACCCTGCCTATGAAGCCGGAGGTCCCGGGTTCGAATCCTGGTCAGGGCATTTATTTGTGTGTTCATCACGGATATTTGTTCCTGAGTTATGGATGTTTTCTATGTATTTAAGTATTTATCTATATCTATCTATTATATATATCGTCGTCTAGGACCCACAACACAAGCCTTATTGAGCTTACTGTGGGACTAGGTTGATTTGTGTAAGATTGTTCCATTTTATTATTATTATTGATATTAGGTATATAGATATAGGGCAGATGCCCCGGGCCCCGGTTGTGGCCACTGTATACCAGTTTATGAAGGTATAGACCAATTTACAAGTCTATGGTCTATAGTTAATATAAGAGTAAATTATGGCAGCACAGATGGCACTATCATCTCAACTTAATTATCAGGAGCCATGGAAAAAGGTGGCCAAAACTGGCTCCCTGTCCCTTTTCTGACATTTCATTAAAGAAAAAAATTTGATGTAAAGTCAGAATCTTAACACCGGATACCTATTCTTATAAATATAGTAACATATTTTCAATGACTCAGTGCATAAAAAGTGTCATAATTCCTTATTGACACAAAATGACAGACGTCTGAATAGACAAACTCTTAAAGTGCCCGAAACCGGGGCATTTGCCCTAAGTGAATTTCACGAAGTCAAGATCACTTGGTTATTGAAAAAGCACAAAGTGCACTATGGGTGTGCATATTCAGATTACTTCCAGCTCTTAAAATGTGTCATAAAAAAGATAAAAAACATTTATATTAATTCTTAAAACTTCAACTCTACATTCAACTACTTGTAACCAATCATGGTAATTAATATATCCCACCAAAAACATAAATGTAAATAATTAAAAAAAAAAAAACCGACTTCCATGGGGGTAGCCGGTGAAGCATTATTGTAGATGGTGCACTTAGATTCCATACAATGAAATAACTTGCTTAACAAACGCAGCGGAGAGGACAAATCGCCAAACCTGAACTATGCGTCGTTGAAGAGTTCCGTTCTGATCATCATCAGCAGTTCCACTTCATCAAATGTCACTTTTTTGAATGAAAATGCTTGATTTGTTGATAAAAATACAAAAGTCACTTTATGTATGCCTTTAAGATTTGAGGAATTCCCTCGATTCCTCATGGAACTCATCATCAGAACTTGAGGTTGACGAAAATTGGTCCTGACAATCTAACTTGCTTAACAAACACAGCGAAGGGGACGAATCGCCAAACGTGAACTATGCGTCGTTGAAGAGTTCCGTTCTGATCATCATCAGCAGTTCCACTTCATCAAATGTCACTCTTTAGAATGAAAATGCTTGACTTGTTGATAAAAATACAAAAATCACTATGTGTAAGCCCTTAAGATTTGAGGAGTTCCCTCGATTCTTCATGGATCCCATCATCAGAACTTGAGCCTGACGAAAATTTGTCCTGACAATTAAACTTGCTAAACAAACACAGCGAAGAGGACAAATCGCCAAACGTGAACTATGCGTCGTTGAAGAGTTCCGTTCTGATCATCATCAGCAGTTCTACTTCATCAAATGTCACTGTTTTGAATGAAAATGATGGATTTGTTGATAAAAATATAAAAATCACTATATGTAGGCCTTTAAGATTTGAGGAGTTCCCTCGATTCCTCATGGATCCCATCATCAGAACTGCGTTTTGACAAAAACGGGACCAATCTGTATATATATACTTACAATCAAAAAAAGAATTTTCAAAATCGGTTCAGACATGACGGAGTTATGGAGTAACAAACATAAAAAATTAAAAAATTAAAAAATTAAAAAACATACACGCCGAATTGAGAACCTCCTCTTTTGAAATCTGGAAGTCGGTTAAAAAGAGAGCCAAGTTCAATACAAAAATTATGCTTGGCTGTGGGATTCGCCGCAAAAAGAATGGAAATCTAAATGAGTGCCAAGTTCTATGCAAAATCCAAATATGTATGTATAGGAACAAAATAACATTATGAACAAGTATTAAACTCGATTTCTTTGCTTTATTGGATACCTATAACAATTGCTGTTATTTAAAAATGTGAGATCTTAAAGTAGGTTAGATTTGACTTGGCCATTTTATAAAGTTATTCAACATATATATATATATTTTAATTCAGATAAAAACACATGTAAAGAAAACTAGGCAATTGTTAAAATAGCACGAAAAAAATAAGGCATCACATAAGAAAATACTAAGATTTCAGGCACGTAATGGATTGCGAGAGTAGACATGTAAGCATTCAATGGAACCCCAAAAACCACGTTGCCACACATAGCTTCTAAATGTCGCGTAAAAGTATTGGGAGCGAAAAGTCGCTAAATTTGAGGCGTTCTGGAGGCTTTTGAGGAAAGCCCGACTGGTGTTATAGGCTATGAGAGGGCGGGCGGGAGGCTTATGGCCACTTTACACGCTCTGTGGCGCTAACCTCCGCCCAACCTAATAACACGCCGCCTGCGCTCGGTTTCAATTTAGAAACAAATTGAAATTGTTTTTATTTGAATAATATTACTGTACCTACCCGTGAAAGGAAAGATCTACTTAGTTATGGTGTGACGGCTTGAGAATTATTCAGCTATACTAATGGCTTATATAAGCCGAATAAGAATGTACCGTTCTCTCTCTGTTACAAAAGGCTATTAATATGTATTTACGCAGTTAATTGTCTATAAAACAAATACATGAAAGGAACAAGAAATGTAAATTAATTGCGTACATTTTAAAACAATTAAAAAAACATGTAAGCTTAATGCTAAGTAATGAAATTATTATGCAGTTTTTAATTATAAAATGCTGAAGAAATAATATATTTATTGTATATATTATTACGTTTTCTAAATATATCGCCGTGAACAGTTATTAAAGGTATTAGCAATAACCATAATACGTTTTTGCATTCTTTTTACAGCGAAGAAAACCTCGTGTAGGTACCTAAGTACACTATTTGTGTACATAAAAGCTAATAATATTTATAGACATTTTATTATGTAGGTAATTAAGGTGGTTATACGCAAATCCGCCCCAAAAACAAAATGTAAATAATAATATATATAGGTATATTTTCATTCCTTTTCACACCATTTTATTAATAACTTATTTATATTTTATTTTGAGTACGTTGCCTATTATTGTAAAAAAAAAAATCTATTTGTGGGCAATTCAGCCCATCCTACTGCTTAAAGTGGCATGGCAATAGGACAGTTAAGATTATTGTGCACACGTAATTTAATCCTGTACTTATACCACACCAATCTGAATATAATATGTAGCGGCTAGTTTCCAGACCTGTCATTTTCAGGAGTCAAATAGATCCCTTGTATAACCTATACATACTTATGATAAAACACACTGATGCGAACTCTAAAATATTCCTTTTCTTAATTTAGACTCATCTCGCAACCTAGTAAACCTAGCTTTTCAAACCCTGGCACAGTAATAATTAGGTTTATAAATACGTATTGTAAGGCAATAGGAGGAGGCTGCATCCTTTATGAGGGGCATGAGCCGCGGGGCGGGAGCTGGAAAAATTGCACATAAATATTGAAGCTGCCACTTACACGTGGTGCAGACGTGGGTTGGCTTAGAGTGGATACGACGAATATAAGGGGGATTTTTAGAGTAAAGGCCGATCTTGGTTCACATAACACTTATGGATTTACTACGGTCTTCTAAAACTATTAAATGCATTTATGTTTATTATGCTTACGTTTTTCATCCAATTATGAGCTGTACAGTCTTGTATACTGTATTAGTGTAGTAAAATATAAATACTATATCTGAGCCAGTGTTTTGAAAAGCATGCTTTTGAAGACGGGATGAAGTGGAAATAAGGCGATATTGTGATACATATTACCTCACACTAAAATTTCATAGATTAGATTGTGTAACTAGGAACATGCAAGACTTTAAACGTGTTTGTGTACTTACAGCCAAGTAAAAATTATATGATTGTTTTTTTTATATATTTTTGATTAACCCATTCGTTATTCTTGATGATAAAATAAAATAAATCATCTGTCAGGTGTAAAAGTTCACCTTCAGCATTAAAAAAATTTGAAGTGAGGTCTTTTAACCCAGCTCTACGCGATGTAGCTGTAGCATCCGTAGCGCCACCTCGTAGAGGATATACGAGTATACTTTTATTGCACTGGGGTTTCCTAGGTAGATAATTAAACTCTCATTTGTGAGTTCTATGTTCAATAAAAATAATGATGCTGCGTACGTTATAATTTAGTTTTCAAAGTAATAAATTAATTTACGGTGGATCCTGTTTTTTAATTTTAATCGCTTACATAACCGAATAGAATGCATTTTGGTATAGTAAGTTACCTAACTTACCTTAATATACCTCTATCAAACTTTTTTTTATATTAGGTACCTACCTCAACACCCGTTAATAGTTGGGTACCTACATAGGTATTTCTTAACGAACTTTGAACTAAGTCTTGCGCAGTCTGCCGAGTGGAGCATAACAGTAGCTGCACTAAATATATAAAAAATGTCACTAAACGACAGTAAACAACTAAAACCTCCTCAGTTCTGCAACTAATTGAGCAAAAAATAAGTTAAGTATTTAAGAAACCCGGACCCGGGACCCGGAGTGTGTCCTAAAACTACGGCCAAGACCACCGGGGGATGGGCAGCAGCATCCTCGGAGTGCGGTGGAGATACTGCGATCGCCAACCCACATGCCAAGCGTGGCGATTACGGCATTCACCCCCCATGATAAGAACCAAAAAACCACGGCCCCGAGTGTCCAGCGACCCCCGGTGCCCTGGTTATGGTAGCGGCCAGGGTACTAGCGGGGTCAGGGGTGCTAAGAATCTCCGGCAAAGCTGAAACGTGGTCGCTTACAATGGGCCTCATAAGAAAGCTCAAAGTCACCCAAAGGGCAATGGAGAGGGCTATGGTTGGAGTCTCTCTGCGTGATCGCATCAGAAATGAGGCCATCCGCAGCAGAACCAAAGTAACCGATATAGCCCTCCGAATCGCTAAACTAAAGTGGCAGTGGGCGGGGCACATTGCTCGTAGAACTGATGGCCGTTGGGGCGGAAAGGTTCTCGAGTGGCGACCACGAACCGGAAGGCGCAGCGTGGGTAGACCCCCGCAAGGTGGACTGATGACCTGGTGAAGGTCGCGGGAGTCCGCTGGATGCGGGTGGCGCAGGACCGGTCATTGTGGCACTCTTTGGGGGAGGCCTATGTCCAGCAGTGGACGTCTTTCAGCTGATATGATGATGATGATGATGATGATGATTTAAGAAAAATTTGAAGAACTAGGAAACATTATTAAATGATCTTCCTATGATGATTTTTTTCATTCATTAAGTGTCCATGGAATTTTGAACATGGTATGTTATGGATCAGAAAAAAAAATACTAACGAAGCGCGGGGCTTGTCCATACTAACCCACCGCACGGAGCGCCGCGAGCCCTCTTTATTTTTCTTGTAGCAAATTTCGCAACAATCTCACTTATTATGCCACACAAATTCCTCGCCGGGCCGGGCCAGACGTGAAATTAAAATTTCCTACTTACCCCACCCCTGTACGAATAGCTAAATAAGATATTGCTGTGAGCCATGATAATTTAGGGCTGTATTAAAAGGATGTAAGGTACCTATATAATTTGCGTTTTTTTGGCTACTGAACCGCATTTAAATGAGAAGAGTTTTGTATCTATTGACTGTGAGTTTTGACCTTAGGCAGAATGTCTTTTCCAGATTACAATCGTTTTAATAAAATACCTATTTACTTACATTTTTCCTAATAAGAATTGAATAGGTTAGGTGCTTGAATGTTCAAATCTTATAGGGACTTACTAACAATTTTGAAAATCTATCCCAAGGCGAAGCTTGACTATCATATTAAAAAAAGTTGCTAAGGTTATTTAAATTAAAATAATTTTAAACAAAAAAGAACCGACTTCCCTTAGCATCCACCTTTCCAAAAGGAAATGCTCAAGCTGCTGTAAAACATACTCAAATCACTATAAGTGTGCCTATAATAGTTGAATCAGATCCTGACCTGGTTACAATGGGACCAACTGTGAAGTATACTCATTCAAACAAAAAAAGAATATTCGAAATCGGTCCAGCCGTCTTCGAATAATCGCTGAACATACATAAAAAAAAAAAAAAAAAACAAGCAAAAACAAAGATCCCGACGAATTGATAACCTCCTCCTTCGAAATCTTGAAGTCGGTTGATAAGGACCTACCTATCTGAAATTAAGGGTCACAATTGTACCTATTTTTTAAATTAATTACCCACAATAAGAACTCAGAAGGTAGATATTAGTTGTATTGTAACGAACTCATCCTAGCTTCATCAGTTGACACGAAGTATAAAAAAATATCTAAAACTATTTTTTTTTTGTTCCCAGGTGACAATGACTACCTATGCGGAAAATTGGGTAAGTCTTAAGGAAAAAAAACCAGCCGGTGGAGGATATAAAAGTCTACATCATAGCTTTATTTGTATTAATAATTTTAAACAAAAAAGAACCGACTTCACTAAGCATCCACCTTTCCAAAAGCAAATGCTCGAGCTGCTGTAAAAAATACTCAAATCACTATAGGTGTGCCTATAATAGTTGAAGAGTTCCCTCGATTTCTCCAGGATCCCATCATCAGATCCTGACCTGGTTACAACGGGACCAACTGTGAAGTATACTCTTTCAAACGAAATAAGAATTTTTCAAATCGGTCCAGCCATCTTCGAATAATCGGTGAACATACATAAAAAAAAAAAAAAAAAAAAAAATAGCAAAAACAAAGATACCGACGAATTGATAACCTCCTCCTTCGAAATCTTGAAGTCGGTTGAAAAGTAATTTTTATATGTAATAACTTTCGCCTTACTTTTCCTACACAAAAGAAAGTAGTGTTACTTGCAAGGTTGCAGGTTTAATGCTTTGTAATACACTTTCTGTATTATTATATACAAGTAACAAAATAATGCATAGTAAATATTTAAGTAAAAAAGTTTATAAGTATTTATTATAGAAAAGTAAATGTGATTTCATGATCATGGCATTTTCTTTCAATCCAAATTTCAACACATTTTTCACTTATTTAAGGTGACGGGATACGCAAACACAGGGTAAAATTGAGGTGTAGGTATTTGTGCAAGTTTTGTGATGATATCAAAGCACTTGGGAGCGTGGATGTGGCATGATCTGAAGGAACATATAGTCCTGCTTAATGTTAGCTTAATGGTTTTCTTCTGTATATCATAATTAGGTATATACAGGGGTATAAATAGGGGGATATTTTTAAACAAGTTTGTGGGCAGCTACTAAGTAGATCCCGTGTCGCTACGAAAATGGTCTTAGAAGACCTTTCCCAACTTTTTAATTTATTATTATTCCCATTGTTTGTTTTTCGATAGTCAGCGAAAGCTAGATGGTAAATATATGTAAAATGTTTTCTTTGATTTTTGTCTTTCCTAGTACGGGTTGATTCCCAAGAGACTTAATCTGATTAAAACTGGATCGCTTGGCAAATTTTTTTTTTTTTTTTAAAGTGCAATTTTATTGTTGACTGTACAATTTTCGAAAAAAAATATGGCAAAAATATTCAAATAAAAAGTTTGGATTGGTTTTCTAAGACCATTTTTGCGTAGCGGCACGGGATCTAGTAGCTGGCGTACAAACTGGTTAAAAATATCCCCCAAATTATACCCTCCTGTATATACCAAATTATGATATACAGGCAAAAACCATTAAGCTACCATTTAACCTGACCATTTATATATCCCTTCAGATCATGCCACATCCACGCTCCCGAGTGCTTTGATTTCATCACAAAACATGCACAAAAACACCTTAATTTTACGTGTTTGCGTATCCTGTCACCTTAAGTACTTAGGGCTGCCCCGGTTTTGGCCCCAGTGCAAGTTTTGGCCATTTTCAACTTTATTCAGGTATAGAAATATTTACAAGTTTATGGTTTATAGTGAATATACCTAAGAGTAAATCATGGCAGCACAGATAGCACTGTCATCTGTCATGTATCTGTTGCCATTGAGTTGTCAGGAGCCATGGAAAAAAGTGGCAAAAACTGGCTCCTGCGCCCCTTTCTGACCTTTCGTTAAAGAAAAAAATAAGATCTGATGTCAGAATCTTAACAGCGGAGATTCATATAAAGATAGTAATATATTTTTAATGACTCAGTACATAAAGAGTGTCATATTTCCTTATTTACGCAAAATGACGGACGTCTGAATAGACAAACTCTCCTTAAAGTGGCCATAACCGGGGTATCTGCCCTACCTAGTATAAGTTAGCCATTAAACCTACCTATAAGAAAATAAATTTCTAAACTCGCCTTTCCATTTTGTTACTTTCATGCAAGTCTAAGGAAAGTAACAGAATGGAATAAGAAAACTGAATTAGGTACCTACTTTTCCCTATTAGAATCTTGTTACATTTCTAAGTAGAAAATAACAATTCTATTATTCGTAAGAGTTTTAATTTTAAACGATTACCTACGCGACCTACACGCGATAAGAAGATATGTATATAAATCGTTTAAACCATAACATAACCTACAATATAATAAAGACTATGAAAAGTGACACAACTTGTATGAATAAAACTTGGTTCACTTTTTTACAAGAGCCACTATAAGTACCTACAGGTTATTCTAACTTTCCACCTTATTAAAATATGAATACCTATCTGAAAGATCAAAAGTCGCAGTCGTTTTCGTTTTGTAAGGATTTCGAATTTTACAATTTCGACCAGGACCTTTATAAAAAATCTTACATTAGTATCTTGTAGATTTAAATTAGGTACCTAATATGAACACTAAACAAGTCAGTCCCTGTCAGTTGCAAATAGATAAAAGTAAAAAATCCCAACTAGCATTGATATCGTTAAATTCCGATCAGAATTGGCACTATGTTTCACTTATTGACGTTAATAGCTCCTCATATTAATGTTTATGGTTAATTAATACAGTTAGACATGAGATAGTAGAGGTGAGGTGTTTGTAAATGCTTCCTGTCCATGGGTGTTCTGGTGTTTTGGGGACAGGATAGATTGGAGATGAACTAGAGTATCTAGCCGTACGTGAATGCCATGATTGCCTTGAACAAGCTCCAAGAACTCATTGGTAGGTACAGGCCTAGGCTGTACTTACACTACTTACTGCAGTGACTTCTTGAGTGTGATAAAAAGTCCTAAGATGTCGATATCTAATATTGCGAACAAGAGTTGGTAATAGGTAATAGATGCCCGAGAGCAAAGTCAACGGCTTTTATGATTCGAGTTTATAATATAATAAGTACTTAATAAATAAATAGGGACCTATATATTCTTACCTCCCAAATAATACAAAAAAAGTTAATACCTACGGTAATGAGAAGTCCATGGCTATTACTATAACTCAGCGGGAGTAAGGGCACGCAAACTGGCTTTAATATCTTTAACACTTCCCCAGTCCTACTTTTGCAAAAACTTTGTTTACCCACTAGTCGATATCAGTAGCATCAGCAACCTATCGCGTGTCGACAATTGCCCATCCGCCACTTGCCCGGTGTCCTCCAATTTTAAAGCCCCGAATCTATAAACTGGTCGTTAAATCTCGCAGGCGATAGTTGTAAATTTCCTCTGGAGTTCACTTTTACGATGGACCCGCCCACCTGAGACTTTGTGGCTTCATGGCTGCATTATAGCCTGTACAACATCGATTGGGTATAAAATAGGGTGTGATGCGTTGTCGGCTTCCTTTGCTATTGGAAATACCTATCTAAAGCGTCCTGGGACCTAATAGGAGTTTGCGGGACTATTTTTAGAGCCCGCGATTCACATCTGAGTTTGGATTTGAACTCCATCGGGCATATGTGGGATTATCTTAAAATGGAGGGTTCGAGCCTGAAATCCAACTCCTGAAACAGTTTTGGGCCTGAAGGATTTTGTCGAAGAATGGGAGCTTTTCCACAGGGAACCATAAGGATACTTGTAAGACCCATGAAAATCCAGATGGCATGTCTAAAAAAGTCCCGCAGTGGTAAAAAACGGTAGCTATTGAAAATGAAAATAAATTGTTTATCCTCGGGCCAAATTCTAAGTTTTTCAATGTTATATCACTAATTTAGCGAGCTTTTGCCGCTCTTTGTTGAAATTACCTCGTTTTCAGTAACTGAAATGAAAAACCCGCTAAATTACTGGTTTTGGGTAAGATTAATATGTCAGCTTTCAAATGGAACCATTATTTTTTGAATGCCATTATTGGTTACGGAGATATTTCACATTGAAATAAAATATAAGTTTGAGTCGATTTTTTTGCTCGCGAGTGTAGGGGTGAACCTGGTGGCTTAGCATGTAGGGATTCGGCTTGCAATCCTAATATTTCGTAGTAATTTGTTCGGAAATTATTCGAAATAATCGCATTATTCGAAGAATATTCGAATAATTGCCAGCCTTATTAGCATGACAAGCGTTGTCGCGCGCGAGTCGCGCGACTTCATACTTCGAGTCGCGCTGGAGAGTCGCGCAACAATGTAAGTCATGCTAGCAGGGCTGGACTATTATATACTATATAGTACAAAATGGTGTGAATTACTACGCAGCTGTGCTGTTCGAATCGTATGTGCTGCGTTCCCACTATGGGGATAGTGGAGAGTAGCTGATGTATATTAGTTCGCTGTAGCTAGTGAACTAGCTTGAGCTATTGTAGCGATTGTAATATAACTTTGGTCTTATTGGTTGGTTTACACTTAGCTTGTGTTAATGTTTCAGGGTGTAAAAGCAACTTTGTTAAGTTATTTATGTATATTTTTACAACTTAGCGCGTTTGGTGCCACCCCTTTTTCCTGTCTTGTTAAGGTGCAGTTTGCTTTGCCAATGTTTACCTATACAGTAAATTCCAGAGGTCAAAGTACTACCTACTGGGTGAAAGATTATATAGATACCTAATACCTACCTATAAAACAAAATTATATAAGTTATAGAATATAACGCCTTAAATCAGAGGGTTGACACAGATGACCTAAATTAACTATAGATAAAGATGATTTAATAAATATAGTCATTCGGGGTAACAGCACGCGGTGGGTAAAAGTACGCAGTGCCTGTTTCTCCAACAATGGAATGGCTGAGGTGCGTCTTTGCAAAATTTAGAAATACTTGGTTCCCCTTTTCAGAGCCAAGAGCAGAGCCACAGTGAGTGCAGTAAGTCGCCGAATAAGTAAACAGCATTTTTTATTATTATTATAAGTATGTCCAAGGGAAAAGTGTGTGTAAAGTAGATGGATGGACTTAACTTAGAGAGTCTTTTAAGTTTATGTACTTCAGTAATTGTACTAATTATGCAAAAGTAATAATGACGGTAGTATTATTTGACTCGGAGTAAGGGCCAAGTTTTGTAAGAAAATGTTGATTAGGGTAAAAGTATGAGGCCAGAAGTACGCACTTTACGATGCGTACCTTTACCCCAATGCTAAAACAGTCTTTAAAAAAAAGCACAATGGAGATAGCAAGGTTAAATAAGACCTTAATTATAAAAATTACCGGGATTTTACTAAAAATACCCATTACCATATCTATGAAAATGTTCACGTACTTTTACCCAACTGTGTGCGTAACTCACATGTCGGGGCAAGAGTACATTTTAGGACTATTCGACTTTTATCGCATATAGGACAAAAAAAAATTATTTTCGAGATAAATGTATTTAAATTATTGAAATTTACTTAATAGACGCTCTATGATACTAACATTGAAAAAATGCGAAAATTTTGTTATAGTAGCTTGTACGGGCCTAAGAAAAAAATTGCGTACTTTTGACCCGAATGACCAGCAAAAAGTTTTAGGATTTTAGACCTTTGTCTTAACTTAAAAAAACTCGGTGTTAGATTCCGTTTTAACAAAGCTAGGTCAAAAATAAAAAGTAAGTTTAAATTAATTATTTACCTATTTATTGAAATAAAAAAACATTCTACGTAAGTAGGTTACTATTGGTTAGTAGGTACATGAAGCACCTCAGCATTAGTTGTCAAAAGAAATAAACAAACAATAAATTCTCTATTTTTAGTTTATTATTTGGTAGATTTTTTAATTTTTAGCTTTTATTTTGGGAAAATGTTAAATAAATGTTCCTATAAGTAACTATGGACGGTAAACTGACACATTTTGACGAAAATTAGAACAATCAACTTAGTGCAAAACTGGAAAAATCCGGTCATACCTAATTCTTTTTTTTATTTTTTATTTATTAATAAACAAACAGTCTTATGTAAACATATCTGTAAATTATCTAAAAGCTATTTTTTACTAATATACCTATAGTTTCCTGTATTTCTTATCAGTAAAAAAAATATAAACATTTCGCTATGAAAAGCATTGAAAAGTTAATATAGTTTCCACAACTACTCTAACACAACTACCTTAATGAGGAAATATGTACTCTTATAAGAATCATTTCTACCTATAACCTCTTGTCTTGCAGAAGATAAAACCTAATAGGGTGCGTAATTTCGAGTGTTCTTTGACTTAAATATCCTTTAGTCGGTATACTTATACCTAGCCATTTTTCCGACATTTTTCTCTGTAGGTACCTATACTTAAGTACATCATCCTGATACACATGTTATAAATAAAAAAAAGTAAAATAGCGTAGTTATGCTAGTTTCCCGTCCAGGTTCCGTTTACCGTCCACCTGATTAAACTGCTACAATTATATGGGAAACACTTTTTAAGGTCATCTAATTTTCTATTTAGTTTATTCTTTAGTAGATTTTTAATTTCATGCCTTTATTTTGGAAAACACTTGAATATAAATGAGTACCTAGGTAGGGTTGCAAAAAAACGGTTTTTTTTTCTGTCTTGAAAAAAAACCGTGAAAAAGAACAGTTTTTTTTCAAAAGTACGAAATCTCAAAATTTGCAAGACAGTTAATACTCTTATACGGTTGTTTTAGACTTTATGTTAACTATTAAACTAATTTAATTTAAAAACTTTAATTTCTGGTTTTATTAAACTTATATTAATGAAATATGTAGTGGTACTATGCTGCTGATAGTTCTAGTGAATAAGTTCAAAGTTTTTTTTGCATTTACTGAGAATAGTTTAGTTACATAACAGACATACCTACTTTAATGTACTTAGTTTTAAGTTACTTACATGAATAAATCACGAAAAACCGTGTTTGTCGTAATATTTGTTCATCTGAAAAAAAACCTTATTTAGAAAAAAAAACAATGGTGCCAGGTTTTTTTTCATTTATTTTTTCATAAATTTGAAAAAAAACATTTTGTTTTTTTTCTATTTGCAACCCTATACCTAGGTATAGGTAAGTATGTACGGAAAACCTATAATAGAATAGGAATCTACCATGGTGTCGAAACTAAATTATCTAGGTAGGTTAGGTTTTAGGTATCTTCATAGATTGAGTCCAATTCGTCTGGAACTCAGGAATATACAGGATACATTACAATAGCCATAATCATAAATTGAGCTCTACTCTACATTTCAATTCCTATTTGAACTAAAAGGTAGGTTATAGATGACCTGGTCAGTTTTATTACCAAATAAACAATTACTGGCCAGTAAAAAGCGTCTCAGCTATAAACAAAATGACCCTAACTGTCCATATCAACCATTCCATACGTTTACGGCAAAAACATCACAATAACAACATAAAACCTATACTTATGCAATGTTCTACTACCGCACGCCCGAACCGCAGACCTGATAAAGCTGAAAAGGCAACTTAAGCCTATAAAAACCATGCACTAAAGATACCAACCTAAGAAAAAAGTAGTAAATAAATAAAATTCTCACGCCATAAACGATTTTATTTTAATGGCCATAAAGTTTGATCTCGCACTTAAGCTTGTTTTTGTTACGACCCACGTGGATGAATGAAACGTGCGACGAGGACGGGACGTCTGTCGGAGCGGGATGAGTGATACACGTTCGACCACGTGGCCCGCGTAAAACAGTCCGGTGCAATTCTTATTTTGAATGGTTTTTATTTCACCGTTTAGTGGTTATTAAATAGATTTTATGAGCAGTTTTATTGTGGACTTAAAAACGAAACAGCCAATGGGTGATACGGTTTTCGTTTGACAAAGTAACAGGTCATTCATTTGATGCGTTGTTTTGATTCTAACTTGATTTATGACAGTTAAATATCAACATGAACCTAGTAAGGATTTTTCATTAGGTATAACTTTATGTAGGTATGAAACACATTAATATAACACTACAAAATAACCGACAAAATATTTTAATCATTGGATCCTTAGGTATATCATAAAAAAAGGGTTTATTCTTACTACCTATACTTAAACTAATTTAAATTTAACTGAACTAATTTAAATGAAACAAAATAAGTCTGTATTTTAGAAGTCATTAATTTAAAGTTTTTTAAGTTTAATTTTAGTTTTCAATAATAATGAATAATTACCATAAAAAACCCATTCAAAACAAACGTTTAATTTTAGACGTTTTAAAAATCTAGTAAAGGTTTATTAACTATGATGGCCAATTAATTAATGTATAAAATGTAATCTTTTAGAACTGACAATACGAACTGGGTGTCAATACAAAAATATACCTTCAATTCGTATTAAACTATAATTTTTTTATTTTTATATATTATGTTATAAAGACTTATTTTATGTAAAATTTAAAATACATTCTTTGTAAAAAAGTCAATTAGAATTAATACCATAAACCCATGTATATTTATTATTAAATAAATTCTTTTGTACCACTGTTGTTTTATTTATTATTCTTAAAATAATCTATAAATTCACAAACTTGTTGCACTTACATGCAGTGACTATCTTAATAAAATTTGCTTTGTTAAACGGGCTTTTATAAGTGCTTTAGGTAAGTGTTTGAACATTTTATGATTTTGTTCGTGCTAATTATAAATAACTGCACTTTTACTACCTGAAAATTAAACAGTTACAAAACAATGCCAAATCACTAATTTCGAACTTAATGGTGCAATTTTGCTTAAAGCCATTCAGTTTGACATTTAGAAGTGCCGGAATGGTTTGTGATTGGTGGTGAATGTTCTACACGGGATCACTATTGGCGTAGACGACGCCCGCGCGGGGGTGCGGGGAGCGAGGCGCCATTACGAACAATGGCCGTCCGAATGGTCGTTAGCGAATAGCTTTTATCTCTTTCTAATATAAGCTACGCAGGTATGAATTAATGAGACGGAGAGGGTTCCGGCGGGGCCGTCGCGAATGCCTCCGTCCCGCTCGCACGCGCCTTCTCAACGGCGCGCGGCAGCGGCAACGCTCGCCACGACGCGACGGGGAATTCGGAGTCGTAGAGCCTCATACGCGGGTCATAAACGATTCGCGGCCATAGTAGTGCACGCGCGAGAATCGATCCGAATCGCCCGGCGATAAACGCATCTCCCGCGAGGCGATCGTCGCGCGCCGCGTCGCCGAGCGATGAGTTCCAAGTTCATCATCGATAGCATGCTCCCGAAGTACCACCAGCAGTTCCACCATCAGAATTTATTCGCGGGTGCTGGCGCGTCGCCGATCGAGGCGTCGCTGTCGTCGTCGTTATCGTCGTCGTTGTCGACGTCGCTGAGCTCGTCACTATCGGGAGGCTTGGGAGCGGCGGCGCTGGGGGCCGGCTCACCGGGCAACGGGAGTCCGCAGCGCTCGTCGAGCTCATCCTCGGCCTCGCCAGGGGCGCCGGCGAGGATGTACCCATACGTGTCACACCACCAGCAGTTCGGTGGCTCGGTGCCGTTTTCGGCCGGAGGAGGATTGTCCGCGGCGGACGACAAGAGCTGCCGCTACCCGACGGCGGTGGGCGCAGACCCGATGTACGCGCTTGGACAGCACAACGGAGGTGCGGCGGTGTCGGCGGCGTCGGCGAGCATGGCGGCGGCGGCGCAGTTCTACCACCAAGCAGCAGCGTCGGCGGCGTCAGCGGCGTCGGCGGCGTCGGTGGACGCCATGGGCGCCGCCTGCTCGCAGCCCTCGGCGCAGCCGCTGCCCGACATTCCGCGGTACCCCTGGATGTCTATTACCGGTAAATGTTTTTGTCCTTGCATGAGTGTGTGTGTGCTCGTTCTGAAAAGAAATCATTTTGATAATGTTCACAGTTAGATTTAATTACTGTTCTTAGATTTTTCCATGTAGTTAGCATTTCTTTATTTTTTATTATGTAAAGTATGTAGTAAAATCAAAATCCATCCTGTTATGCATTTTTGTTTTTCGTTTTTGGATCGTGTAGTTTTAATTGGCATAAGTGACATACCTAACTATTATAAAAAAAAATATTAGGAAAAGAATCCAATAGGAATATTTAACTACTCATTTATTGTTAGGTAGGTAGGTAGGTATTTAAAACGTAACCTAGGCCGATTATGCTAGTTTCCCGTCCAATTCCAGCTCCTGTTTACCGTCCACCTGATTAAACTGCTACCTACTACTTTCTTAATTTTTTACCCTCCTACTTTAGAAAGCACGTAAACTATGCTTGAACAAAACATGGTTTAAAGTGATATTATACATCCATTGTATGAATTCCATACCTATTTAATATTAACACTCCTATTGCATTCCTACCTGACACACCTACCTACCTGTAGCTTGTGAAAATAATAGCTTGTTAATTTTCCTACACAGTAGAGTTAATTACCATTACTTCTAATACCCATACTATTACCCACTTTAAAATTATGCATTCACATTCATGTATTTTATGTAGGTATCTTGTCAGGTACCTATAAATAATATGCTTTTTAAAATCGTAAAAACCGCTACCTACATTACCTAGGTAGGTACATCCAGGTAAAAAATTGTATAAGTTTATTTATTATTTGTTATTATCTACGCAATTAAAAGCGTTAAATTGCCATTTTCATAGCAATGAAATAAGCATTAGATAAACAATTAGAAGTAATAAAATTGCAATTTAATCGCATTATTATCGACATTTACCTAGGCCTACTGAATTATAACTAGGTTATTGAATATGAACTAAATAAGCAATTAAATTAATATTTATAGGTTGTTAAAACGAAATCTGTTTTTATGAAGAAAAAAAACTAATTTATGGATTATTATTATATGCATATTTAGCTAGCATTAACAGGATTTATTGAATAGAAACCCAGTTTTCAAATTTTCTTACATACCTCCTTAGGTATTTAAAACCGATTGCACATAGAAACATTTAGGTGCTGTTTATGAAATACCTACTGTCTACAATTCGTAATAAAGCAGTACATTAGCATTATGCATGCATTTATCCTTTATTATATACATATAACTCAATATAATTTCAAACAGCTTAAGAACCAGTCGCAAAATAAAATGACATGTTTTGGAGGAATTCGAAACTAAAGGTTAAATAAGTAGTGTTGGCTCTACTATTTGACGATAAATTTGGCTTCAGTAAACTAAATAGTTGTTTAACTGCTTAATTTATTACATATGTAGGGTAATTGTGCTAGTTTCCCGTCCAGGTCCATTTTACCGTCCACTTCACTAAACTGCTGCAAATAAATGGGAAAAACTGTTTAAGGTCAATATACTATATTTATAGTTTATCATTTAGTAGATTTTTTAATTTTAAGCTTTTATTTTGGGAAAAACTTGAAGATAAACATATAATTATTTATAGTGGACGAAAACTAGTACAATCACCCTACACGATAGGTATTTCATAAACTGTTAACGTTTCTATGTGGAGTCGATATACAAAATAGTAAGAAAACGCGAAATATGCGTCTCTATGATAAAAACTCTCTGAAGTACCTAACCTTCCTGGGTGTGTACCCAGTCCTTTAGTCAAATAAAACATTTGTAGTAGGTAATTAATGGAAATTGAAACAATAAAAACAATAGTTAATAAAGCTTTTATACGTAGGTATTTAATTAGGTACCTAAAGTACCTAAACGTCAATAAATTTCTACCAAATTAATCGTTAACTTAACCTACTTAGGTACAAATAAAACATAGATAACCTTTTACAGTTAAAGGTAGATTTAGAGATATTGTTATTATTACTTAATTGAAAATATCAATAATAGTAAAAAAACTAATAAATAGTTTCTAAAGGTGGAGTGGGTAATTGTGCTAGTTTCCCGTCCAGGTCCAGTTTACCGTCTATTTGATTAAACTGGTGCAAATAAATGAGAAAAACTTTTTAAGGTCAACACATTTTAAATTTATAGTTTATTCTTTAGTAGATTTTTTAATTTTTAGTTTTTATTTTGGGAAAAACTTGAATATAAACATATAAATAAGTATGGACGGAAAACTGACAAGAGTGGACAAAAACTAGCACAATCACCGTATCTAAAGGTACTTACAGCTTGTATCATTGAATAAACTTAAGTACTTTTATATGCATAGGTGCCTACCTACATTAACTTTAAATCTATATGATTTTTTAAAACAATGATGTTTATCGATCCATAGATTTAAACTATAGGTAATCATATTCAAAATTAGTAGGAGTACCTAAGGAGTTTTGTAAACTCGTCCGCCGTCGGGCGTCCAAACCGCCGGCATTTCGGGTGGGCCCTTAGGTATAGGTATCGATTTCATACCCGCCCTTATATAAGTATGAGATCTATTCAGTCTCCTATTAAAGTAGTAGGGTACTACCTAATTTATTATAGTTTTTATACCAATAAAATTTTCACAAAACAAAAGCTTAAAATTAAAAAATCTACTAAATAATAAACTATAGTTAGGTACTATAAGTACGAAGAAGAAAAATCGTTTAAAAGTACGTATAACAGAATGTATATGAATGTGTATGTACGTGTAACAGAAACCTATCCAATAAATAAAGGCTGTGTACCTAAAACATTGAGTTTATAAAAAAACCGGCCAAGTGCGCGTCGGACCATGCATAATGGAGGGTTGCGTACCTTGAACGGAATTAGAAAAAAAAATGTCAAAAGGTCGTCTCTGCCTATGGAAGAGCTTTTTGGAGATAACTCGAAAACACTTTAACCGTTAAACTTCAAAACTTTTCAAATTTATTCATAATTTGTTAGATCTCCGGTTCAAAACATACAGAGGGGGGGCACAATTTTTTTGACTTTTGGGGGTGATTATTTCCGAGAATATTCACTAAATCAAAAAAAAAACAAATAAAGTTCAATATTATTTTTAAAGACCTATCGATTGATTTGCAACATGTTTATATAATGTAAAAAAAATCACAATTAGTTACATGTATGGAGTGTCCCCATAAAAATATTTTTTTCAGCAGTAAGTACTAAGTAGTGGCATACAAAATACGAGTACACGTTGTGTTAAAATTTGATTAGAAGTCTTATAGTTTCCGAGTATAACGGCATGGCTGTGACATACGGACGGACCGACGTGCAGACGGACATGACGAAACTATAAGGGTTCCGTTTTTGCCTTTTTGGCTACAGAACCCTAAAAATAAATCTTAAGGTAGTTTTTATTACCATTAAATGATGACAAAACTGACTTTAAAAAAGTGGTAGGTAGCTAAATTACGTAAAAAACAGATTATTTTGCAAATACTTGCCTATCTGCCTAGGATATTAATTTTAAGTTAATTAACTATAGGTACGTAAGTCAATTGCCCTACTTACGTTAAACATGACATGGCTTGTATTCCACCACAATTAGAAATCCGCTCCACCGATACGAATTGCGCATAATTAAACAACTTTGTTTATAGCTAGTTTAAATCCGATAAGCCTATTCCAAACTCGTAAAACTAACCTAGGACAATCTAGGCAACTTTACAGTTATAAATTTATGTGTGACATTGCGATGAATTCTGTGCGGTCCACTTAGTACTCAAAAACATCTGTCCATTACAGTACTAAAGTGTCGGTACGTTTTGCATACAATGGTACAATTATTTGACTCGCGACTTTATGGCCTAAGCCTTAATAACCGGCTAACTATTTTGACATACGGATTAGGTAGGTACTTCGCTTTATTTATGGTACCTTGAACGTTTGAATAATTACAAAGTAATGATTATAAAAAATAGAAAGGCAATTTTTGCGTTCACGAAAGAGGTCGAATTACAAGTAGGTATAAAAGTGGAGGTAACGTGGCAATTAATGTGAGAGCTTATTTAATTAAAATTACAAAGAACTGAATAATAAAATTACAGTTAAATGAGCACTTATTGTATAAAAAGTAATAAAACATTTTGCTTGCGTTTCGGTTATGGTGCAATTAAAGTTAATTATGATACCTAAAAGCGAAGGCGCCCATAGCAGAAAAGATCCCGCAGTTTTGGTAAATTAAGCCTAGGTATTTTTGTCATAGTTATTGAGTTAATCATTCTGGTTTTTTGCACCTGCCCATTACTTTTGACTAATGGTATCTCACAAACTTTTTTTAAACGTTTTTTGTTTTATTTTAAAATGAATAAAATCAGTGGTTTTTCTAAAAATAACCTCAGGTCTGATTCGCCTAAATATATGTCTTGTTAATGAATGTCACATTGAGTATAATATCGACCTTGTACAAAAAATATCCTACTGGCCTATATTTTTCACATTAGTATAATTATGTAGATACCTACACTGGGCAGTATTGTATTAGAGATCTTTTAGGTACCCAACACTCAATAATTATTGGTTCATAAACGAACTATTAAATTAACTAATTTTAACTAAATATAGGTATATATTTCTCTTTTAGTGAAATGCATTAAAGTTGTTTAAACACATTATGATAAACGTAATAACTGTGACAGGCAAGTTGTGTCACACTATGTAACATTTAGTCTAGCATCTACATTGGTACCTATTTAAATATTTTTGATTTTGAGCATTTTTAACAGATAGGTAAGGTACCTATGTTCAGCAGGGAGTTACCTAATATGAAACTGTTACAAACTTTTACAATAAAAATACCTAAATAACAAAAAAATGTGTATACGTATGTAGGGTAGTTATGCTGGTTTCCCGTCCACATTCAGTTTGCCGTCCACTTGACTAATACGTAAGGGTAAGATATTATTTTTGCATAAAGCTGGCAAAATCGATAAGTTGACGAAAACTACTAGCTACATTACATAACACGGTGTAAGTAGCAATTAAAAAAAACCAAATATTTTTTACTTCCTAGATTCATACACTGGTTAAACTGGACTTGAAGGTAATGACGGTTTTCCTGAAAACGATACAGACTCATTATGAAGAAGTGTGTGTTAAAACATTTCATTTAGCTCGGAGACGTCCAGTCGTCCGCCACATGCCCCGCATCAATAACGACGCGTATAAAATACCTCATGATCAAAGCCAGTGTAACATAATAACAGCCTCGTAGCTCAGTGAAATTATACAAAATGGCCTATAATCGACTTGTTTTTGCTTTAAAAATGACCATTCTTCTTGATTTATTTCTAATGCCGGCGTATAAAAATGTCCCGAACGATACCGGAAAAAATCTGTCTCGACAGAGACAGAAATATCCGAGCAGGTGTGCGTGTGACGTTTGACATGCGGCGCTCGAAATTAAAATGGCGGAGATGTAGGCTATACGAAATTTATTCCTCGTAACGTTTGCACAATAATTTTGACAATAAAACGTAGTACGATCGCGCTCTACAAAAGTAATTTGAATGAAATTTGGTGAGTCAATGTTTATTTTTAGTGGCAATGCACGTACCATCGTGGCGTCAGGCACCATGTGCGCGGGACAGCGCACCGCGCACGCGCGTTTCAACATGGCCGTCCCGGCTAACCAATCAGACCAACGCTCTCTACTTTTAAGTCATTCATAGATAAACTTTATTTAAACGTGTAAAAGACTCAAATTCCTTCGTTGTCCAAAAAACATTTTTTGTTTGATTCTTATTTTACTAAGTCACCGTATGATGATTGATACTAATACGCATAGGCATCTATTAGGTATGATTTTAATAATATTTGTATATTGCGCTTAGGTTAACCGTAACAATTGCGTCTTAATGCTCAATACAGTTACTTAATAGTAAAAATATAAGTATAGGTAGTTTTATTGATATTTATCGACCTGACATATTTACATATTTTTTAATTGCAAGAAACTATAATTATTACTTATTTGAAATTAATATGTACAATTTATAAAATACCTATATCCAAACATAAATAAGCCCTAATCTTAAATAAAATTAGATATAATAAACTAAACCCTAAGGTGCCAGTAGACGCTGGCAGCATTTCCCCGCTGTATCGCAATAGCAATACGTTGGGCGAGGAAGCTACCAGGGCTGCGATATGAAAAATAAACACACACACTGGACAGACACAGCTCCAACCCAACTCAACCCAACTCAACTCAACGCTATAACGACATTGACATTTGCTATTCGAACAGATTTTCATTCAACATTGGTCTCACATTGGGGGGCGTCCATTAATCGCGTCATATTGTATAGGGGTGAGGGGGTCAAGAAAAAATCACCAATGATCACCACAGGGGGGAGGGGGGTCTGGACACATATCACGTGTAATTTTTTTGTTCCTTGTGCTATACTGTATTATGGTCAATAAAATAAAATATATCAACTTTTAAATGAATCAATCTGCCAAAAGCAGAGTAAAATTGCACTAGCACTATGATTGTAAATAAATTTTAATGGCATTTGACATATTATTTTGTGAAGTAGGTTTTTAGGGTTGCGTAGCCAAAGTGGCAAAAACGTAACCCTTATAGTTTCGTTATGTCCGTCTGTCCGTCCGTCCGTCCGTATGTCACAGCCATTTTACTCGGAAACTATAAAACGTATCTTAATAAATATTTAAATATAAGGTGTGTTTTTGTATGCCGCTACTTAGTTTTGTAGTAAAATTGCTGAAAAAGATATTTTAAGGAAGGGCGCTACTCCATACATGTAATTATTTGTAATATTTTTTTTTTTCACCAAATATCGTCATGATGCACATCACTCGATAAGTCTTTCAAAATAACATTGAGGTCTGTTTGAATATTTTTTTTATTTAGTGAATATTTTAAGAAAAAATCACCCGTAAGTCTAAAAAACTTGTCACTTTTCGGAGATCAAAAAAATAAAAAATAAATAGAGAACATTATCGGTGTAGGAATTATTGAGTTATCTCCTAAAAACTCATACGCAGATACGACCTTTTGATATTACTCTTTCGATAGTAGGTACGAAACCGCGTGGTCCGACACGCACTTGGTCGGTTTTTTTCTATTAGAGATAATTTTATTTTATATGTATACATGTAGTTTAATTTTTTACCCTTTACGTGTACGTACGTTACGTAAGTAGGTTAACGTGTCAGAAAAAATTACACGTCATATTGGACAGGGGGGGAGGGGTCCTGAAAATATCATCAAAGATCACCATGGGGGAGGGGGGGGGTCTAAAACAAGCCAAAAATGTATGACGCGATTAATGGACGCCCCCTTGGTCTCACATTGATCACACATTGGACCAACATTGGACCAATGTGAGGCCAATGTTGAATGAAAATCTGTTCGAATAGCAAATGTTGTTATAGCGTTGAGTTGAGTTGGGTTGGAGCTGTGTCTGTCCAGTGTGTGTGTTTATTTTTCGAATCGCGGCCCAGCCAGCCCTACGGTCGTCGGTTGTGTCCACTAGTCTCTTTGATAGATCTTTAAAGAGGATGGGCACTAGGACCCCACGGGCCGAGGGTATCGACATTACATAATTAAATTAAAGAATGAGGTAGGTACATACCTACTCGTAAAAGTAGTAACTGATAAAACAGAAATAACTGACAATACGAAGTAAAAAGTATTGAAAATACATAAACACGCGATTAAAATAATGAGATACCTACCTATTTGGCCCAATTAAAGTCTCTTCGTGATACGCGGACAGGTTTTGAATTTTACTTAGGTATTTTTTTTAAATTACGTACTTGCTTGCATAAAAAGAACTGTAAAATGTAATATGGTTACATAAAAATATACTCATAGCCTCATAGGTACTTAACTTTTATAGTTATATACGAACTAAAAAAATCGTAATAAAATTAGAACGAGAGGCAGCAATTACATTATTTTACTTGCTTAGGTAACGTAAATAGGAAGTAATTAACCAACACTTAATTACTTAAATGGCCATTTATTTGAGAAAATACCGCGATACGAAATCAATCGACACTAGTATCCGTCAAATGAGATAAAACCCACTTTTCAAACACCTACGTACCAATTTACGATATAATTTACATTGTTGCCAACATTCCCAAAAAACTATAAACAACTTCGTAAGAACATCATTATCTTTCTCAGGAGAGTTATGAGTCTGATATGGCACTCTTGAGTTAACCTTTTTAGGGATCTTTTGGTACTCCAACCGCTTTTGGCCCGACTGGTTTGCTTTCAACACAAGTTTTCGGTATTGATAGAAAGCTGTTATCGTCAGATTTATATTTACTGATAACTTTATCTCAATATTAAAACGGCGCCTTATTTAAGGAGTTTTTAGTTGATAATAAGGTAAATAAATATAAAACGTATCTATACAGTACCTGAGGATAACACGTTTTGAAACGGCTTTAATCGAAATAATAATTGAGAAAGCTAAAAAAAATATCAAGGAAGTATAAAACCTGTTCAGTAAACCTAAATTAAAGGCGTATTAACAACTTAGTGTAATTAAAAATATATTTTTTATCAAAAACATCACTAGGTAATTGCTTTTAAATTGCCACCTTTTTTTTAATAATTTGATTGGGTCTGTTTTACCGTAAAAATCCGTTGGATAGATTTTTTTATTTTATGTCTTTGTTTTAATTTTATTTTGAATTATTTATTCATATTTTTATTAGTAAAAGTAGGTATTAATCTACTGTAGGTACAGTAGTTAGTCTATACTAATTTCTAAAAATAGGTACGATTTTATAATCGTAGATACATACCAGTAGCAATAACTGTTGGTTCGGTACCTAGTATACCTATAGATGGAGAGCTAGCCACGTCAGATATGACACAATAATGAGAGCAACGAAACCCCTCTGGTCAGTTTGCTATACTATGCTTATTTCTAGATCTGGAGATCTGGCAACTGTAAAGTGGTGGAAGTCAAAGAAAACAAATCCTAGAGTCCGGGATTTGATGCAATATTATGAGAAATTATATAAATAATTAGATTATAATATAGAAAATTGCAAATTATTTATTGCGATATCAAATACATTTCACTCAGTCAAACACAACTTAACTAAGACCATTGCTGCCGTTCGTTGTCGTTTCCGGTGCAAAAGTGGCCATAACGCTCGCGGCATTACCACGCTGGATAGCTATGGACAGTATTTGCACCAGAAACGACTTGGAGCGCGGGTCCTCTCGCTTTTGCCTAAGATTAGATTAGATTACATATATCATTGCCAAAAGTTCCGGTTAAGGGAAAAAAGTTAATTCATAGTTAGTCGCCTACTGTTTTTGTTTCCGTAATAAAAGGCAATGTTTTTTGTTCTAATGTTAAAATATAGGCCCTGCCCCTATAACTGAGACAACTTCGGCAGTTTTTACCTATTTTCGTATTCTATTTTCCAATTCAAAAAAATTCTAGTCTGTCACTCTCACCTCCTCCCATTTAAAGCTGCCAGATGCCCGGATCAAGCCTAGTATATCAATCTAACCAGACGGGTTTTGTTGCTCTCATTATTGTGTCATATCTGACGTGGCCAGCTCTTAGTCCATTACCTAATACATTATTTATTGAAAATAAAATGTAAATAAATAGGCAACTACTTAAATATTATCCAATGCGGTTTTGCGGTAGCATTTATAATACCTATTAGTTTAACAATTACCAATTGATATTTTATTTTATGAAATAATATTAAGTTGGTATATACCGAAATTTAACCAACTTAAAGAAGAGTAGGTAGCTGATAATTTGATAAATATTCAAAATTACATATCTTTAAAGTATGTAATTGGCTTGCATATCGGTCGCGGTCGATTCAATTAAGTTAACAAAAATTAAAATGTTATTTGTGCAGGTTTAGGTCTGCACCTACACACTGCACACTGCTGTTTATATGACTTTTTAGAGCTGTAATCTCCGTTCTGGACCTTAGAACTAATAAATTAGTCTGTTTTAAATGTTTTTATCAAGACTTACGACCTATGATGCCTGAGGTTTTAAATAAGTAATGGTTGCATTCGAGACAGAAGTATTTAGTTGCTATAGTTAATTTATTTGTAATAACGTATTTGTTAAAACACTTAAATTGCTTATCAAATTCAAATGATTTATAAAGTAGTTAAACATTTTAATTAGGATAGGCAGGTATCTTTTTTAAAAACATATGTAAAACTGAAGAACAAATCAAATTATTTTAATAGATATTTTGATTTATTTTTAAGTAGACACACTACTTTATAAATATAAACTTATAATTTCGGATGCCTAGGTCACTTTTTCCTTTATAAGTTTATAGCATTTGTAAAGACTATATGAGGCATAAAAGATCTCTAACAAACTATAAATTCCGCATTGTAGTGGAAAATAATAACGTCTTTATCATAAAACCAATTTCTTATCTTTTTTACTTAAAAAAATAAAAAAATATTTACCTCAAGATATCTTTGATAAAATTTATAGGAGACCTAAAATAGGTTATTCTATTTCCAGTAAGTTTTGCTTCTGGGCTTTGAAATGACTAGCGACTAAATAAACGCCGAATCTACTATTTATTTATGGGTACTTTATAATTGCACGGTAGATCGTACATTTTCCATCAGATATATCAGAGCGGCCAAGGTGGTTACAAGTATCTGAACTACGCCTCTATTGTCAAGGCGATAAAGTGCATGCAACATATTTTTCACTGCTGCAGAAATACATACCCAATTTATGAATGAATTCATTCATAATGTGCATTTTTTATGTATGTATTTTTGCAGCCTACCGTACAATGATATACAAATGGCGAATAGTAAAAAAAAACAGTTGCTTCAGAATCCTAATTTATTCAAATTTTACAAATATTATACCGAGCTAACCAGACTTTGTATAAATAGCCCTACCCGCTATAATATGCTATTATCTAGTAATTTTTTACCAATATGCCTGTGTTCTATTTCCGGATAACTATTGTCATGAATTACGTACTTGTTGTTAATAATAGCTATCCATACTAATATTATAAATGGGAAAGTGTGTGTGTTTGTTTCTTTGTTTGTTTGTCCGTCTTTCACGGCAAAACGGGGCGACGAATTGACGTGATTTTTTAAGTGGAGATAGTTGAAGGGATAGAGAGTGACATAGGCTACTTTTTGTCTCTTTCTAACCCCCCACTTCCCTAAAATGGGGGGTGGACTTTTGTATGAAGCATTACGGAGGGCAAAGGGGAACCGTGTTATCCCGAATTTAACGCGAGCGAAGCCGCGGGCAAAAGCTAGTGACATTATATTTGTGTTAAAATTGTATTTGCATGCATTTTTTAGGTACATATGTATAGCAAATAAAGTATTTCGATTGATTAATTAAATAAAGTGAGTTCGGGCAAAATCAGACACCGGGTAAAATCGTATGATTCAAATTTACGCCCATTGCGGGGTCTTTTCAACCGACTTCAACAGTTCGAAGGATAAAGTTAGCAATTCGTCGGGATCTTTGTTTTTTTTTTGAACTCTTCAACTTTTATACACACACCTATAGTGATTTGAGTATTTTTTTACAGCAGCTCGAGCATTTGCTGTTGGAAAGGTGTATGCTAAGTGAAGTGAAGGTTCTTTTTTGTTTCAAATTATTTTAGTTCTGACAAGATGAAACGATGCGTAATTTTGTATCGCACCTCTCTTCAGACCGCACTTGTTGCTCCTCACAAGTCGTGTGCGTAAATTTGAATCACACGATTTAACACGGTATCCGATTTAGGCCGAACTCACTATAATATACTTTTATAAATAGCAAACGATTGCCTTTTATTCATTTCCGTTTGCTTACCATATCAATTTAACTTATCAACTGCTATAGCTATCATCTTAATGGCATAATGACTCTATTGACTATAGTTGCGTGCCGTTACAACAATTATCGTGGGCGGGAGATTCTAAACCAGACTTACGAAGACAAACCATAAATATCTTTATATCTGTTGTAGATTTCTTCTATTACCATGGACTCATAGGTAAAATAAAAAAAATAAAAGTCCCTAATATTTATTAATTTTATGAGCAGCAAACTATTAGGTAATCACTTTGAAAATTGAAAGGCGGTACGAAATTATTACTTTTACTTTCGGGTTGAAATAAAATCATCAAGTGTTTCCAATGCTACTTCTAAGTCTGTATTGTACTATATTAACAAAAAAGCAACACGTCCTATTTTGGCAATATTTATAGACTATGTTATATAATAGTAGTTTATGTAACTGTTACGTAATAAGGGTCCTTAAAATACGAGTGTGGTTTTATGAAACGAGCCGCAGGTGAGTTTCATAATAAGATCACACGAGTGTTTTAAAGCCTAATTACGTACAGTTGCATACACTGCTTTATCTACACTCATATTATTTATACTAATTGCCGTGTTCGGAAACCATAGAATGGCCGCAATTGCACCGCCATGGCCAACTCGATTGTGCCGGCGGTCGGGAGGGAGAGTGCCGGCGGTCGGGGGGGAGCATGTCGGCGGCCGCGCGGGCGCGTGCAGGTGTACATTATGTTATCAAAACTCATAACACATCAATGTTTGAGCATGTAAAGTTAAAATTACGTTACTGTCACAGATAAAAAGCTTATCATAGTAAAATCGGTTGTGGGAATGCCTACCGTTTTTGAACACGTTTTAGAGGACTTACAATGCGAGTGTAGATAATAGTAGTTTATCTACACTCATATTGTAAGTTCTCTAAAACATGTTCGAAAACGGTAGGCATTGGCTAGCATTACCACGACCGATTTTACTATGATAAGCTTTTTATCCGTGGCAGTAACGTAATTTTAACTTTTCATGCTCAATTATTGATGTGCTATGAGTTTTGATAACATAATGTACACCTGCACCCTCCCGCGCATCCGCCGACAGTCCGACACGCGCCCGCGCGACCGCCGGCACAATCGAGTTGGCCACGGCGGTGCAATGGCGGCCATTCTATGGTTTCCGAATACAGCATTTTGAATAAATAATATGAGTGTAGATAAAGCAGTGTATGCAACTGTACGTAATTAGGCCTTAAAACACTCGTGTGATCTTATTATGAAACTCACCTGCGGCTCGTTTCATAAAACCACACTCATGTTTTAAGGACCCTTATTACGTAACAGTTACATAAACTACTATTATGTAACTGTTACGTAATAAGGGTCCTTAAAACATGGGTGTGGTTTTATGAAATGAGCCGCAGGCGAATTTCATAATAAGATCACACGAGTGTTTTAAGGCCTAATTACGTACAGTTGCATACACTGCTTTATCTACACTCATATTATTTATTCTAAATGCCTTATTTGGAAACCATAGAATGGCCGCCATTGCACCGCCACCATGGCCAACTCTCGTGTGCCGGCGGTCGCGCGGGCGCGTGTCGGGCTGTCGGCGGATCCCCGGGAGGGTGCAAGTGTACATTATGTTATCAAAACTCATAGCACATCAATAATTGAGCATGAAAACTTAAAATTACGTTACTGCTACGGATAAAAAGCTTATCATAGTAAAATCGGTCGTGGTAATGCTAGCCATTGCCTACCGTTTTCGAACACGTTTTAGAGAACTTACAATATGAGTGTAGATAAAAATATTTATTTGTCGAATTTCCAAAAACGCTCCATTTCCAATTGGACAATATATTTTTCTTAGCTTTTTTGCCGTAAACACTAAAAAGGCAGTAAAACTAGAAATTGTGATTAACGTCGCAAAGGTAAACAATCCATGGGACAAAAAAATTAATTAATTGTCCATTGTTTGTTAGTTAATGGCCTGCTTCATGCAAAATTATTCATTTAAACGATTTTATTTCACTTCGTTTTATTGTTATGGCTTGGTTTTGCATAAGTAGGTACGTAATCGTTGTTAAGATATTGTCTTATACTTTGTAGTATTGAAATCCCAAGTAAGATGACTGTGACTATACTGAGTCTACTGACTACGGCACAGATTCATGTCAGTAAAATGTTTCTTCGGCATCAACTCAACGCCGGGGCAACTCTACTCAACATCACCCCCCCCCCCCTTACCTCAATAACTATCCATTCATTTTTAGGGTTCCCCTTATAGCTTCGTCATGTCCGTCTATCCGTCCGTCCGTATGTCACAGCCATTTTTCTCGGAAACTATAAGACGTATCTTAATAAAATTTGGACATAAGGTGTATTTTGTATGCCGCTGCTAAGTTATGTAGTTAATTTGCAGAAAAAAATATTTTTAAGGTGGGCGGAGTCCATACATGTAACTAAATATCAAAATTTTTTTTTTACCAAATATTATTAACATGATACACATCAATCGATAGGTCTTTAAATTATACATCGAGATTTATTTCAACATTTTGTGATTAAGTAAATATTTTCAGAAATAAAGAAAGAAAGAAAGTCAAAGAAAGTAATTGTCCCCCCCCCCCCCCTGTAACTTTTGAACCGTAAGTTCAAAAAATATTGAGAAGATGCGCCTTTTAACACACTTTTTACGAAAATTGTTTTTTATCGGTTCAGCCATTTTGAGTTATCTTCAAAAAACTTCTTCCATAGGCATCAGATACGACCTTTTGGTATTAGTTTGGTTCTTATTCCATTGAAGGTATTATATGCCCTCCATTATGCGTGGTCCGACACGCCCTTGGCCGGTTTTATTATTTATACTTCTAAATATTTTTAGATAAATAAAAATGTTGTGCAACGAATAACTACCTACTTGATCTTCGAACAATTAAAACTATGATTAAACTATTTGACCAAGGACGTTTTAAACAGTTTTTCATCAACAATTAACTACTAATAGATACCTACAATACTTTTTTAGGGTTCCGTACTTCAAAAGGAAAAAAACGGAACCCTTGTAGGATCACTTTGTTGTCCGTCCGTCCGTTCGTCTGTCAAGACCCTTTTTCTCAGGAATGCGTGGAGGTATCAAGCTGAAATTTATATAAAATACTCAGGTCTACTGTCCCTTGGAGCCGTGAAAAAATCAAACTTCTAAGCCAATTCAATCAAAAGCAAATTCAAATTTCCGCAAATTTTCGAAACTCGCAAAGGAATCAAAACCTACAGGGTACTTCCCGTGAACTCAGAATCTTGAAATTTGGTAGGAAGCAACGTCTTATAGCACAGATAAAGGAAAAATTGCAAAAACCGTAAATTTTTTGTTACATCATATAATAAAAATATTTTTAATAATTTTAAATTACTACCCCTATATACCTACAGGTATGTACGGAACCCTCGGTACGCGAGACCGACTCGCACTTGGCCGGTTTTTTAAATGCAAAGTAGGTTTTTATTTTGACTTAGAGAGATAAGATAATTAGATTAGAGGTATTTACTTAAATATAGGCATAATATACGCCCTTACATATTCAGTAATTTTTGCTTAGGATATGATTATCTTAAAAATTAATGCAATTTTTTGTACAATGACAATGTAGACCTATTTACACGAGATTAAAGTTGTTGCGTGTGGATTTATTTATTGTCATTTTTTTTGTTACTTTTTTTCTTCCCACAGTCGAACAATGAACGTGTGTGTACACTTCTGCATCTGCTATCACTACCTTACTTGTATTTTTTATTTACCTACTTTTCTGCCATCTTCATCCCTGTTCTGAAGAATAATGTTAATTTTAGGTATTAATAATTTCATTTCTAATTTTATGTATTTTAAGTCTTGTGTCATCCCATTGTGTTATTTTCTGTTAAGTGCTGTAACATTTGATCTATTGAAAGTGGAAGGATGAAGTTTATCCTAAAGCGGAAAACTGTATTTGTGCTTATTTCATTTTTTATTTGATAATTTGTAATGATTAGTGTCCGTTTAGTTAAGATCAAATTAATTGTGTGTTTTATCAGAAAAAAAAACATTAGAAACCATTAGGAATTGTATTTTATAGAAAAGTAACATTTTAAACCTGCCTAGGTACTATTTTCTCCAAAAAAACCATTAAGTTAAGTTTTAAATACAGTTCTTTTCGCTTTTTCGTATAGACGCTGCTTTCATTAAATAATACTAAATCTATATCTTTAGCACTCTTGAAATCATTTTGTAAAAAAAGCGGTATAGATAGATATATAGATCTGTGGTTAGCAATAGATTAGATGTTGGCGAATGTTTGTGCATGCCGTTTGCCGGAACAATGAACTTTCAGTACGATTGATAATAGATTTTCCATTTCCAGATTGGATGAGCCCCTTCGACCGCGTGGTCTGCGGTGAGTTCAATGGTATTTATCGTTTCAAATTTATTTTCTTTTACTTTTAAGTATATTTAGTTCATCGAAAATGGTGAAACGATTGAAAGCTACGACTACGATTCATCAAACAACTAGTTCTTGGTGAATGTTTATATGTTTGTCGTTTGTACAACGCGGCAATTATTTACATTAAACATACGAGTCGTTAAACCATTAAGGACTACAATTAATCGTTAAGCAAGTTTATAATCATCAATCATTTCATCACCAAGTACTTGAAATGGGCTTTAAAGTAACAATATACACGCAACAGTGCAGTGAATTGCAGTATTATAATAGCGTTACATTAAATTTGCGGTTAATGTAAGTGTGATTATTTTAAAGTCCATTGGCACAGTGTCAACTGTTCGACGCCTTGAGTACGGTTCTGTTGCAATTATGCTTATTAATTTATCATGTCTCCATCGGTGTTTCTAAAAATAGGTACAAACTGCAACACTACTATACCTATGGTGATTTTTAAAATACGAGGACAGAGCTTTAAAATGCATGAATTAATTAATCAAATGTAATCTAAGAGTCTCTACACAAATAAATTGATTATAAATTCGAAGTGCAATTTTGAAGCCCAGTCTTCGAGTAGCTATAGGATAGTCTGTTAATAGGTTCTATTAGCCCCGTAACAGATTTTAAGTACCATCTTAAAATTTTAATGGCTCAGCTGTTATTACCTGTTCTTACTATTAAATCGCGAATTTGCACAAAACTGCCGAATTGCGTGCCAACACGGTCACGCTGAATTTCGGAAGCAAGGTACCTGTGGTGTTTCAAGCGCAAAAAACTATAATAAAACTTGTGAAGCAATTGCGCTGTTGCAAAAAGCGCCAGAAAGGGTTCCAAGATCTCAATAAAGCGGGACTTTCTCTAAGAACAATAGCGAATAGTGGGTCACTATCTCACAAACTAAACAAGTTAAGGTAAAACACAATCAGACAATGCGTTTGCGACTTTCCCCGTTCTGTCAAAACAGTCTTACAAAGGGTTCACGGCAATCGGTTGTGCAATTTTTTCCCTTGCAAAAATAGCGATCCTTTGTGTTAACAAGATGTTTACAAATAAGGTCCGAGTCAAAGGGTTTTAAATCATGCTGTCGATAAGTTTAAAGCGGGCTTAGAACCGGGGCCATTGTTTTGCTGGCACGGTCGCAAATTGCTTTATTACGCTGTTTGCGGTCGTTCTGCGAAAGTTGATATTGCCAAAATCGCAGCCAAAACATCGTTTGTTATCACACCGACTCTTGGACGATCTCAGGGTCATTGATACTTATTTATAAGTACTTACATATGTTTCGATATAGGTTTATAACGGTTTTGAGATCTAACTTAACAGTAGGTTAGGTTAGAAATGGAAATCAGAACGTTATCATCAGAACTATAATAAGATACGAATATATTATGAACGGTAGCTTGAAAGCTGCAAAGTACCTATATAAAATATCAAAACCGAATGAGACGCCCGCGCCGTTTATACCACTGTTAATAAGCCTTTATTATCCATATATTACACGCATTGATTAGCCAAAGAAAACAAATTATCCTAACACTTTTAGAGCTTATAAAAGTCATTTTATAGCGCTATAACAATTAAGTGGGAATCACTGTCAATCGTAACTTCGCCGCTACAAGTGATTGACGCTACACTGTTGTAAAAAAGTTTGTCCGCGAACAATAACCGAGTTGAGAATTGACCATAAAGTGACGACCTTGTGGCTATAAAAATTTAACGAGCAAGCGTAGTAGGTATAGTAAAACGAACTGCCAGATTCGTGAACGTGACTGTCATAGGAACAGCTGTTTCGTTTCGACATGTGCAGCGCCTCGCAAGAACACTTCCACTCATTAACGAGTTAAGGAAACAATTGACTGATTTATTGCCGTGAAAGGATCTCTAAAACACTAGCCACATTCTAACCGCGACAGTTACTTGAACAAAACTCAACCCTTTCAGACACCGTTATTGTTTAAAAGTCTTTCTTTAATTCCTTTATGGTCGATGTGTCATTAGCCAGTGTTTTTGACCTGAAATAGCGCTCGTCACCAAGTAAGCAGACTGGTCACGAATGCCAAACAAGTATATTCGTATTCATTCGTAAACTGGTCACGTGTTGAGTTATTTTTATCTTGACTTTCATTGAAACAATGACATCATAGATAAACTAGACATGGGATAAACTTAAGAATACTACTATTAAATATACAATAGTTATTAGTCTATGTATTTCTATTTAAACGGATTAAGAAATTGATTGAAATAGACAATGTTATTAATAGTTATGGATAGCAAAAACCAAATAAGTAAACTAAACCATCTTTAGAAAAATAACATACGTAATGTACATAATTAAATATTTATTAAACTTTGGAATTATTGTCAGAGGACTCCAAAAACATGAGGGAGAGGGATGAAATATTTGACCAAAAATATTAATACAATAAAAGGAAAAGTAATTACCTACTTAAATGTCCAGGGACCCGTTTCTTAAAAGCTTGGCTTGGACAAAGATGCATAGTCAAACCAGAAACTACTAAATCATCTAGCAAATAATACAACTTATCTTAGTCTAGGAAGAAAGAGTAGATGACACAGTTCAGATAAGAAGGAATATCAAACGTTTTTTGAAGCAGTCAGATTTAGATTTTATTATTTATTTTCTTTTATTTACACAATAGGTTGGTCTCTCAAATTGTTTCGATATGGCTTCTGGAAGAACTACGCATTATTGTGTATTTTTAAGAATTAATGTATTACTGTTTGGTGTAGGGTTACAACCGGCACCATTAGTTTAGTTTACTTATAATACTAGTGTAAGTCACTTTTTAACACCCTTTATTAGAAAGGGACTTCCCCTTGTTATACGAATTATAAGCTTCTGAGAAATTGGCTTTTATTTGTCTAGGTATATATGTAATGTAATAAATAACATTAACTTAAAAATATATATAACCCGTAGAAAGAAATTGTTGATAAAATATATATGTAACAGGTTGAAAAACGCCTAACACACTCCTTTATTTTACAAAAGATGTACTTAACTGGAGACGTAGGTGCCAAGAGATTATTAGCTATATATATATTATATTCAAGTAATCTTTTGTTCAGTCGAGAATTCTCTCTTTCAGTTATTTTGTACACGTTTCAGTAAAAGGACTGTCTTTTTCTCGAAGCATTGAGACGTGGCTACGTGACGGATCGATATTTTGTAGCTCAAAAGTACATATACAAGTAAATTCATCTTTTGATCGGTATTCATTAATTGTAGCATCATAGAACTAATGAATATGCGTTCATGTCCAAAATTTAAACAAGGAAGCTTGCAAAAAAAAAACTATACCTACTCGATTCAGAAGCTTACTCACATTATTATAGTTTATATTCGTCTGACGATTTCTTCGTATGTCGATGATTTTTTGCTGGTAAGTCCGACTGGATTTAATACATACCATAATGTCCGTGTAAGGGATTCTTGAAATAAACAGCTCAGGGTTTTTTATGACTGGCTTTTTACTCGCTGACAAGTTCAGTGATATTTTTGATATTATTGCCACTTTTTTCTTGCTGCTAAGTGCATAGATATCTAGGCAGTTCAGTTTTTCTGTACACTTCGTTAGTGCAAGGTTTTTTATATGTTTATTATTTGTTGCATCGTATAACACCGGCTGGCTATGGTATATTTTAATGCAACTGGTTTTTGTTTTTATCTACATTTAGTAAAATAATATTAATGCCAGTTTATCATTTTGTGTTAAGATTAACTTATTATTATTTGCCTTATCTTAGATAGGTACATACTTCAGTGGCGGGGTTTCAATAGAACCCGACTTCTAAAGGCTTGCGTAAATTTTCGATATCTACCACTTTTCCGACTAAACTAAAGAAAAGCTAAGTTAATTCTGGAGTATTTTTTTTATGTCTTCCTAAGAAGATTATTGACCCGCCCCTACTATTATACTTACTAACTATTTATTTAATAAATGGGACAATGTTACACAAACCGACCTAGTCCTACAGTAAGCTCAATAAGGCTTGTGTTCTGGTTGTAGGTAGGTACTAGACGACAATATATGTGTAGATACAGATAAATACATAGAAAACATTCATAACTCAGGTACCTACAAATATCCGATATCGATAAACACACAAATAAATGTCCTGACCAGGATTCGAACCCGGGACTTCCTACTTCATAGGGTCCCGCTACCGATTAGGCTAGGAGGCCGTTAAAAATATGTATATTTAATACAGATATAGATAAATACTTACAGGCTAGTATTTAACAGTAGCACAACTAAAAATTACCATAACCTAGCTATAATACTGATTTCACATCAATAAATGCGTTGTGGATTATATGGACCACCTCTTACTTCGGTTTTGAACTACAATTAAATTTTTGATTTGCAATCATTATATTTTGCTAAGCCACTTAGGTAAATATTTTTCATACTTAAATATATAAAAGAACATCCATAACTCAGGAAATATCCATGATAAATATACAAAACTAGCCTTTTCCCGCGACTTCGCCCGCGTACTATAAGTACTCAAAAAGGATACGATACCCATGTTGATTTTCAGACTTTGTGACCACATTTGCCCCTTTTAGGGATTGAATTTTCAAAAACCTGAAACACGTGTTTACTCATTTATCGTTAGGAATACTCCTGTGAAGTTTCGAATAAAATAGTCTAACAAAGGAGCTAGATCGTCAATTCCAGGCCCACTTGCGATATGGTCTCGTATAAAGTTTGGTCTTCAATTTTAAGCAAATACCCATTTTATTACCAAACTAGACAAAATATTGCATGAAAATAAAACGGGAATTAGAAATGAAAAATAAAAAGTAATTTCGTTGATCCTTCCGCCATCCAAATAGTGCTAAATAAATTGTTAACGTCTTTACAGCATTGACATAAGGTTAACTTCTCCTGAGCCGAGACGAAACGGACATTTTCAGTAAGGAGTTACGTTTATTTTGCTAATCTTGTTTATGATTATAGTTTGACACTATTAATGTATGTAATAATAATGTATGTACCAGTGGATGTAATTCTTGCACTTTTTCCCTAACCACAGTTTACAAGGTTCATCTGATGTTCATCTAAAACCGTACCGTATTACCGTGTAAAACAGTCGTTCATAGGTGATTAGAAAAAACGGTCCGATAGAGGGCATAATATGGGGGGCGGTGTTTCACTCGAATTCGTTACAAAATTGACATACATTGACATTTTGACTTGTTGTCATGCTGGCATTATTGTCTAATGACGTCATAACTCCCTAGGTCGAAGCGGAACGCGGCTCCCTAAATTACTCTCTCTTTCGGCCTTGCTTTTTGGCCCAAGAGTGTGCTCCGGTTTAAAATTATAACTTCATGGATGCTAGTAGGAGCGCACTAACAGTGATAAACCTTATCTCTTTGTAATAAGGTCTACGATTGTTTAGTTAATAGTAGTAATGATGGTTTGACAGCCATTATCATTGTTTACCCAAATACAAGAAAATCTGCGGCAGGATCAATATATGACTTTTTATTATTTTATTATGATTTCCGTTTCATTATTATGTCAGATTTTGTAGAAATTCTTTAAAAAACAGGTATTTATTTTATTCTATACTTTAAATCATAAACATGTACGCTTAAAAATATTGTCCTTATCACAATCATGTTTTTACATCCCGATTTCTCAATTTTCCCGTTACATTTCATGATTATTTTATGACCACCCTGATCTAGAAATTAAAGCGAATGTTTTGATATCGATTTCATAATTATACGCATCTTTATGATCTGGGGCAAATCGCCTAACAAAAATTGACGATCTCCTTTTGATTCGCCATACAAACTTTGGACCCCCATTTTACCCCCTTAGAGGGTGAATTTTGAAAAATTCTTTCTTAGTGCAGCCCTAGACCTTATAAGGAACCTACGTGCCAAATTTGGAATCTCTAGAACCAGCGGTTTGGGCTGTGCGTATGTCAGTCAGTCAGTCAGTCAGTCAATCAGTCAGTCAGTTTCTTCTTTTATATATTTAGATGTGCCCTGACCATGATTCGAACCCGGGACCTCCTGCTTTTTTATTTAGTTAAGTTCAATGTGGCTAATTCCGTCATAGGGTCTATTCCGTCCATTAGCATTTTTCTCGAACAACGAAATAAAAGATAATTTTATTGACAAAGCAGCAATTGCTTTTTGCTTCAAAAGCAAATATTTTTTCTTACGATTGAAAATCAAAGAAATATCCGTCCGTGATGGACGCAAAATAGGATATGACGAAATTAGCCACATTGACCTTACAACCTAATATTTACTTAGGTAGTGTTAGGTAGTAGATAAATGTTTTAAACCGCCACAAAGTACTCAGCTACGAGGAAGACAATTTGCTAAAATTAATTTGTGTATTATACACTCGGCACGATTGTCTATCGACGTGCATTTTATTTCAATATAGGCTTAGCAAATATTTCACACGATGCACCGGATGCGGTTGCGTGTACAGACAACATCACATTTTTTGCGGAAAAGTTCAATACAAAGACATAAAAACATGGCCTAACAGATATCAGGTATCGATTTGAGTCACATTGTTTTAGTAAGTTTCGAACTTGAATTGCGGGTGCATGCCGGGACTTAAAAGATTCCACGGATCTGTATCACACAATGGCTTGTTTTTTCGTTTCTTGGTTTTTTTTTTCTTAAATATTATAACTACTTATTAACTTCGTAATTCTATGGGGGCAATAGGTGTACAACAATACAGTTATGTACCTATATGCACGCACTCAAATGTTGGTAGACCTACCTATTTACCTATACCTATATTATACTCAGTATGTAAGGTATCTACTCATTTATTCATATTTTAATTTAATTTGGCTGTGGAAACCACCGGTTATTGGTGTGCCGAGGCAAGGGTTTTTTAAGGGAAGTCGGGAGGCGTATGCGAGAGAGGGGTCTGGACCCTCGCTCCGGGTCTTTCCTGATGCAAAGGTTGTCTATCGCCGTTCAACGTGGTAACGCAGCGAGCGTGATGGGCACCTTTGCATCTGGAGGGTCACGGGGTGGGTGTCTGGGAGATATAATTGATTAATGGTGTATTAGGCTTAGGTGTAGTTTTTATTTAATGAAAACCTTTGCTTTGCATATTCGTCGAGGAATTTTAACCTGAAGAACGTTTTCTTTTAACAAGTACCTATAGGTAATTGCAGAGCAACATAGGTAAGCAGGGTAAGCTCCCATACATTTTTCAAGCTATCGTTCAATTGAATGCATTTAATATTTTTCTCAATTTTATATTATTCTAATTTTTAAAGCCGACTCTTTAAGAGACAGTTTAATCATTTTTTTTTAATTTAAAGAAAAACATTGCCTTGTACCTACATATTCATAGAGGAATTTTAACCTGAAGAACGTTTTCTTATAACAAGTATAGCTTAGTTTATAGTGTATTATTGTAACTTTAAAACACGTTTAGAGACGATTCAACTTCAACACAACTCCAATTAACTACCTAATACAGCTAGCGCCTAACCACCTGAATCAGAAATACCAGAATTTGCTTGAAAATTATTCCGATGCAACTCCAATACAACTTCAATATTGGTTCATTATTTGTTGAATGTTGCAGCTATGTTTGAAATACCTTAGGTCACTACGAAAGTTTTGAGATACAAAAAATATACTAAAGCTATTGAAATATTTTTTATTACAGTTTCTCAAAATACTCTCCGTTAGCTTCTATGCAACGGTTCATCCGCCTAAACCATGATTTGTAGCATTCCCGGTACTCTTCTTTAGGAAGGTCTTGTACGGCCTGCAAGTAGGCATTCCGAGCATCCTCAGGACTATTGAATCGCGTGTCACGAAGTCCGAGTTTGATTTTCGGGAAGAGAAAGAAATCGCAAGGAGCTAAATCGGGGCTATATGGAGGATGACACAACTCTTCGATATCCGTACGCTTCAAAAAGTCTTTGGTGAGAATGGCCTTGTGTGGCGACGCATTGTCATGATGCAGAAATAGCCCCCTCAAACCAGATTTAGGTCGTTTTTCAGTCAAATTTTTAAACACAGCTGGTAAGCACACTTCAGTATTACCACTGAGCATTCACAGTCTTTGGGTCATCCAAAGAAATTGTAGCTACATGACCACTTGCGGAAAAAAATGTGGCCACCATTTTTTTTCCGACACTTCGCCCGCGTTTCACCTTTGTTGGAGGTTCATCATCAGGAAACACCCAAACTGTCGATTGCCGCTTAGTTGGTGGATCATATTGGTAAATCCAACTCTCATCTCCAGTAATAATATTAAAGATGGTCCGTCCCTCACCCTGGTTAAATTTTTTGAGCATATATTTGCACCAGGTGACGCGAGCTCCTTTTTGTTCTTCATTCAATGCGTGAGGCACCCATCGTGAATATTGTTTCCTGACACCAAGCCGGTTGTGTAAAATATCATTAATGGCCGGCGATGAAATCTTCAGAACCTCTTCTATTTGTTTATAAGTCACTTTTGGATCTTCCTTTATAATTTTTTTTTACAGCTAAGATGTTTTCTTCTGTAACTGAAGTAGCTGGACGACCACTTCTTTCATCGTCATTCAAGGAGTTTCCTCCACGTTTGAATTGGGTAAACCATCTGAAAACTGTTGCACGCGACGGTGCACAGTCCCCAAATGCTGAAACTAAACGCTCTCTGCACTCACTTTCATTCAACTCAAACTTATAGTCGTACAAAATCATCGCACGGAAATGTTCTCGCGAAAAATCCATGGTTGACGAAAAATTACCGCGGAATTGAATTAAAAAATAACCGTATTTTTTAAATTTGGAAATGATTCATCAAATGGTTGTCTATGTTTGAATGCTGAACAAATAATCTTAAAAAAAAAGTATAAACCAGTGCGTTCCTTTTTTAAATTTGAAGTATCTCAAAACTTTCCTAGTGCCCCACGTAGATTGTGTTTTTAAAGTATTGTTTGTGTATTTTAAAATTAGAATACGGCACTAGCAGAGCAACATAGGTAATAAAATAACATATATTTTTCAAGCTATCTCTCAATTTTATGAATTTAATATACAGAAACTTTAAGAGACAGAAACATTACAATTGTAACCTTCTAATCTAGCGTTCTCGTAGGTGACGCCCGAAATTCATGGAATACTAGTATCTAAATTCTCGTAGCCGTATTCTAAGTCACTTTAAAACACGTAAAGATACGACCCAACTCCAATTTTTTTTTTTTGAGCCTGACTTGGGCTTTATGCTTCTGGAGCGCTAAAGCGGGCGGACTGTTTGGTGGGATGGTTGCCGGGGGAAAATCCAGGACCCTTCCGCGACCTAACGTGACGAGTTTGCTACGCTGGAATGCTCCTACCGAGCTTGCGCTTCCAGCGAGATCAGTTGAAGCGAGTTCAACCTGATCTGGGTGAGTGTCAACTCCAATACAATTACAACTCCTATGCAATACAGCTAACGCGCACCTAAACGTCTGCGTCTGAACCAGAATTTGCTTGAAAATTGGCAAAAGCTGTTTTGTGTTTTTAAGAAGAAGTATATTGTGTTTTTAATGTATTGTTTATGTATTTTAGAATTAGTGTCAGTCGTTCTGACTGTACGTACGAGTGTAGGTACGCCGCCTTGGCAGTCTATCTACGCTCACTTAGAATGCGTCACCTCGTCCTATGAATACGTCAATAAGTTAATCCCGCTGACACTTGTTTAGCATACTATTTTGTATTTCATTTGTTCTCCTACCATCTTTTCACGCTAACTGATAGCATATTCAAAACGACATACTTACAGAATCAGCCAATCATATATCACTCCTACCTATGTTTGAAAGATCATAAAAATATTTGAAAGATCATAAAAATATTTGAAATAATATCTAGTGGATATCATAGGATACCTAAGTATATATAGGTATTTATTGGAATCGGTATTGGTAGTGGCCTACAATTTCAGTTAATTACACGCATTTTACTTTTTTTATAAATTTTATCGAGAAAAAAGGATGTGATGTAGTGCTTTTTTTGCGGCAAGGCGCAAATAAATAAAATTATGTAGACCTTTGTTACGCAGAAATAGGCAACGACTTGTACTTCAGGCTGCAAGCTCGCACTAAACTTTAGTAGCTGAGCAGTAAACAGCACTAAACCAGGTTCACTAGTTTGATCTGACGGCAATATCAACACAAGTCGGCAACGCCACATATCAAACGCCTGCTGCGAACCGATAACAGCCCATTTCATAATCCTATAGGTGCTGATTGCTCTCTAAAGGGATAAATGAAATGCGTACAATTTATTTCTCTATTAACGTTGAGTATTGTTTACACACGTCGGCGTTCGGCCTCGGGGCCAAACACCAGACGCTGTGAAAACATTCTCGCCGAGATTAAAGGTGGACCTGGCCACCAAATCCATTCTAACCAGGTCTACCTCCATTCTCTGCCGTAGCACACGCGTGTCCACTTCGAAGGGTCATTGTTTTCTGGTCACGTTTAAGTTTGTTTACAACGGGCTCAGCGTTTCCTACCAGTTATGCAAACTGGAGGGTAGTCTCAATAAAAACAAATTGGCTCGCTGACCAGAGTTCCGCACTTACACACGTACGAGGAAGCCGAGCGACACGCAGGGTATTTACTCAAACTTTTCTGACAAACGAACTTATTGTTTGAATGGATGAAAACAAACAATATCTATCTTCATCTGAAATAACCAGCGATAAAATCGGTTTAGTTAAAATAACAGTATTCTGAAAGATGAGCGTTGATTAAAACTAGAGACGCGTTGTTGACACAATTTTTGATTTATTTTCGAAACGAGATGTTTATAATATAAACTGGAATCCCGAGGCTATACATATGTCAAGATAATTTGTACAAGGTTGTCATATCACTCTGTAACTACTAACATTTAATGCCATGAAACTGAATAATCGTGCCGGCAACATTACTGGCCATTCAATATTTTCTATCGTCTCATTAAATTATGACACAGAAAAAGTGCTTTAATAAACTCCATCAAAATTTAGTTTGTGCTAAATACATTGAAATGTGCTACCTATAATCACAGAGAAATCAGTAAGCTTACTTATTTACTTGCTATAATTAATATTTAATATAAAGATATTACGAAATATTAAAATTAATTTGAGGAATGAAAATATTTTATTAAAACCGGTTTGATAATCAACGACGTCCTTTATTCTGACCAAATTATAAAAATTTGCATACCTAATTTGGTGTAATAATCGGCAATTCAATACCTATTATTCAAGGTCTAGATTTTGTGTGGCTTAAGCTTTTGCAATTTTCAATAAACCACTATAATGTGAACATTAATTGTAAAAATTTAGCATTGAATTTCCTTTGCAGTCGTAATATTGGAAAAATCGGAGACACGCAACTCTCGCGCAACGCCGAACTACCATTTCAATAGTTGATCGCTAGGGGGAAACCAGGAAAAACCGCACTTTGATCAAGTATAGTGGTTATAGATCTTAAGGCCACGTTGCCCTGGTTTGCCATAAAACTGCGTGGACAACCAATAAGAACCACAGAGCAGGATAATCAGATTGTAACTCGCAGGCGCAGAACTAAGATACGAATCTTGATATATAACCGGCGGCGAAGGGCCCCGGCCGCTGATGCGGGTGCATACATTAATACTGGGTGTGGTTGGATAATGCATTGGATACGCTGAGCTGTGTCGATTTCGCGATATACAATGGTTAATTTACTATGTAGGCGTAGTTAGCACCTTTGGACTTACAAATGTCCTAAATGCGTTAGCTAAATTTTATTGTTGATATGGTGCCATAGGTATTCTGATTGTGACATACATAAACAACACAATATCTCTAAAACATAACTCCAACATACAACAAATGAAGGGTACATGGAAAGAACATGTTTAGTCACATTGACAACATTTTGAGAATAACGCTTTTAAAATTTGGAACGTTTCAATTAACCATACTATTTTCGTAACTAGATGGTTTTTATGAGTTAAGAAGTGGATATAAGTTAAAATTTACATCTGTAATAGAAGTTGTTACTAATAGTTCATTGCAAGCTCTACATTTTGATATAAAAATCTCATTTTACAAAAAAAGTGACTAGACATGTTCTTTCCGTGTACCTTTCAAATAATCAAATTATTGGAGTTGCATAGGAATAATTTTCAAGAAAATTCTGATATTTCTTATTTAGACGTTTAGGCGTTTGTATTTCGTAGGTAATGCATTGGAGTTGTATTTAAGCTGTTTTAAAGAAACGGTCAATGAGAAATAACTTGGTTCACCGCCGGGTCGTGTTGAGCGTCCATCGATTGTGATTGGTGTAACTGGCTCACAGTGCGTATTACAATTAAAACAATTGGAAATAGGCATTTGAGATATTGTTCCTTAGCTTAAAATTAAAAACAAAACAAATGACGAGTAATAAATAATTCGTTAAACATGTAAAGTATCTTGTTGAATAACTAAGCTAAAGAATGTCATTGACATTTCGTCTAAATTCCCAAGTGTTATAAAACTTGTACTGTACTACCAATAGAGAAAACCATCACATTACAATAAATACATATGGCGCCGGGCCTTACGTTTAGATAGAGTTAAAGACTTACTGTCGTAACAACGAACCTTCAATACTAAAGCTAATTTGAATAACAAATCTTTCCCATTTTCAATCAATATTATAGTTGTATTCGTGATAATAGTTGGATTTGCTTTCGGCAAAGCAAAACGATTTGAGGAAACCGGATCATTCCAAGAAGTCCTGTCTGGTTTAGAAGTCCCTTTCGTAAAAACTAGTGCCTAAGCGTATTCAAAGGAAGTTGCGTAGCGGTCCCCTGGTTCAACTGGGTCGTGTTTGTGGTTAAGTAACTCAAGTGAATGATCTGTGCTATCCAATTTTTACCTTTATCTTGCAAAAATGGAAACTGTTTATTTTAAGTGTTTATAAAGCCAGATATACCGCAAAACAACTCCAGTAGTACAAGTTGTACGCTGATACCATCTGTGTCACAGTTTCTTTATTCGTCTCTTACCACGTTAACGAAGCAGATGAAGATGACTATCAGTTTCGTGCAGTTACTAAATTACATGCTTATATTTCTTATTTTAGTTGATAACTGTCTATTTTCCTTATTTAATCATTAATTTATGAATATTTTACAATCTATTGGTCTGTTGGTCTTTTTCAATCGTGTTATTTCTGAGTATCGTAGGTTTACCTATATTTAGTATCTATCGGGTTGGTAGATTTCCAACCCTAGGTTCTTCAAAACCACAAGCTGGTGGTGGTGGCACACACTTATTTCCAGGAACTCACAAATATCAAAGCCGTTAAAAAAAGTTAGTAAATTTTCCTGGACGCCGTAGCTGGCACTTTACTTAGGAAATAGTTTAAAGTGTTTACAATGACATTTTAAGTTCTCATCTAAAAGTTCCCAATAAATTAAGCACTACTATTGTCCCAACATTTTCGTGCGACCGCACGATTGTATGACCAAGAAAATCTGCCCTCTAGAAAAGAAAAAGTTAAACTGCAACTAATTAAGGCGGTGTTCAAGTAATTTCATTACCACTAGCAAGGAATTAAATAACGATTTTATTGTAGAGCTGCTTAATTGTGGTTCCGAAGAATTTTTGAGGCTTTTGAACTTGCCGTCTCGGCCTCTCAGTTCGCTGTGGGTACATTTTAATGACTTTATCTACATTATTCTGTGGTGACGTTTCGCAATATCCAACGCATAATAACTGACTTGAAATATGAACGTAATCTATGCGTCGCATGCCGCCATAGTTTTATGGAAATAAGGTGAGGAAATTGCAATCAGGAATCCTTTAATTATAAGGCTCCTTGTGACTCGAGCCACCCACGTCGATATTTAATTCCGGTTTTGATAATAATGTAAAATAACATTCTGTGCATTACCGATCAAAGTATCTGCTTTATTTTTGCAGCCGCAAATGTTTCATTTCCTTTTTTTAAATAACTATGCGACTATGAAACGTGTTTTATTTATATTTTATTTCCGTTCGAGATATAAGATATTTGCTTTAACGAAAAATGAATTTATCCCGTTCGATATGACTCAATCAGATGTAGAATGTTCGCTTTTGCGGCGTTGTTCAGGTAAAGCAAGGTTGAGTAATCGATAAAACGGTTTACTTTATTCATCAATGGCTACTACCTACGCGCAAGCATGCCACCCAGAGTATTTACTTAATTAAAACCATATACTTAATATGGTTGTGTTCATAAAAACAAACGATTATAAAACAGAGTTTCTGTCAGTATTTAACAATGGTACATTATTGTTACAATGGAAAATAAAGGAACAGTTCTAATATAAAAAACACATGCAAAATTTAATTTGCCAGTTCAATAATTTATAGCGACGTTAAAGTTTAATAAAAAAATGCTATCTATTTTTAATCTAGAAATATCGTATCACAGTAACAACCCTTGAGCCCCTGACAATAACAAACGAGGTGCCAAATCTGGAATTGTAATTCAGCCGTAAAATTCATGCAATTGATATAATTTTATGTAGCCCATTGTAGCCCTTGGCATTCGAGCGGTGTAGCGTAATGTATGTTGGAGTCCTGAGGGGCAGGATGAAGGGGGACACAAGGGCTCAGAGGGGCAACCGGGTGTGCCTGACATTGAAGAAGTGCCAATAACAGGGGTATAAGTGGGGGCCGGCAAGGAAGGGCGTTACAGCGGTACGAGATCAGAATATTTTGTAGCTATCTGTACCGTACTTGTATCCTAAACAACGGATTACGAACGCGGGAGGGGTGGAGTACGTGTGAAGATTCGATCGATTATTAAAACCGGGTACCTTAAATTATTTTATTCCGGATCGTCCCGGGTTAGAGATGATTTTGTAAAAGGAATCGGTAAAGCGACTCATTTATTACGTAACAATATAAATCAGCTTTAATATGTATCCTTACACCTATTCCTACATTCAAATACAAGTCAATCGCTCAAAGGTAAACTCGAAGCCTTAAACAGATAAGTTCACCTTTTACTGTTGCGTTTCTTTTTGTACAATCAAGTGATTTACTACTAGGTCATACCTACAAACTAAAAAACTCAAAAACGAGCTTTAAAAATTGAAAAAATAATTTATATTACAATGTGATCCAGTTATTACTGCGCAATGCACATAAACAAGTTTGTTGTCCAATTTATATCTAAAAAATAGGTAGTTTACACACAACAAACGGTGTTACCAAATATAAATACACAGATAAAGCGATAAAAATAATATCATCCTAAAAATCGGACCCCCGAAGTAGACAAAAATGACCAGAATAAATTGGGGAATGGCAGTGGGAGTCGATAAACCATTCTGTTTATTGGGTGTCGCATTTACATCGGTGAGAGTAAAAGAGAGGGAGCACGTATGAATGTAGTAACAATATGTTTCGTCAGTTATTCCTACTCATTCGGAACTATATCATTTACATATCAGTATTTTTGCGCGTGTCTATAAAGTATTAGTCAAAATTTTGATATAGCAACCCATATATCAGTGTGTCGTTATCGACTCTGGTCTTTGAAGATTACAGGGTCACTTTTAGTCCTATTTCAATGAGTAGAAGCGACTTTTTATCATAGGGTCGAAAATGACCCTCAGGACACATAGCTATGGGCTACTAAGATACTCGTTGATATTTATTTAAAAATATAGAAAAATGGTTTCACAATCACAATATACACGGCAAAACGGATAAATGTAAGGCGTTTGTCTATTTAGATGGGGCTAGTGTTTCAAGATGTCCTGTGGCATTTTTATATAATGCATGAAAAGTGTTACTGTCGACATGGCTGATGTGTCATTGTTGGCACTGTTAACTAGTCAAATTGTGAACCGTATTGCATTGAGGTATTTAAGGGCCTACCGATAATCGGATAAAGTCGCTATCAAGTATTGGAACTCTACCCCGGAACTCTAAATACCTGCAATTATTTTTATTTTTTTAAATGTAGTTTGCTACTTAAGATAATTTCCTATTTGTGCGAGAATCGCAGATATCGTAATTCTATCTTCCACCAACGAGCGGCCGTGGCTAATAACTCCGTAAATTAACAATTACAGTTTTATAGTCGGCCGTAATTGCCACGTTTTCCACTAATCGGTCGCTGATTACTGCAATTAAGGCTAAGCGTACATGAAACGCAGTTTATAGCGAAAGGCTACTGATTCATGGAACATCACTATTGGAAGGTACGACATATGCAGCTAAAAAGGTTCTTAAGGCGCAAGGTTCATCAAACACAGTGGTATGATTTGCAAATAATATGGATAACAATCTTCAGGTATTCTTTAGACGGGAGTGAATCGAGTTATGAGTTAAACACTTTCGATCGAAAGAAAAAAATCGCAAACATACGTCTAACTAAACCAAACTAACTTACCTCTATATAATATCTATCTTTGTCTGTACGGTCAACCAATTTGATTCCTAGGCCACTGTAGAACCTTATCGTAATGACAATTGCCCGTGGATAAGTATAAACGTAACCAATTCGCTACCAAACTAGCAATTGTGACAAGGTTCTAAAGTGGCCTAGGAATCAAATTGGTTGACTGTACATAAGCTATCAAGATGGAGGTTATATCGTGTTAAGCATGATGTTTTATATTATAAAAACAATTTAAAAATAATCATTCAATAACAAAGGATGTCTTTTGCACGCCCGGTTTTGCCGCTCGGGTGCTCAGTTCCTTACAATATTTTTCGCTGAACTCACGGCACCTTAATCGAAATTTTACATGTCAGTTTGACCCCTGTAAAGTCACGTTAAAATACAAATTAGGTATAAAAGTTATACTACAGAATGTCTGTGTAGTAGGTAACTGTAAATATTTAAATATTTTTGTGTTTAATTCCACCAAAAAACCTTTAAGATAGATTCAATTAAATAAAATGGCAAAGTTTTACCTAAGTATTAATTTTACTCTATACTGAGTACTGACGTAGCAATTGATTCTCTTGGGGAAAAAATCGAATCATCGCAAGCACTCTGCCCTAAACGAAAGACTAGAAAGAAACTAAATTAAACCAATGCCCATGTTAATATCTACAGAAATGTATTATTTTACTTAACGTAATGACACGCACCACGTTATTCGCACGTCGAAAAACCCCATACGAACATGTGTAATCCGGACATATTTATATACAGAATAGGCGCGAAACACCCTTAAACGGTGGTCCAAGATTAGTCTGCGCCATTCCGCTACGTTACGGGAATAGCGAAGCTACGAAATAAAATGTTTAGGGTCATTTTAGTGGGCAACGAGCCCGGCTAGCTCTCCCAAACGGCGATGGCCCTATTTACCCGGCTTTCCCCACGCCCCGGGGGAAAGATGGGCCATCATAAATTGTTGGCCGCAAATTTGCAATCCTATCTTTTTGCCGGTGAGGGTGGTTCCACATTAACATAACTGCGAGACTAGGTGTGGGTAATGCGCAGTAATTTATGGTTGTTTGTACGTGTACGTTATTTTGATATGTAGATTTGGCTTTTAGGGTAAGGATCTTGCCTGAAATATATTTTATTTCGTTCCGATTGATAAGTGTTTTTTACCAAAAAGTGCCTACATACATAGGTTGTTTCAAATGTGTGTTACATAATTTACGTAAACCAAAAATAAAACACATTAACATAGGCGAATAATATTGTGTCTATAGCTTTCATCTTTTCTCTATCAGGCCTGTTTAGGCTGTAGCCATAAAAGACACTTCCAACATATGAGCTATCATGATGGTTTTTGCAAAATAATTCAGGCAAAAACGTGTTACTTGCATGAGCCAGCACTGATTCCACATAAAATAACAAATGCAGATCATAAATATCATAATCCAACTATGTAACTTTTTAGCACAAAACCGGTTTCGTGCGCCATTTACAGCTCCACTTTGATTAAGCGCTTAAAAATTTACCGCGAAACATGCAATGAAACTTTTATTCCCCGAGTTGGATTAATTTTTAATTATAATTGGTCGTAACGAGCGAGACAGAGCACAGAGCACAGTGGCGCCGCGCCGCGGTGCGTGCACACGATTTGATCACCACCGCCTTAACGATGGGGGAGTTATATATTAAACGCATTCCTCACTATAAGAGCCTTAATTGCGCTTAGAAATTTTCTGCTATGGGATTAATGTAATTTGTATGGGCTGGGCCAGATGTATGAAATGAGAACTATTATGTTTTTCATTAAATCTTTAATAAATTGCTTCTATTAAAAATAATAATTAAATTTACTGCAGATAAGTACTTACGTATATCTAACTAAGACATACACAGTTTAATTAGGTTTAGTATCAGTAATAAGAGAATACTTACAGCATAATCAATTACCAAAACGAGCTTTTACGAGCTATGTCCCTAATAAAGCCAGCTATAAACACGACAATGTCGCACGGTAAACTATTCCTAGTACTTAAGCGTAGTTTACACTTACAGACCTTCGCTATTTGCCCCTTAAGGGCGCATTTCGCCCTCAAAATAGGGCTTTCGTAATTAAAACGTTCTAAACCAACGATTATGAAGTCTGAACTGTAGCTACGGAGACTTGAAGAGTTTTGGGAGCTCAGGGGAGATGTTTCATGCAGGTGAGGCATAAAACTGAATTGATGCGTAATGGGGAGTTGGAGCGTGTAGACGACGCTTAAAGTGAGGACTTTGAAACAATTCATGATAGTGTTAAAGCATATGCATATTATATTTTAATTTAGATAATATTTAACGTTTAACTTAAGTACACTCCTTTTTGAGCGTCAGGTCAGATGGAGCACGAGTGAAACCGAAAGGCAAGATGTGTAGGGTGGGGGAAGGGGAGTAATGAGACACAACAGATTCGCAATTAGGTTCACAAAAGGACAAAAAATCATGTTTTCCTAGCCATTAAGATAAAAAATATTCTAGGAGAATTGCTTACGCGCCTAATCTATTGGCAATTAGTAACACTGATACTACCATAGTCTATTAGGGATTGGCACGTTTTGTTTGTAGCACTGTAACTTTGTGAGAAAAAGATAATAATATTCTCTGACTTAAATTGTACAATCAGCAGCAGCCTCTTAACAAAAAAGTCGTTCCAAGCTCATTTTGAAAACCCGGCCCACTCAGCTATTTCGACTGATGACTGTCGGCACCTTAAGAGATCATCTTGGAAATAATCTGAAAGCGTTTAATATAATATGTGTCATTCCAAAGAAAAAGGTCCCAGTTTGTTGATATGGAGCTATTAATACTTCCTAAAAGTACACATTCCATGTAAATCGACAAAAATGGGCCCTTTCACTAAACTCGTTCATATATTACTTATATCTATGACATTGTTTTATTTAATACAAACTAATGACGATAAATACTCAATAGTTACTTTTCAGTATGACCTTTTATAAACCACTAGTCACACTGAAACTGACATTTCAAAAGCCCTATTCTAATCTATTAAATCAATTTACAATGGCCAGCCTTTTAAGCTCGTTCGTTATCAATCCGCCATAAAATATGCCCGCATTAACTTTCAATTAACACAATTTATGCGTCCGTACACTAAGCTTATCGTAAACTATAGCAAACACAGTTTCTCAAACTTATGGCTTTACGAATCCGTAACTTTCCCAGACGATTGCGAACTTCACAAGCATTTTTTTCAAAATTAATGACTAGCTTTTAGGTTTAGTACCTAAGTGTTTGACTGTATTTTTATGAAATTTGAGAAATAAAGATCTGCTGAAAATTTTTATCAAAAGTTAATTATTATAGTAGAATTCTGTACCTAAAACTGAAGAAAGAACCCTTATAGGAAAACTCGCGTGTCTGTTTGTCTGTCCGTCTATCACAGCTTATTTGCTCCGAAACTACTATACCGATTGAGTTGAAATTTGGTACAAAAGTTTCTTAAACTCAATGTATCTCCAGCTTTCTGGGAGTTTTTCAAAGATATAAGTAGCCGTATCTTGTAAAATATTTAAGGTAGACAATCGAATTTAGACTCAAATTGTTGCAAATTAAGGGCCTCAAAATCACTCATCATCCATTAATAAAAACATTATAAAATAAGAAGGACAAAGAAATCGGTAGTTTTAAATGTATTGCTCAGCCAGCACAAGTATATAACTAGTTGTACCAAATAAAGATGTAAATAGCCTTTATCTACACTCACATTGTAAGTTCTCTAAAACGTGTTCGAAAACGGTAGGCAATGGCTAGCATTACCACAACCGATTTTATTATGATAAGCTATTTAGCTTATTTATCTGTGGCAGTAACGTAATTTTAACTTTACATGCTCAAATATTGATGTGTTATGAGTTTTGATAACATAATGTATACCTGCACGCGCCCGCGCGGCCGCCGACACGCGCCCGCGCGACCGCCGGCTCAATCGAGTTGGCCATGGCGGTGCAATGGCGGCCATTCTATGGTTTCCGAATACGGCATTTAGGATAAATAATATGAGTGTAGATAAAGCAGTGTATGCAACTGTACGTAATTAGGCATTATTACGTAACAGTTACATAAACTACTATAACTGGTCCCAACAACATATCAAAGATCCAGAACTACATCACGCTTTGTGATTTTAGCGATATTGATTGTTTAATTGCACAGGCCGAGAAGTACACTTTGAGAAACCGTGGCCCATGTATAGTGTAGTGTATAGTAAAATTAACAACAATGGAGGGCTAACGAGCCCGGTCGGCGGTCTGCATAGTAAATTAAATTTGCATTTTGTAACCCCTGCAGCAACTGGCCACGCCCTGACCGGTTGCAATTTGTAGCCATTTTGTCGCTTGACCACAAACTAGACGCTTCTTAGAAAAATATTAACATCAATGACGTGGTGTGGCATACCCGAAGCAAATCCTGTTAGTTTTTGTGAGAGAATATTATGTAGGTATGTAAGACGCGTAAATGTCTTATGAACTTAGGGCCCATTTACACATTGATTAATTAGTGTTTAGTGCGAGTGCATACATTTGTTAGTAAACACAAGTAGTAAATGTATAAACTCGCACTAAACACTAATCAATGTGTAAATGGGGCCTTAGTTGGTTATTAATTAAATAATCGATCGACGAGTCGATGAGGGACCTTCTTGTTCCTTTAGCCGTCAACACAGTGAATCCTCCTTTTTGTAAAGGGTCGGCAACGCGCATGTGACTCCTTTGGAGTTGCAGGCGTCCATAGGTTACGGTAGCTGCTTACCATCAGGCGGGCCGTATGCTTGTTTGCCACCGTCGTGGTATTAAAAAAAACATTTTCTAAGCGTTTTTCCCGGCTTTTTGCCACGGCTCAATGGACCCTGAGAACCTTGAAGCCCGCTTGGTAACCAATCGGCGCCTGAACCAGTTTTTACGAAAACAACTGCCATCTGACCTTCCAACCCAGAGGGAAACTAGGCCTTGGGATTAGGACCGGTTTCCTTGCGATGTTTTTCTTCACTTGGACTTAAGATATATAATTATAGGCTAGTTTTATCTAACTTTAGAGAAGTCTGTGTTCTTAAATCGAATTCTATGAACACTCCCGACTGGTAGGTAACTATTAGACGTAACGAAAAAAAAACCGGCCAATTGCGAGTCGGACTCGCGCACCGAGGGTTCCGTACAAACCTGTAGGTAGGGGTAGTAACTATAAAATTATTAAAAATATTTTTATTATACGATGTAACTAAAAATTTACGGTTTTCGCAATTTTTCCTTTATCTGTGCTATAAGACGTTGCTTCGTACCAAATTTCAAGATTCTGAGTTTACGGAAAGTACCCTGTAGGTTTTGATTCCCTTGCTAGTTTCGAAAATTTGCGGCATAAACGGCTGTATCTTTTGATTGCGTTGGCTTAGAAGTTTCATTTTTTCACAGCTTAAAGGGACAGTAGACTTGAGTATTTGACATAAATTTCAGCTTGATACCTCCACGCTTTCCTGAGAAAAAGGGTCTTGACAGAGGGACGGACAACAAAGTTATCCTATAAGGGCTCCGTTTTTTTCCTTTCGAGGTACGGAACCCTAAAAAACGGTAATAAAAAGCTTGGGAATAATGTTAGGGCTCTTACACAAAATAACTGTTAATTTCATAATTAGAAAAAGGCTCTTAGGAAATAGCTAATTCTTCAATCAAAATCAGTTGCATAAGGTACATCAATGGACTACTTTATAAATTGAAAGATTTCTATGATACTTCTACAGGAAGCACATTACCTAACGCTACCTATGTTGCATTTTGTTACTAAGTATTTAATAGGTTGATATTGCTCGATTAATTGATTTCAATTGCTTGTAATTATTTACTTTACAACCCGGAACTCGATCGATTTCTGTACGTACCATTGCCTAATTTAAACTTAAAATTTCTTACATTGTTGACAAAAAGTGGGGATAGGTAAAAAATAGTCAACAGCTGTTTAAACTATCATATCTTATGTGCATTAATATATGTGTATTAAGGTGTATAGGATTAAGCATATTGGAGCCGAGTAAGTGCTAAAACTACGTCGGGACACGGGTACCTATGTCCTTAAACTACGTCCACAAGAGAGGTATGGGTACTGCGAATGTCATCTCGCTATGTGTGGTAGGGCACAGCACAGCGAATGTCAACTCGCTCACATCTGGAGCAGAGTCCGACTGGGGAAGTACCTCCACCTTACAGAAAAGAGCCAAATATCACTAAACCCTAATTAAGGTTGCCAAAGAGCTCAAAGAGGACCCAGTGTGTTGACGATGGGGGTTATTGTTCCTTTAGCCGTCAACACAGTGAAGCCTCCTTTCCTTCCTTCCTACCCTTGTAAGGGGTCGGCAACCATGCATGTAACACCTCTGCTCTGCTACGGTAGCTGCTTATCGTATGCTTGTTTGCCACCATCGTGGTATACCAAAAAAAGCAGAAACGAAACTTCTGCTATTAGCGATACTTACACACTTTAGAAACTAAAGTTTAGTGGGCTGCTTGGTATCCTGAAGGACTTCGAGTCTTGCCCGAGCCAATGATTTTTTTTTCCATTTGGTCCTTTATTTCTAAACTTTATTAACAAAGAGCCGAAAAAAGTATATAGTTAATTATTTTTAGAAGTGTCAATGCAATTTTGGAGAATCTTATCTCTAATACTTTGGAACATGCTAGGCTAGGCAGGCAGGTAGATACCTACCTACTTAATATTCAATTACCAAACCGTCGACTCATCTTAACCTAATACGCTAACATTTTTCAGTACCGAAATTCCCATCTCATAGCACTATCAGACAAAATGCCAATATAAGCGGAGATAAAAGCATCCATTTTGAAGCGAAATATTTTCTCACTTAAGCTCTCTAGACATTCTCGTACATTAGGGAGTCTATTCCGAAATACATTTACGCGAGCAACAGCAGGGGCGGGGCGAATTATAAAACAACGCTCGCCCTTTGTTTTTTAAAGGTATCGTACCTATGAAAAAGGGCGCGAGCGACCTATGCGGTATTCAAATTTGGAGCCCTGCAGGGGAGACTAATTCGTTTTAAATTACGTTACGATATTGCTTTGGGAGTTAAAATATTGCGGATATAAACAGGCGGGAGAGGGTTGGAATAAAATATTAGTTAGAGGCACTCGGTTTAATTAGATGATCGGGGCCCTAGGTATCTTTGGTTATCTTCGTACTAAGAATCGAGCGTAAACAACACGTGATATCCGTGTAGGTATTTGTAGCATACCTAAGGATTGGCATCAGTCATTATGATTAATTTGCATGTCAAGCAGTAAAATAGCTGAAAATACAGCTCGCAGCACGAAACGTCATTTTTCTTAGAACTATTTCACAATTACCGCAGTTATTCCCCGCCTGACGTTATTCGGGTCGTTAAAGCTTATTCGACATATCGTAAATTAGGAAAATATATCTATTTTTTTTTCTACTGTGATGTTTTTTCTTTTGAGGTGTGCAATAAAGCATTTATTCATTCATTCATTCATCTATCTTAGGATTTTATGTATTTTTAATGTAAGATTAGGTACCTACTCTGGTTTTCAATTTACCTTAATAGAAAATTTACGTGAAATTAATTCAATTAAGTGTTTTACGATTTGCTTTTTCGTGTTATCTTAACGATAATTTCGTTATAAAATTACTATAAACGTTGTCGAGCTGATTTTAGTACCATCGTTAAACCTGCAAAAAACTATTTGAAAGTTTTGAAAGTCTGATATAATTTACGACATGTCAAAGCCGTTAGTAGGGCATGTTGATGCTGATATTTACGAGACAGGTGTATAGTTTTCGGACTTCAAAAATGCACATAGAAAAGAAAGCAGTGGCACGCAAATCTAATCCGCAATAAACGAGAGACGTAATGGGGGCGTTAATAAAGATATAATAATAAATATTCCCGGGATGGCCTTAGCCTTCCGGGGATCGAATTAAAGTGAGGGTAAGAAAATTGCACGGGTCCCTCGAGAGGAGGTGAGCGACAGATGCGGACTCCTTTCTATTTATCCGCGATCGGGAAAACGGCCCGATATTACTGCGTCCCAATATTATCTCGATATCGTTTCAGGAACGATGAAAAATAATTCCTGCGATCGGTATGGCAGATGTGGTCGTGGGCAGATAAGCATTACAATCGCTTATATATTATTATATATATGTGGAACAATTGTGTCTAACCGTCCTTGTGTATTCTGCTGAAATTAGTACAAGTAATGTTTTGGTTTACTATAATACAAAACTGATATAGGTAGGTAGGTCCTTACTTGAAAAATCAGTTAAATAAAAAATTAAATTAAATGAAACTCAATTGGGTAATAGGGGTTTTCTCAGTGGGTATCTACGTTCACTAAACACGTATTTTTACCTCGAAATCTGATTTCTTGATTAAAATATTATTGACATGTCCAAGCAGATATCCACCATCTGGGTTACCCAAACCTTAAACTGATTAGTAACGATCAAAACTTCATTGATAAACAAACATACGAAGCAAACCACGTAGGCGTTGTAACCTCGGACACAATAGCGTCAGCCATTACTAAAGGAGCGCCAATCCACAATGACTTTTATTAATTATAAACCGTTCCAATCCGATGACTTATGATTTACAACCAATAAAAACTATTCAACAAACTCAAAAGTATTAATCGTATAGACATAGACTTACGCAAGCGCGATGACAATCTCAGTTTTATGGAGAAGACCTCGTAAACGTCTATTAATATGAATGGGCTCCAATTACTTTTACGATTCGCGTTTTGTTGAGAGACGGTCTAAAAAAAGTTTACGATCTTCCGCCCCTGGCTGATTGAGTTTATGGTGGCCATGGGGGTGAACGGAGCATAGACTATAGAGCATAGAGTGTGGACAGCCGGACCGAAGCAGATGGGGCACGGATCCCACACCTGCCCATGGATTAGTCTATTTGATACGCTAGGCTAGGAAGTTAATCTTACTCGTACTGTAGAATACTATTTTATAAAGGGCCAAGAGCCGTAGGTACGACTACCTAGTTAACTAACGAAAAAACCCAATGTATCACAAATGCTGTTTGTACCTAATGATATTTACCTTTCTACGCGTATATGGGTTTTTCACGCATGTAAGTTAGGTAACCCTGTGATAATGTTCATGTTAGTAAATATTTTTTAAGTATGGACACTCTTGGTATTAATTACGTACCGACATATGTATCATTGATTATTTTAATGCTAAAACTGGAACCATTAACTTATATTAATCAACACCGGATATGCAATTCCTTTGGATTTAAATCATCCGGTTTTTTTTATAACCAAAGGAAGTAAGAGGTGCGAAGTGAAGGCGCATTTTACGATCATCTTGTTTGTGAAGAGATGACAAGGCAACTCGTTAACGAAATGTGTCATAAAATCATTTGAATGTTTCATTTATGTTTCTGAAACGACCCGATGAAGCAATAACGATACTGTTGTATTTATTTAGAAATAAATAATACATTTGATTTGTTTGAATATGGCTCGTAATTTCATTATTCATATAACATGCCATGCCAAGAATCAAAGTTAGTTATGATGCTTAACGCTTTATATTGCCGTTCGAGCTAAAAAGTCATTTAATATCGATTGCTGTCGTAAAGTGCTTACTGAACCCATCAAACAATACAAAACCGTCGCTCAAAGCATCGGAACATCTGAAATGCACAATAAGAGCCATCGAGTGAATGGGAATGCGATGATCTGAATGACTATGGGCCATAAGATCGTTGTGTGCCAGCAGGCCGGGCGTCTATCACGTCGTATGACCGCTCGATGCGTCTTATTACACCATTATCGCTCGTATAACTCATAAAATGCTAATGAACGGCCGTTTCGGACCAAACATCCGAGCGCGAGATTCGAATGACGATACGTAGGTAACTTGAAGTCGACGGTTCGTCGGAAACGTAATCGTAATCGTTCTATGCGCTTTCAAAACAACGCGTAACACGACCGACTGAATGACCGGCGAGATAGCCTGATGTTTTTAAAAGCTCTTTTATTGTGCGACCCGTACGTACCGCATCGGGTGATTACTTACGATACTGCATTTTAAACTTTATGCTCTATAGAAGCGAGAATAAACATTATCTATTACAGTGATTCATTGGCCAGCTCCTAAGATTTTTACACCAGACTTGGCAGTTATGAGATGATAATTTCACACTTAATTATACCACAACAATGTCTGCGTTAGGTACATTTTCTAGATTTACGTGGGCGGTTCGGTGTCATGTTTTTGTGAGACTTTTTTCTAAGCTTAAGAGACTAATCTGATTTATTGGATAGATTACTAATAAGCGACGTAATGTTATTTATGTTTTCATAATAATGCCGAGTATCTCTTATATCAACGTATTACCTTAAATATTTGTTGGATTCCGTGGTCTTCGCTTCGGAAATAAATTTATTTTAAGAGCTTTATTCCTCGCTTTATCTTACTGTAAGATTTTCCGGTGTGATCTCCCACCTATCTATAAATTAACTATCCCCTCAGCTACAAGCGATAAAGTCACGGGAGTACCCACTAAATTCAACTGAACAATATTTAGTTACTCCAAACCGGTATGTGACACACGATACGTACAATAACAGTTTTTTTGTGACGCCTCAGGCACGTTATCTGTGACTGATGGAGTCATTTTCAAAAATAAATCGGCCTCTTCTCTCGCCATGGGAATGTACGACCACTTCACATTAATATATTATCAAAATAACGCTTTCTAAGCCGGGAGAGCACGCCGACGCCGCGGGCTTATAATATAGCACACGAATACTTACAAATAATAATAGGAAATGAAGTGCGTACTTAGCGCGGTAATTTGGAGTTTTAAACATCCTGTTGTAGTATTAACACGTGGGCTCCTAACATAAATACTGACTACGAAAAAAGTGTAGCATCAGGCAATTATTTTTGGAACATTGTTGCCCTAAACAGCTGATACTAGCGCTACGTTCTCGGAATATCGTTCGGCAATCACAAAGAAGCTATATCAAAGCGCTGTATCGACACGAATACTAGCATATACCTACAACGAATCGAGTTCTTTTAAGTCGGGTTTATATATAGCTTGATTAAAACATCAGAGGCGAGTGAATTAATCCCGGCGCGGTGGGCGGCAGACTGCACTTATTTATTTGTGTCGCTAACGTATGTATTTCAGACGTGGATTAAATGGGAAAATCCTCGCTGAAAATTCGTTTTTCCCGCTCGCTAGAAAAAGGACTTAATGTTAATAGTTTAGAGTGCATTTCCGCGTGGGTCTAGTACAAAAGTTGCGTCGTTCCTTTTGGGGCGGCGCGGTGAATGCACATCCGCTGCAGACTTTGTATAATTACGCCCTCTGGGATTCGGTGTTTGGACGCACTGGCGCTAGCTACAAATATACCTACATACTATAGTGCCCACAATCCGCTATGTTACTTGCCTTGTATTCTTATCGGTTGCGTGAGCTTGGTTAAGTCTAGTTTTCGGGTGAACTAGTGTAACGTGACCTGAAAATCTGTAACAATTTCGTTTAACACTGAGCGCACTTACACTGGATTTCAAGAGCTTTTCGACTCGCGTTTACTCTGTACGCGATTGTAACAATTCCTGAAGGCTATATGAACATTTCTACAGACAGAGGGCTGCTGTTTGCTTTGTGACTCGCAAACTCTTGTTTGTGTTTTAAATTAGAATCGTGATTCATTTTCATTAAGTTGATGGCTATGTTTGTTAATTAAAATACGGGTGTGGCACATTGGTGGCGCTTTTTCGTCAATTCACTACGAGTAGGAACAAGCAATAAAGTTGATTCAGGAACGCAAAATATGATACCGATTTGATCTCACTATCTGAGCGTCGCGCTTGCACAGGAACGTGATATTACAATTTTATTAAAGTGTTACCGTACAGATTTTTTCCTACACACATATTTTCTATATAGAAACCTAACCATCCATACTAATATTATAAATGGGAAAGTGTTTGTTTGTTTGTTTGTTTGTTTGTCCGTCTTTCACAGCAAAACGGGGCGACGAATTGACGTGATTTTTAAGTGGAGATAGTTGAAGGGATGGAGAGTGACATAGGCTACTTTTTTTCTCTTTCTAACCCCCCACTTCCCTAAAATGGGGGGTGGAAGTTTGTATGGAGCATTCCGGGGGGCAAAGGGGAACCGTGTTACCCCGAATTTAACGCGAGCGAAGCCGCGGGCTTGCTAGTTATAGAATATAATTGGCGCCGGTTGAACTTGCGTCTGGCAATGCATGATACCATCGGTCGATAGCATTATCATAAGTAGCATCATTTCTAACGTCACGCGATTATAGATCCACAATCCCTCTACATTAGGGATATAATTGCTTGCTAGTGATTGCAAAGAGTCCATGCATTGACCAGCATGGCCAGTGTAACTTGACAGATGTTGTGTAGCGAGTTTTATTTATTTAGGGGTCTGTAAGACTGGTTTTTGAGGTTCATTGCTCATTCAGTATGTATGCGACTGACGGCTCGGCTTGCATACGGAACCAGTCCGAGCTACTGAGAACGGTTTGCAACTGTGATACAATACATGGTTTTTGAAATAAATCTGTAGTGAGAAATGTTTTTTATAACATGCAGTAAAACTGGCAGCCATTTATGTATAAAAAACCGGCCAAGAGCGTGTCGGGCCACGCTCAGTGTAGGGTTCCGTAGTTTTCCGTCCGTCACAGTAAGTGTTCCCACTTAAGAGTTAAAATAACACCGCCATGTAGGATATGATATGAGCGTTCCACGTACAGCGACATCTATCGGCAAATTAAGTAAACTATTGCGCGCGAGCTTAAAGTATGGAAGATGATTTTTATGGGATAATTCTTTATTTCGTGAACCGATTTTCACCGTTTTTCTTTATTTGAAAGCACGTCATTTCATTGTGATTTTGTAGAAATTACAGGTACAATAAACAGCTGCTTATACGGTTAAATTACAAACTTAGTTCAGAAATTATTTTGTAATTATTTTTCAAAAACTATTCAACCGATCAAGTTCAAAATAATTTTCCTAGAAAGTTTTTATAAAGTTCTACTTTCGAGATTTTTTTCATATTTTTAAAACTTATGGTTCAAAAGTTAGAGGGGGGGGGACACATTTTTTTTTACTTGTGGAGCGATTATTTCCGAAAATATTTACATGATCAAAAAATGATTTTAGTAAACCCCTATTCATTTTTAAATACCTATCCAACAATATATCACACGTTAGGGTTGAAATGAAAAAAAAAAACACTCCCCACTTTACGTATAGGGGAGGTACCCTAATAAAACATTTTTTTTCCACTTTTTATTTTACCACTTTGTCGGAGTGATTGATATACATATTAGTACCAAATTTCAGCTTTCTAGTGCTAACGGTCACTGAGATTATCCGCGGACGGACGGACGGACGGACGGACGGGCAGACATGGCGAAACTATAAGGGTTCCTAGTTGACTACGGAACCCTAAAAACAGGTAGATTTGGCAGTCAGTTAAATTCGAAGATTTACTAATTACCTATATCTAAGTAATTAAGAACCTGCGTGATTTTACGTGACTTGTAACTAATGCTGCTTTACTTGAATATAAAATTTACTATTAGATTCCACTAATTGTTAGAACTGGTAATTTTATTAGATTTATTAAAAACTTACATAATATGTTGATGATGGTATCCTGTTGTCCCTCATCAGGGACATAGGGCTCTCAGAAGGGATATCCATTGGTCATGGTCCTGTGCGGCTTCCTCCAGCTCCGTCCAACCAAGGCCAGTTTGCGGCCTCCTTTTCAAATGTGGCTCCAGGTGGTACGAGGGCGTCCTTTACCCCTTTTTCCAGGGACCAAATCAGCCCTTGGGTAGATGGTTATTTGGCCTTCGTAAAACATGTCCTATCCAGCGCCACTTCCGCAAAAGTATCTCCTTGGCTAAATGGTTTTAGCCGGTCAACTCCCATAGTCTTGTGTTCGAGATGGTCTGTGGCCAGTAGACTCCTAAGATTCTCCGCAAACATTTGGTTACAAACACCTGGAGTCTATTGGTTATGTCTACAGGCCATGTTTCACACCCATACTTACATAATATATTATTTTACATTGTTTAAGTTCTCTACTACGTAAGTTTGAACATCTAAATAGTATTCCTATGTACATGTACCTATAGGTACAAAACAAAACTCTCTTATCGAAAAGGTTTCGTGCAACTATGTTAGCGAGAAAAATAAAAGAGAGAGAATAAAGGTGTTTCCAAATAGATTTCCTTCTTCAAACAAATCCTCCCAACGGTCCCAATGGCAAACTTTTCAAACTTAAAACTCTCCTGTTCCGTTTTCTTGGTAAAAATAGTTTTTACGCTTTATTGACAACAGTTTCATATTATGTTAGTAGGTATAAGACATGTACCATTATCTTAAAATAGTAAAATTGGAAAAAAGGAATGATGGTAACATTGGTAACTATTTTAAACTGTAAACTGTACCTATTATTCTTGGCACAATTACTATTTATTGTTCAAGTCGTAAAATTTTCATTTACAAATGACTTTCCACCATATATCTTTCGGCTATCTTGAAAAAAGCTGGGTTTCTACTGTTAAACATATATGGTAGTCGCTGCCATATCTTAAACCATGCATTTGGCAACGTATTTTGGCAAAACGCCAAATGACTGAGAAAGCTTTTACATTTCGTATTTCACGTTTCCATGTCTTCTCTTATCGGGGTAGGAAATTAAATATTTTATTTTATGACTAAATTATTCATAATATATACCAAAATTTGTAAGACCTTCATAGTTTGTGTTTAAAAATATGGTATTGATAAAACTGTATTAGGTATTCATCAATTAATATGACGAAGAAAATACCAAGTCTTTACTTACGAGTAAATAAAAACGCCTAAATTATTATCAATATTACTATTAGTATCAATATTCCTACCTATTATGTATGGTCATATTATGTACCTACTTAATGTATAATGGAAACATTGAGGCTAATTAAACCAAGCATTATTCGCACTGTTATAACCAAAATGGCAAATACAGGTATATAGCAGTAGCCGCATACGGCTTTTCTCTCCTAAACCCACACATGTGTCGTCAATGATATCCTTTAACCTTTTTATCTTATATAAAGTCATCAATTTCAATAATAACTACCTTTATATGCACAAAGTATAGGCTTGTATATAATAAATAGCGTTTTATTGCCAGTAATAAATGTACAATCTTCAGTGTTACACTGTTCTTAAAATATAGGTCTTTACTTATAGTTAATGTTATCTTTGATGGTTGTTATACAAGGAGTTTTATTATGATTGGATTATTTATTATTGTATGTAGTCTGACATATGAGACGTATCTTCAATGCGTATTGTGTGTACAAGGTGACACAGCTTTGAAAACTTATATGTAATTACTTCAACAACAGGTATTAGATCTAGGAATTTTAACTAATGTGTTATTATTGTTAATTTTTATTTGCATAAAATCGTTAAGTAGGTACCTACTTAGGTAGACGACTAGGGTAAAAATCACAAAAATTTACTAAATTCAAATAAAAAATTAGAGTTATTTTTATTGTTTTTATGGTTATTGATTATGTTATGATCAATAATTTAACACTCATATCAGTGTTAATATAAAGCTATCGCATAAAAGACGATAAAGTTAAAGGTTGCAGTAGAGTACTATTTGATGGATAGGTAGTAGGGTAATATACATTTATAGGGTACCAAAATTACCCAAGTAATATTTGTTGGTTAAAAGAGAACATGTAAGGTCGGAAATAGTACCTATAGTTTGCCCCGCAACTTATTTTGCACCTATTCAGAAGCTCTTCAACCTAACTTAATTTACCTAAGCCCGTAACAAGCGACAGTTAAATATAATCCAGGCCTACAGTCGCGTTCTATATCCCACCACGCATTAATGCTGTATGCACATTGCAAAGCCGTTTAAATTTGGAATGTATCGCACAAGAATACGATTGAGAATTGAATGAGTTTTCCGATGGTTGTTACAGCTCTCGTAACCGGTAGAGCAGTGCACAGTGTTGCCTTACGGATGAGTGTAGTTTGTTAGTCGGGATGAATAAATCGTGACGTCAGTGTGCCGAGCGGGATCAAAGATCGTTTCACTTCACCGATGTACAGCTGAAGTAGGGTTGCCAAACTGTAACCTATATATCGGCCAATTATAATATGTTTAAGTCTTATTAAACCCCCTAAAAACTGTTTTCATTATTCATCGTATAAGCGGTAGTAAAATGTTCGTTTATCTACACTCATATTGTAAGTTCTCTAAAACGTGTTCGAAAACGGTAGGCAATGGCTAGCATTACCACGACCGATTTTACTATGATAAGCTTTTTATCCGTGGCAGTAACGTAATTTTAACTTTTCATGCTCAATGATTGATGTGCTATGAGTTTTGATAACATAATGTACACCTGCACCCTCCCGCGCATCCGCCGACAGCCCGACAAGCGCCCGCGCGACCGCCGGCACGATCGAGTTGGCCACGGCGGTGCAATGGCGGCCATTCTATGGTTTCCGAATACGGCATTTTGGATAAATAATATGAGTGTAGATAAAGCAGTGTATTCAACTGTACGTAATTAGGCCTTAAAACACTCGTGTGACCTTATTATGAAATTCGCCTGCGGCTCATTTCATAAAACCACACTCATGTTTTAAGGACCCTTATTAAGTAACAGTTACATAAACTACTATTTTCAACATATAAGTCATATCAGCCAGTCAAAGGAATCGGCTATTCGGTTAATCGGTTTCTGATATTTGCTAGGTATCGCTCTTTTTAACAAGTTCATGAATGTCAAATTCAAACAATAAATATTAAAAAGAAGAATATTTTATTTTTTTATTTGTAAGTACATTTCCAACCTACTCACTACTCACTCATCTTAATATTCGATTCCAAAGCGATCAACACCAAACATGTAACACAACCGTAATCAGCAGGGCTCACTCGAAACGCGTGTGTCAACCCTGACCAATGCCAATGTCCTGCGCAGAACATTGTGATGATTTAAGCTGCGCGTGAGTGAGCAAAAAATAGTCCTCGACCAAACAAGCCCGTGAAATATTAGTCAGGTTCCTTTCTCGCTGCATATTCGCGCGTTTGCAATGTTGGTAGTTTTTACAAAGCTTGAAAGGTATATTTTACAACTTGGGTATGTAGTGGAGTTGTGGGAACAAAGCATTACCCATGTATATTAGAATAGGTGTAGGTAGTTAGTTTGGTTTTCGTATAGTAGAGTAGGTAGTTTGGTTTTCGTTTGGTTGGCTAATCAACTTAACGAAGATGCATTATACAGTGATATTGTACTTGTAACCACCTAATAAATATGACGATGAAATGACACAATGATAATGGCCAAGTTGTTAGTTGTACCAACCTAAATAGGTACTTGCGATACGCAATCTTTTTCAGAAACTTAATTAAATGTCATCCAAAAAGAAATTAAAGGAAATTTATTCCATCAAGATTGTTAAACACCCAAACCTATAAATCTTGTTTTAAAAACTTTCTCCTCCAAAATACCATGCACTTGGAATATAAATCTCATATTAATTACCTTAGAGACCCGTTACTGACATTAAAATGAAATAGATTAACGTGTGTTTAAAATAAACATTATTAACAAACATTATAATAATTTTAAACACGTAAAGAGATGATTCTCTTACGACATAATGTTGATGTTATTTTGTTTTAACATAAAAGTATCAACCTATCTATATTCAATTCAGTTAACTGACCCTTTAAAAAACCCCTTAAAAGATTTAATTTATTTAACTCAAATCAACGCTTTATCTGAGGAATGTTGATTGGGCATTTCGGCACAAAGAAAATCGCACGGAGATAATAAAGGTATTTTCAAGAAAGATTGAAATATAACGTACCTAACTGGGTATATATATATACTTACATACATAGGTACCTACATCTGATGTATGAAATAACGTCAGAAGAAGCGTGTACTTAATTAATTGTCACCGGAACATACCTAGGTAGGTGTTCTTAGAATATCTCACGAATCTAGCTAGTTAATTAATTAAAAACACTTTGTGCTTAATTATGTAGCTATATATTCTGAAAATATAGTACCATCCTCCATTTTCAGTTGCTAATCTTCTTTTCCAAAAACGCCGGAACTATTTTTAGATGGTGTCCCGAGCGCGGCCGAGTTTAGCCGACTATTACGACAATTCGCGAGTTATGGGCCATAAACCGTTCGCCAACACACGAATTATTGAAGTACGGAACCATTTGACGCTTTAATGTGCCTTAAATTGATACCTAATACAATTCGGGGCTTAATTCCGACGAATTATTAGGCCGCAAGAGAATCTATTGTCTCGTACAACCGTTTGTATGTCAACTCGCTGGCAGCGGCGGTATATTTAGATATACGTCAGCATTACTTACGGATGCGTCTAATGAAACACTAATTAATTTACTCCTCTAAGATTTTCCATAATTTTCTCTAAACCAACCCTTAGCGTTAAACCAGCTATAAATAACGCTCTTACTCGACCAAACTTCAGCATTATTTATTGGTAAATCGGACCCTTATAGCCTGTCCGGCACCATTAATCAAGCGACAACAAACAGGTTCGTACAAAGGTGGGCCGAGTTAAATAAAATAATAAATAAGGTAGCGGCTTTCTGTGAGATTTATATCCGAGATAAAAGCGTACCAAGCCGTTTTGTCACGGCGCTTGGCGTAGAGAAGTAACTTACTATTTACTTGGATAATACACCTTACTTTAGGATTACCTACTTTAGGAACTTCTTAGGAGCTAACTAACCCTTGATATTTTTAATTAGTAATTAATAAAGGTGTAATCTTACGCCCAGGTACCCATTAACTAATTAAAGATTTTCCTCAATTTTATACTATACTCACTTAACTGCAGCGAAGGTGTTATCTTGTTTGGTTGAAGTATTTGGGGTTCTTTATTTTTCTAGAATACATACTTTAAAAATAAGTAAAAACATAACAAAAAGGCATCTGTAACAGCGAGATTCTGAGCGAGAGCCGCGCCGTGCTCTGTCGCTCTGAGTGCTCGTGTCTCCGTCCCGACTCAGGCGATGCCGCTCTTATTAATGCGTGTCGTTCCCCAGATATATTGTGTTTACGCCTTAACATACTTTTTCGTTTAATCCGTTGCCACAAATAATTGCCGCTTCTTACACTAAATTACTCGAATAAAAAACAAAGCGTCTATATAAATAGACACCTATTGTTCGCACAAAAACGCTTTATCAGATTCTGAACGTTCCTCCAAATGCAAATAAGGTAAACTTATTGTATCCTGTTCAATCTGATCTCTATCGGCTATGGGAAAACGTTCCCATTAAAAAAGAGCGTTTGCAGGTACTCGTAACTACAACAAACCACCCCGACAACAATACGGTGGAGAATAATGGAAGCCAGCTGACGGGAGGTTCCTCGCCGTTGCCATGGCGACCGAGGGGTGCCCAACCTGCCGCTAACATATCACCGACCCCCATAACAAACGGCGAACTCGCCCTCCGCCGCACACAGATTTAGACCCTACCGCGTAAACCGGAATGATCCCCTTCATACGTCACCGGTCATCACTTACGACCTTACTTTATAATAGCGCGTGTTTTGGGTTCCATCTTTGCTTTTTAAAAGTAGAATAGCTTTTTCTATCTCCCTCGCGCTCGTGATTTTGCCTATTCGAGCTCGTCTAACCACACTTATATAATTATCCCATTTTCTATTTATGACATTTTAAACAGTTTTTAAGTTTTTGTTGAAGTAAGCGAGGACCGTAAATGTTATTACGGCCGTAAAAACGCAGTTTGGGTAATTTATGGCACATGTACATGCGGTAGCCGAGTTTGGGCGAGTCATATGATTTATAAGCCCTTGCATATTTTTTTTAATTACGAATACCTGGTTTGAAATTTAAAGCATGATGAGGTGAGTTGCATGTCTACAATGTTAAGTCGGTGAGCAACCTTTTAAATACAACAAAGTTAGTTTTGGTTATGGAAGAACGGTCACTTATCCTGTACCTAATCTTTTTAACAGGTTAAACAAAGAACTGCACGGCATTTATCTTCAAATTTGGCAAACTTTTCAACACTGAATACATTTAGCTTAATGTCAGGCCTACTGTTTATAAGCTCACTGGCAGTCTATACACAGTGTTTGTTACATAATACAAAAAAGTTTAGAACGAAATTGACTATTAAAATTAAGTTTATTTTTTATTATAAATACAACAAACAAATAGGTACGTATATGTAGGTAGGTGTAGAAATGAGAATGAAGGTTCTAATTATAGGCACGTAAAACGAAGCAAAATGTTTTTTATTATTATAGGTAGGTAAGTATCAACATGTGTTTTTAGACACGTCTTAAGTCGTATTAATAATTTAAGTATATTTTATCAATCTAAAGGTAATTAATGAAATTGATTCTAGTGGTCCGCGAGCGTCCATATATTCTCCGCTACGAGCCAGGTAGAGCGCAGCTACAGCACATTCCGGGGGAACGTCGGCCCGCTATTAATTTAATACACGACGGGACGACCATTTATCTTGTCTTATTTATTATCTGACTCGAAAACCAGTCCGGCCAACCTTTGTGAGAACATTTACCTGTCTATGTAGCCGGCTACGTGAGAATTAATAAGATGAAATTTAATCGTGGATAAGGATTACTCGGTTGTGTTTCTGGCCGGTCAGATTTATGACTAGGGTTGACTTTCACGGATTCCTCGAACCGACTAAAAGAACACCTTACAATGCATTAGAAAGTTGCGCAACCCTTCTTTACCGTCCTTTTTAGGGAACACTATTGTCCATTTATGGTCCATTTGTTCTTAACCCTTTCCGTTACTTTTTGCTTTGCTCAAATTGGTTTTTGTTATCTCGCGTCTCGCGGCGTTTAACGGTCAGTCCGATTTTAGCGTTAGTGCCTGTCCGCTTGTCATTTATTACCTATTTCTCTGCCTATTAAACTTTAATATTTGATCTACATTGCGGTCGGTCACAGTAGCCGATAACTCTAAAATTAACTTTAGTGCAGCAATAAAATATCTATTAATGAGCCATTAAAATCTGAGATGGTATAAAGTGAAATTTTATGGTTATTCCTCATCCTCAAGTGCTGTCGTTGTTATCGGTACGGCCTGAGGTGATCCTGTAATTGCAATTGCATATTGTGTTTTATACGCACATGTGTAATTTTGTTTAATTTAAGTTATAATGTTTCGTTTTTGTTCTTTTCAGGGCCAAACGGTTGTCCACGACGGCGAGGCAGACAGACCTACACAAGGTTCCAAACGTTAGAGCTAGAAAAGGAATTCCACTTCAACCACTACCTGACGCGCCGGCGCAGGATAGAAATCGCGCACGCGCTGTGCCTCACGGAGCGGCAGATCAAAATCTGGTTTCAGAACCGGCGCATGAAGCTAAAGAAGGAGCTCCGAGCCGTGAAGGAAATAAACGAGCAGGCGCGCCGCGAGCGTGAGGAGCAGGACCGCATGAAACAGCAGCAGCAGGAGAAGCAGGCCAAGCTCGAGGGCCACCACGGGCACCACGTCACGCACCACCACGACCCCATGAAGATGCCCATTGACAAGGGCTCCGGCGACCTCCTCAAAGTGAACAAGGTCCCCACGTAAGGCGGCTTACTAGCAAATCCTGACTGATTCTGTATCATATAGTGTGCATACATGAATGCGAGTGCGTCTAAGGACGGCGGACTACGTTAGTCGTTTCGTATCCACTAGTTTTTATTTGCGGCTGATTTGTCGCCTCGTTGTGGAGGCGTGTGACTCTGTATATGTTCCTTTAGTGCGGAGGCGGCGCGCGCGCCGCACGCGGGCGCGGGCAGCGTCGTGGACAGGCTGGTGATGTGCTTTAAGCATTTATTTTGTTGCCATAACCACACATTGTATTGCAATAATATTTTACTAAATTAACAAAATCGCTCTTGGGTTTACACGGAGCCGGAGTGATGATCGGTATTGTTAGTTAAGATTTTAAATCTGTGAATCTCATAGTATTTATTGCTACCACTTACTATAATCCATTATGTTATATTTTTTTATTAATAGATATATTCTGTACATTTTGATGTATATTTTATTATTTGTCCGCTCTCAGTGGACTGTTATGTTTTTTCGGTCACATTTTTTTATAATTGTAAAATTTGTTATATTTATCAGTTGATTTCAAGAAGGTTGTCTCCTTTCAGTTTTTGACCAGTTGTGATTCACATCAGTAGTTAGGATCATAAATTGTTGTTTATTTGACTTTATTTTATAGGTACATAGTGCTAGATCTGCTGCTTGGTCATACCTTATGCCTATAATTGTTTACAATAGTACATATATCTTCATACTTTATTGTATATACCTTCTTGGTCAATTCCATGAGAAGGTAAAATGAATATTTAATAACAAAATACGTATCGAAGTACAATTGCAAATAGGTCTTCGTCATTAGTTGATACTAACGTTATGTGTTTGTGTTTTGTCTTCAGACCTAATATTGATTCGAATTAGGCTGTATTTTTTGAAAAATATAGTCGAATAATTCCTTGTCCATATACTCAATATAAAGGTACTTAAATCAAATTAATGAACAAAACAAAATCGACGAGTGTCCACAATCAGGAATCATCAGATGTTCAAAATTATATACGTAACGATGAAACATATAATAAATAGGTAACAATAATGTGACTAAATATAAAATTTTACACGTAATTTTAAAAGTGGAGTAGAATAAGTGTATAATACATTAGATAATAATAGGTCCGACTTTGTATGAATTATTGATAAACCTGTATCTATAGTAATATCTACACGCGCTATTTAACATTTTCCGATATCAGTATTTATATAAATTTCAAATAACATTTTTTGTACCTAGTTGAAGTAAAACGAAGCTCAAAAATTCCATAAATGGTCCATTTATTTTTAATCCGCTTAAATTTCACTCTTTATTTACAATTTCGTATTGTGCCAAAATATATTTAAATATTTTTAGCATTACTCACTGATCCCTACTCACTTACGTTTATTTTCGCAAAACCTCTTGCATCAATGTCTGTAAACTTCAATACGTAATCCGAACAAAATTAGAATAAAAATTTAGTCTTGATAGTCACCATATACGTAAATTAAATGTCAGGGTAGAATAAAATGAAAAATAGGAAATAAATAACTGTATGAATTTGAATTTTCGCTTATCAAAATTTTTGATAGATCATCTCGCAATATCTGTCCACTCGTATTATTCAGGAAGTTGTACATCTGTAGCTTAGCGGTTACAGATAATATATGTCGTGATATCATTAGCACAAGTTAAGTCATCGGTAAGTAGTTGTAAGTTTTGCGACACGGGAGCGACGCCTACTTAGATTTTTGTTAAGTTACTGAGCAACTTAAAAATATGTTGACTCTAAATTCTACCTGGAGAAATTCTCAAAATTATTATTTTTCTTACATGATTGTTTTGAAAAGAAGTCTTCTATGCAGCACAATAAAAGTGATTGCATGAAGTCCATTTTAGCGTTTATCTCTTGCAAAGTATTACTTATAATATTACGACATCTTAAATTGTTACATTTATTATTTTAAGCGAACAAAATTCAAAGTTTTTTATTATTATTTATTTTAACGAGGGTGTGACGAAAAAATGCTGTAATGATTCGGTTATCTCGGTTGGTTAACCATCCCTTAGTATAAGTACATTTTAAAGGTTAGTTTCCCTTAGCCTGGAATAATGTAAACGTGCGGAGGTCAGTCATTAATCTATTACATATAAATTTGTTTTTATTTTTAGATTGCATTAAATGCGTTGTCCTCAGGCTGATATAGTAAACAAACTTTTAACAAATCGCCAAATGGATTAACGATCCATAAAGATCGGGTCCTAACTCAGAGTTTGTCTTTTTGTTAAAGGTATCTATGAAAGATCGGCCTGTCGACTTACGTGCAATAATTAAATAATCCTTTAAACCTTAAATAACCCATAGTCTTCGTAAAAATAAGGTTGTCGTTAGAAATAGAACTTTATCTCATTCTAAACTAAAAATCGAGAATGAAAATCGAACAAAATGTACTTAAGTAACTTCGGTATAAGTAGGCTTTATAAATTATAGTGCATAGGTAATAAATCTCTTAGATATCTGATGGTTAGTAACGATTAAAAGCGCTTGAAATTATTTGATATTGTTCGCATAGTGCAAGGGCAGTTATCAATCTAGTACAAAGACATATGCAATTGGTTAATCTATGTTATTTGGTGCTACAGGCCTCCGAGTGAACTCGGATTTCGCAATGTATTTCAAAAAAGGAAATCCAATGGCAGAATGAGCCCATTATTTGTCTGTCAGAGATGGTCTACTATTGAGAAAGCACGCGAATTTCATCCGATCAGACGCACACACTGGAGGTCTATTATGGTCGTGGTTTTGTTTGTTTCTGCAAATAACACAATTCACTCTCACACTTATATACTTGTCACAAGATGAAGTGTTATCCAAGTCGATAAAAATACGATCATAAAGGGCCGTTGACAAGGTATTGAGCTAGACAACGTGTGTATACGAATTAAATTGTTGCATTTTCTACGTTTCCGTTTATTCCGTTTGTAATTGTTTAATATTATGGGAATGTGCAAATTACAAGCCGTTCGCAAATAAGGAATACAGCTTTATATTTAGTTCCGCACAATAGGTAGAACATGTAACATAGTAACGTTATTAACGTGTATGTACGTCCAATGATTTATGTCGGGTTCTCTTTATTGTTTCTGCCTCGTAAAGATGTGTAATTCATGTGAAACAATGAGCAATTTGCTAAATAGATTACATACATACATTCGTCCTCCATCGGCAATGCTGTCTTGCCATTACTAGTATTCGTTACTATGTAGGTAGGTTGTACCTGCCGGTAGGTTTACATTTTTGTTTCCTTTAGTACTTTATATCCTAACTAAGATTCAGTTCCATGTATTGTTACTTTAAAATATCGTTTGAAAAATGTCGTTGAAATTTTTTTTATGTATGCAGGATAATACATTATAACTTCAAATTCATTGTATGAATTAGTACTCTTTTTGTTAGTAACGAAAATATTTTTCTATTAAGTTTTCCGATTGTTATGCAACGTTAAGTACCTATCTATGTATAAAAAATCTTCCGTTAAATGTTTTAACTTTAAAATAAACGACCTCCCTTTTAGTTTTACATAAATACTTCAATAAAGTTTTATCTTAATATAACTGTAGCTATGTAGTGAGTATGTATCTATATCTATATTTTTGAAAATAGTAGGTAATTAAAGCGTCTTAAAAATAACTGTAAATATTCGCGAAAGTTTTATGTGGCGACTTTTTTTCGTTTTATACTTTTGTTTTATGTTATGTAATGAAAAATGTGTTGTACCGTGTTCCCAGCATAACTAGACGCTGGCGTTTGAAGTAATTTTAAATGAAAGGGGTGTCTGGTTACGTTGGTGGGCACCGGGCACGTTGTGACTGTGTCGTGGTAAATAAGAAATAGTTGGGTGATTGTATATGAAACCCGCATTCAATATAGTAATATTAATTTCAGAAATTCAAGAGAATAAAGAGTTAATTAAATTATGGCTATTTAATTTGTATTCTTGTGTTTGTACCCTTCCATTATAAACGCTACCTTGCGTGCTAGGTACCTAGATATAAACAATGGTACATATAAAATAATACCTAGATACATTATAGAATATTTTATTCATGAAATATGTTTATTTTTAGTTTGGGCTGTAGTCTGTGGTTTAAGCTTGGGTATTTCACGCAATTTTTGAGACGAGGTATTTTACCTATTTAATAAAGGCAGTTTTTATGAGGAATTTTTAATATTTTTTAATATAATCAGAGATCATCCGATGTCGACTTTTTATTGCATCGTATAATTATTGATAACTATACTGTATTCATCCTTCCTTGTCTTATCATCCAAAGTATTTTAAAGTATCTATCTAAACAAACACTTACCGAATAAATTATCACTCTTCTCTGGAATTATCACATAAAATGTTTTATATACTTATAGAAACTCAAAAAGTATTAAATTCAACCAAGTAACCACTGAAAAATATCATTTCTAATAAAATTATCTAAGTAACGAACGAATAACCTGAAAAATAAATGGCATTACGATGTCTAGATTGACAAACGTTTGTTTACCTACACGATAATATTAATGATAAGATAAAAGTGAAGATGAATTATGTATAACAATAAGTTTACTTTTTGCATTAATACGCCACGAACATGATTGTATAAGTAATCTCACATGCGAATAAGTAGGCACCTACTTAGTAAAAATATATAGTACGATCATCATCATCATCAGCCCTTTATCGCCCACTTCTAAGCATAGGCCTCTCTTCGTGTACGCCACTTGTTCCGGTCTTGTGCCAATTTCATCCAGAACAGAAGTGACCCGCGACATCGCGATCCGTTTCATCTGAAAGCGGCCACCGCTCTGTCAACATCTTAGTCCACCTGCCATCACTCTGCCTGGCAACGTGTCCTGCCTAACTCCATTTAAGTTTGGCAATGACGTATCCCACGTCTTGCACCTTAGTGCGACGCCGGATCTCGATATTCCTCACTCGGTCTTGAAGCTTGATGCCGAGCATGGCGCGCTCCATGGCCCTCTGTGCCACTCGGATTTTGTGCACAGTCGCCTTAGTGACCGCCCATGTCTCAGCTCTGTACGTCATGGTGGGCAGGACACTTTTAGGCATTGTGGAATGTTGACGGGCTGTCAGGCAGGATGTCTGCTAGTTTGTTGAATGCAGCCCAACCCAGCTGGATTCTCCTGGAGATCTCTGGTGATGTATTTTGTCGAAAGATAAAGATATAATATAGTACGATAGGGTAATAAATATATATGTATATTCATAAGCCACTCAGATTCCAGGTTAAATATGCCGCAGACCTATCTATAAATGAATTCCTATCTTAGACGAAAGTAACGATGCACGCATAGCATGGCAGCTAGAAAAAGTGTGACTATCGTGAAAATCATTTTTTTATCGCTTTTATTGCGTTAAAAGTATAAAGTGACTGGACATAGTTGAGTAGTTATACGATACCTCTTAGTGTGTGTTTCAGGTATACTTATTATCGATTACTTATGACAGACTACTTATGATCGATTCGATATAAGTATCACTTTATACACGATAGTAATTTGATATGTGTTCTACTGTGTTAAAAATAACACAGTTGCGTTTGTGTCGCACAGTCGACGTCAGTTAGAAATTGTAGCTAGGTTTACGTTAATCGAATAAGCTTTTCAGTAGTAGCTTGTGATTCTAAGGTCGAAAATTCTTGTCTAAAAAAAAATGTATAATTGTAAAATTCTTGTCTGTTCCTGTATGAGTATTTCAACACAATTGACATATTAACAAAATCTAAAATCCATGATTTGGGCAACACCCCTTAAAAATTACTGTTCCATGAGCTAAATATATGGGAAACCTGTCAACTCTAATCCACACTTGTCGGTTTTCCGTCCACACTTGCTTAAAATTGAAAAAATCAACTAAAGAATAAACTATAAATAGAAATTTTGATGACCTTAATAAGTTTTCCCCATATATTTGTAGCATTTTAATCAGGTGTACGGTAAACTGGCACTGGGCGGGAAACTAGCATTATCACCCTACATATAAACATTTTGATTATATCCAAATTATCTACCTGTTGAAACTTTTAATTGGCTCACGGTCTCTACATCTGCCTTTCTTGTTACCCTAACTGTAAGTTTTCCTATGAAATAAAAATATAAAACCATGGCGTTATAGACTCACATTCAACACACAGCCTAAACCGTTAAGTTGGAAACAATATGTATTTTCCAAAATTTAAGGCTACCTTAAACGGTTTAGGCTGTGCGTTGTATGTTAATTTATAACGCCATGGTTTGTAAATGTCGCATAGTTTCACTAACAAAGGAATTTTAGAAATTGATTTTTGAAAGAGGTGAAAATGGGATTGTAGATGGAGCTAGGCTATACAGGATGACTCCGGGGTCGTGTAGTAATAGGACATGTGATACATAATTAAAATATGAACCTAATGATGTCAATCGTTCATTTTTGTCACCAATATTGACAACTTAATAATACTGAAAATAGATGTCATATACGGACTCGGAGGGTTTGGTCACTTTTTCTGAAGTATATGACATCTATTTTCAGTTTATATATAGTAAGGCTTGTTCACGTAATAAAGTAGCCACCTAGAACTAAGTATTCACAGGAATATAGAAACTTTTTGCAATGCTAGTACGTGACATTCCAAAAAATATATAATCAAGTTGTTAAAAAGTATAAAATAGATGTAATTGAGTAAACAAAATCAAAATGCCGAGAATAAATGAAAATATTCGTAAATTAGTGATTGTCGCTTATTGCACCGAAAAGGGTGTCTCGATGCGACAATTAGCAAAACGATATAAAATATCTAAGGATGGTGTGCGAATAGTGATCAGTAAATTTGGACAATTTCATACTCTACATGATCTACCAGGTCGCGGTCGAAAAAAAGGTGCGTGAAGCCTAAATTGGACACCGCAATAGCTTCCTCGTTCCGCCATAATCCATCGGCCTCTGTTCGAGATAACGCCAAAAAGGTAAAGACATCGGTTGGAAATGTACAAAACGCTAAGAAGAGAAATAATCTTGTGACCAGAAAGAAACAAATAATCCCGAAAAGGACCCCTGCTCAGATCGAAAGAGCAAAATGTCGTGCTAAAACTTTGAGCAAGTTTTTCAATCAAAATCGGGACCGATGCATATTAATGGATGACGAAACATATGTAAAAAAAGACATGAGAACTTTACCGGGGCCTCAATTTTATACGTGTGTGGCTGGCCGGGATGTTTCCGAAGAGCATAAGTCCATCGCTTTTGAAAAATTCGCCCCTAAAATCATGGTATGGCAAGCTATTTGCTCATGCGGGCTGAAGAGTTCGAGCTTTTTTACTACTGGCACAATCAACGGAGATGTCTACCGACGGGAGTGTATTAAGAAGCGAATTTTGCCCTTATATGGGAAACATGAACGTCCCCCTATATTTTGGCCTGATTTAGCTTCAGCTCATTACGCTCAAACAACCTTAAATTTGCTCGATAATCAGAATGTTATTTATGTGGCGAAAAACATGAACCCGCCAAATTGCCCAGAACTTCGCCCGATAGACAGGTATTGGGCGAACATCAAGCGATACCTGATCAAGAAAGGTGCAGTAGCGGACAGTGATGCTGACTTCAAAAGAATATGGAACGCAGCCGCTCGTCAGTTCACTAACACGTCAATAACTACTCTAATGGCAGGCGTTCAAAAGAAAGTAAAACAATTCTCCAGTTCTTGAGGATTCCGCAAAAAAATGCATTGTATTTTATTTTTTGAATGTTTTCTTATATAATAACTTGTTTTTGTTATCTGTAGCGTTAGAAGTAAACGATTTATTTACGTTTTCATATGTCTACTTTATTACGTATGCCTTAGTGTAACTATTTAAAAATTGCAAATCAAAAAATATTGAACAAAATAATTTGATTTGCTTCAAGATCATTAACTTAATAATAATTAAATTACGATATTTTTCGAATGATAAGTAGGAAAACACATTTGTGCATACAACTTTGTTACCCTACTCAATGTGACGTGTTTTGTAGCTTCCTGTGCCTACAGCGTATATCAAAAAACATAAGGTTGCCTTCCATGATTTACTTAGTTTAAGATTTATTTTATTTATTATTATTATCTATTTAAGAGCCCAGAGTGTCCCACAGCTGGGCAAAGGCCTCCCTCTCCTCCAGATTTAATTAACTTGTAAAAAAATATAAAAAAATCTATTTTTGTTTTGATCATATTTGATGTCGACGTCACTTAGAAATTAGTTGTATTAGTTAAGTAGGTTCTTATTGGAACCACATGATCCTAACCTAATGTTAGGATTTCTATAGGTATTATTTATTATTATTAGCGAGAGTGTCAAGATTATTGTAAAACATTTTCGCAGATTAAGTAAGTAGGTAACCATGATTACTTTTAGTGGGTATCGAATATGACCTCAGTATTTATCAATGGTGGCGCGTTGTACCTACCTAACCTAGGTACCGGTATTTTCGTTTACCTATAGACGGAGAGATGGCCACGTCAGATATGACACAATAATGAGAAAAATTAAACCCCTCTAGTTAGTTAGCTATACTATGCTTCTTTCTAGATCCGGACATCTGGCAGCTGTAAAGTGGTGGAGGTCAAAGAATACAAATTACATGAAAAAAAAACTTTTCTTTGAGATCATGGGTCTGATGCAATATTATGAGAAATTATGTAATTAATTAAATTATATCATAGCCAGAAAAGCTGTTGGGGTAAAGGGCCTAATAATGTATAATGCAATTTATAGTTAGTCGCCTCCCAAGTAACACATCAAAGCAGTATAACGGCCGTCTTACAGCATATCTGTATGCTTTTAGCATTTTGAGTTCGTTTTATAGTAGCATTATAAACGTTTATAGTGCTGATATAGGTCTTAAATGGGCACAAATTACCCAGCTTGAGATCCTATACAGGTCATTTAATAGCATTGCAGGCGCATTATGTCTGCGCTATTAGCATTATCGTTGTCATGGAAAGTGCCAATCGCCTCAAAGAAGCATTAGTACGCTCTATTAAGTTGCCGACTGCATTAAAGAAGCCTTAATACGGCCAAAAAACTTGCTAATCGCAGTAAAGAAGCATAAGTACTCTCGATTAACTTGCCGATCGCAATACAAACGCATTATACTAGCATAAGAGTGTAGTAAAATAAACCTTACGTCAATGCAAAAACGTCTCTAATACCGACGGAACAAATGTTATAATACAATAAACGTTGTGATTTAACTACTTTGTCTCGCAATATAAAATGGACGAAGACGGTACAAAAAACTGAATGAGTGACACGTCATATTTGTTTGCATCCTAACAAAATTTATAAAATGAAATAAAACAATTAAAAACGGATTTTATCGCGTGTATTGAGTTTAAATTACATCCCGACGTTTCAAACACTTTACAGCGTTCGTGGTCAACGGGTCGACCCGTTGACCACGAACGCTGTAAAGTGTTTGAAACGTCGGGATGTAATTTAAACTCAATACACGCGATAAAATCCGTTTTTAATTGTTTTATTTCATGAATAACTATCGCGGCAACCGAAGACAATAAAATTTATAAAAGTTTTTGACACTTTTACGTTATTATATCCTTCAAATATTACTGCGCAATGTAGTTTACTGTAAATGTGTATATAAGTTTCATTGAAAATTTTCACGCGCCTTTGATTTATTGTGGTTTTGCTATAAAATATTATAAAAAGATATGCGTCAAATAAGCAAAACAATTGTGTAATCCTCGTATAGAACGAGTTTTGCATTACTAACATAATAGTGTTGGTTGAGCAGTCTTAAATTAAGTAATTTCTTTATTATATAGGTATTTTCCTCGTATAAATAGGTCCGCATGATTTTATTTTTAGGTTATTAATTATTTACAAAATGGCGTTGGTCTATATAGACGGAGAGCTAGCCCCGTCCACGTCGGATATGACAATAATGAGAGCAACCAAACCCCTCTAGTCAGTTTGGTATATTATGCTTATTTCTAGATCTGGACATCTGGCAGCTTTAAAGTAGTGGAGGTCAAAGAATGCAAACCATTTCAAGAAAATAAATCCTAGAGATCTGGGTTTGATGCAATATTATGAGAAACTATACAAATACTATACAATATTAAGAGAAATTATACACAAGTTTATGTTGCGAGAAAGTAGTGCCAAACGATGTATAATAAAATATAGTTCATAGTTTTCGCCTACTGTTTTTGTTTCCGTAATAATCATACATCGGGGTTTTCGGTGCGGGAACGATTTGAGAAAGAGTAGAGATAAACAGATAGGTTGAGAGTTAGTCTGAGAAAATATCATATTATGCTTAATGAATAACTACCTCTCTGTGAATAGCTTACACACTATGATACGAGCTTTTTTTCTTAGAGGCATGCTTGTATTGACTATACTACTACTGATATACTTAGTATTTTAAAAATGCAATTGCATATCCGAAATTTATCAACTAGATCTACCTAAGACAAAGACACGGTATAGTAAGTGTCAAATATTAATCTTGACGTCCGATATTTATGAACTATTTGATTAACTGAAGAGGTTGACAATGATCAACCATTACATGAATTAATAAAAAAATACTTGAAAAAATCATAGGTATATGTACCTACAATATATATACATAATAGTCAGCTATTATACATAAATTGTATATACCTATGATTTTTTCGATCAATTATTCTTTAGGTAGAAACGTGCTAGAGTACATTCTGTTTTTTAAGTTAATGCCTAGGGTCAGGGAGGGAACAGTCGCTCGGTGGGAACAGTGACTCGAATGTGCTGTGCGAGAAACAGAAAGAGCTTTATGTCTGTCCTCTACATCAATCGGAACCGTTCCGTACCCAACCACGTACGAACTAGTTAGTGAGGCGCTCCGGCACCATGCGAATGTGTTATGGTGCGATTTTGTGTTTAATGCTATCAAAATTGCATTTCCAGATCAGTTTCACTCCTCTTTTTTCTTAACTCGTACGAGATTTTCAATTACTTATGTTATTATCGAAGAGTGTGTCTAATCTACTTAGTATTGGCTGATAATTCAAGGCCCTAGGTGTTTGTTTGTGTTTTTAATTTGAACTAAAATACAAATTGACGCCAAGGTCAACAGACGTTCGTTTTGGAAAAGTACACGGTGGCTCGCGAACCACTGTGCACCTTACAGAGTTGGACTAAAATTTACTTGAATATGAATAAGAATAAAAATTTTGTGATTATTAAAAGTAATTCATGCACTCTTTTTTTTAAATAAAATGAAAGTGAATAAATCATGCGACATTTAGGTAGGTACCTATTTTAAATCAAGAATGAAATCAGGAACGATTATTCCAGGGGTTGTGCTTACCTATTCTAATTACCGTTTTATTCAACAAAAATGTTATTTGTTATATAATTTAGGTTCGATTCCTACGTACCTAGCAATTGTGTACTGTTAGAACTACTGTTTACAGGGCGTAGTATACAGTGACTCGAGCCACTGTGTACTGTTAGAACCACTGTGTACTAGCGGGTCCTAGTCACTGTGTACAGCAACCGGTACACAGCGGCTCGATTCCCAATTTCTAAAAAATAATGGATACGAGTATGTCTTTTTTGGTGAAAGTAACAGCAAATATATTTGCTACATATGAAAGTGTAATAATGCACGGTGCTCTGTGCTTGCAACAATTGGTTCAGGGATTTATATTTTTCATGCAACAGCCTGTTGAAAAAATCCTAGCGACTGTTCCCTCCCTGACCCTACTCTTTGGCTAATGTCAAACATTCCCGCACGGAAAACCCCGATGTATGGTAATAATACACAAAATTTTTTGGTCTAACGTTTTTTTTTATCGATTTTTGACCAGTTTTGAGTCGATATTCCAACATATTAACTATAGATATAATTATAAGGCAAACGACTATCGGTTTTTGAATCTTTTATCGCCATTCTGTAGAGCCGGATCTTAAAATAAATGAGCCGTTATTTTTTTATGATATTTTTAAAATATGGTCTAAAAAACACTTTAATCGATATTCGAATGGTGTAAAGAATCTTACATATACGTAATCTACATATTAGGGTTCCTCTTTGATGTCTCTAAAAACTGTAGAGAGATTTTAATTTTTAACTAATTAAAACAAAATTTATGACCATAAAACCACTTTTTTAGCCTAAACCGGTTCGACTTTGATGTCAAATATCTCGTGGATAATGAATATTGAAGTAAATATAGGATACTATATTGTTTAAAGCCGTTACTGATAATATGATAAGCTATATAAATAATTAGAAAACTAAGGGAATCAGATCCAAGGTCGTAGGCGCCAGGGAGCCCCTTAAAATATAGGCCCTGTCCTTTATAACTGAGACAACTTCGGCAATTTTTACCTAGTTTGGTATTACTATTTTCCAATTAAAACATTTTGCTAGTCTGTCACTGTGACCTCCACCCATTAAAAGCTGCCAGATGCCAGGATCTAGCAATAAGAATAGTATAGCAATCTAACCAGACGGGTTTTGTTGCTCTCATTATTTTGTCATATCTGACGTGGCTAGCTCTTAGTCCAATAGCAGCTCAGTGACCCTTAAAAAATGCCTTATTTATGCCTACAGCATTACACGTGAATAATTATGCTATTAAACAACATTAAGCATTTATTTATGCTATTGTAGAACCTAAGGCACTAAAACCGCTAAAAGTTGTATAGGGGCTGTTCATAAATTACGTCATCAATTTTTTGATAGTAAAGCTGCCAAATAAAGTGACGTCATTAAAAAAAATGCGTTTTAAGCTTAATTGTAAAATAAAAAACTATTTAGTAGATAATATTTTATAGCATTAAAAGTTTATAGAAACACGACTTTCATTCCTTTTTTTACACATTGATGATGTGATCTTCGGAATGACCCCCCCCCCCCCCGTCCTACGTCATGCTACCATCATCCGATGTCCAGACCCCCCCCCCCATTTGAAATGACGTAATTTATGAACAGCCCCTTATAGTGAATTACTTGGCTTTATAATGGTTTATATTATTGCTATTTTACTGCATTAGGAACGTATTGCCTACTTATAAATGCTATTGTACACCCTAAGGCATTAAAAATAGCTGAAAGCGCTGTATAGCGAATTTACGTGGCATTATAATGGCTAATATTCATGCTCTTAAACAGTATTAAGCATTTATTTATGCTATTGTAGAACCTAAGGCACTAAACCAAACCGAAGCATTAGTGTAGCAAACCAAAACGCAACTGTACATCATTCAGCTGTACAGTTGCATGTTGTTCGCTGCACTAAAACTAATGGCTAAACAAAAGCATTTACATATGCCATTATATAACCGTTATACAGCGTAAAGCATCATAAAATGCTATTGTAGAACCTAAAGCACTAAAAACAGCTGAAAGCTGTATACCGGATTTACGTGGCATTATAATGGCTAATATTCATGCTCATAAACAGCATTAAGCATTTATTTATGCTATTGTAGAACCTAAGGCACTAAACCACACCGAAGCATTAGTGTAGCAAACCAAAACGCAACTGTACAGCATTCAGCTATACAGTTGCATTTTGGTTCGCTGTACTAAAACTAAAGGCTTTAAAAAAGCATTTATACATGCCATTATACAACCGTTATACAGCTTAAAGCATTATATAATGCTATTGTAGAACCTAAAGCACTTAAGTGCTTTTAAACAGTCGAAAGCTGTACAGCTGCGTTGTGGTTTGCTGCACTAAAGCTAAAGGCTTTACAAAAGCATTTAGATATGCCATTATACAACCGTTATACAGCTCAAAGCATCATATAATGCGACAAGTTGCTCGGTGAACGTATATAAGAGTTTATACGGTCCTTAAGTTCGAAATAAGTTAACTATTCATATGTTATAATGCTTCCTGTGTTACTTGGGCTACGCTGTTTTTGTATCCGCAATAGTTAACAATGTGTTTTTGATCCAATGTAAAAATAAAGAGCCTGCTCTCTATAAATAACACAACTTCGGCAGTTTTTACCGATTTTGGTATAACTTTTTTGCCACTGAAAAATTTTGTTAGTACGAGGGTTGCTAATTATATATCCGGAAACAAAAAAACGAACAAACGTACACGGCTGAAAATGGTTTTATTGTTTTTCAAAGTATTCCCCTTGATGATCTATGCACTTTTGCATTCGCGTGAACCAATTTTTAAAGCACTTCTGCCACTCCGCCTGAGGTACCTCCATAACGTGTTGTTTGAATGCGTCGACAGCATCTTCAGCGGTCGAAAATCGTTGACCGCGTAATTTATTCTTTATATTTGGAAATAAATAAAAATCGTTGGGTGCCAAGTCAGGGCTGTACGGCGGATGACCCGTTAATTCCACATTTTGACCCTCCAAAAATAGAGTTGTTTCGCGTGACGTATGACAGCTGGCATTGTCATGATGAAGAATGATTCTTCGTCGCTGGTTAGTTTTATGAACTTGTTCAAATACTTCCGGTAAGCAAATGGTCGTGTACCACTCTGAATTAACCGTTCTACGGTTTTCTAGTGGCACTGTAGCTACATGGCCATCGAGGGTTGTTAATTATATATCCGGAAACAAAAAAACAAACAAACGTACACGGCTGAAAATGTTTTATTGTTTTTCAAAGTATTCCCCTTGATGATCTATGCACTTTTGCATTCGCGTGAACCAATTTTTAAAGCACTTCTGCCACTCCGCCTGAGGTACCTCCATTACGTGTTGTTTGAATGCGTCGACAGCATCTTCAGCGGTCGAAAATCGTTGACCGCGTAATTTATTCTTTATATTTGGAAATAAATAAAAATCGTTGGGTGCCAAGTCAGGGCTGTACGGCGGATGACCCGTTAATTCCACATTTTGACCCTCCAAAAATAGAGTTGTTTCGCGTGACGTATGACAGCTGGCATTGTCATGATGAAGAATGATTCTTCGTCGCTGGTTAGGTTAGTTACGAATTTGTTCAAATACTTCCGGTAAGCAAATGGTCGTGTACCACTCTGAATTAACCGTTCTACGGTTTTCTAGTGGCACTGTAGCTACATGGCCATTAATACCGAAGAAGCAGGCCACCATTTGTTTCAATGTACTTTTTGCACGAGTAACTTTCGTAGGGTTCGGCTCATTTTGAAACACCCATACCGTTGATTGTTGCTTCGTTTCGGGATCGTATGCATAGATCCAGGATTCGTCACCTGTATAGATGTTATAAACGGCTTTTGAGTCACCACGGTTATATTTTTTTAACATTTTATTGCACCATTCGACGCGAGCATCTTTGTGCTCTTTTGTTAAGTTGTGGGGTATCCAACGCGAACAAATTTTTTTTACAGCCAAATAATTATGTAATATGCTATTAATGCTGGTCATAGAAATACCCAGAGTCGCCTCTATCTCGCAGTACGTAACATGTCGGTCGTCCATTATAAGTTTTCGCACAGCCTCGATATTTTGTTGTACAACGACCGATTTCGGGCGACCTGCCTTAACTTCGTCCGTAAGCATACTACGTCCACGATTGAACTCACTAAACCAGTGATACACAGTAGTTTTAGATGGGGCTTCATCACCAAAAGTTGAAGTTAGTTGATCTATGCACTGAAGTTGCGTTAAACCACGCCGAAAATCATAATAAATCATAGCACGAATATTTTCACGAGTGAGTTCCATTCTTGCTGCGAGATGACATTTAAAACCCGTCAAAAACAAAACACGAGCGTTAATAAGAAAGAAAAAATATACCGGCCAGTACTTAAAAAAGTTCAAATTTTACCATGGAGGTCAAATATGCTATTTAAGAAGATTGTAATCCCGGTTTCCGGATATATAAATAGCAGCCTATGTATTTCACTCCGACCTCCACCCATTAAAAGCTGACAAATGCCCGGATCTGTCAATAAAGATGGTAAAGCAATCTAAATAGTCAGGTTTCATTGCTCTTAATATTGTGTCATATCTGATGTGGATTGCTCTTAGTCCACTACTGAACGCCCTCCTAGCCTATTCGGTAGAGACCCTGCCTATGAAGCAGGTGGTCCCGGGTTCGAACCCTGGTCAGGGCATTTAATTGTGTGTTTATCACAGACATTTGTTCATGAGTTATGGGTGTTTTCTATGTATTTAAGTATTTATCTATATCTATCTATTATATATATCGTCTAGTACCCACAACACAAGCCTTATTGAGCTTACTGTGGGACTAAGTCGATTTGTGTAAGATTGTCCCATAATATTTATTTATTTATTTACTACTTCTCCAACTAGATTTCTAGGATAACTAACTAACTTGGTTATCTCAAAATTGACACGCTGTGAGTAGAGCCGATGGCTCTGTAAACGTTTCACCACTGCTGTCTATCTAAATAATCGCAAAAATGTAAACATTCTTAACTTGCTTAATTGATAACGAACTTTTGCATTTTCACTTTTCGCACTATCACACGATAGGAGCGGGGGCAATTACCTATTTTTTTCGCTCTACCGTTCGTTACTGACTTATTAATATTATCTCTTATAGAATTACGATAATTAATAAGACACAGATACTATCATTAAATGACTTCGCACACAATAAGTTTTCATAGTCAAAAACTTCAAGAAGAATATTACCTATCACCTACTTTATACAACATTAAAATAAAAACCGTGAAAGTATATTCAGAGGCGACAAAGATGCGGCAAATTATCTGAGAGGAGTATTTAAGGCGAAATGATCAGGTAGGCGCAAATAATAGTGAAATGCCTTTTTGGTTACTATTATATTCCTTATAACTGTATAATAGTATAAGGCAAATAGAGAAATAAAGTTAAAATACTTTAAATGTTACAGACGACCGAAAACGTGACAAGAAAATTATACGTTCATTTAAAATGTCAAAGTGATATAAAATTTGATATTTGATATTTTGTGATGATTGGTGGCGCAACGACCCGAAATGGATCTTAGGCACTGGTCCCACCGCGAGCGAGTAAACTATGAGCTATCGGCTATTTCAAGGGACAAAAGATAATCGCTCCCGTGTAAATAAAGAGAGAGATGTATATTGATAGTTCATAGCTGGGCTATGAACTATAATCGCCCGGCGATGATATATCTCTCTCTTTTATTTACACGGGAGCGATTATCTTTTGTCCCTTGAAATAGCCGATAGCTCATAGCTTACTATCTCGCGGTGGGACCAGTGCCTTAGCCTTCGACACCAAAGACCGCCAAACCTGTGTTCAACGCCGTTTCTGTCCAGCTCGATAAGGCCTTTTAGCACTTCGTCTTTCCAGCGGTATCTAGATCCTAGGACTAGGACGCTCCAGTCTTTAACCAGTTTTAAATCATAAATCATTTATTTGCTTGAAAAGGGTACAGTTAAATATGTTACATGTGTTTTGTTGTCCTCCTTATTCAGCTGTCCACAAACAACATGCAAACAATACAATTGTATAAGCACTAATATTAAATCACAATGATATAAAATTAAATTAAAATGTCCATATACTTATCCTTCATATTCATATGTAGAAAAGGACGGGTACAGAAATAATGACATTATTGTGTCTATAGAATTTATAGAATTTGATACATAAGTAGTTACAAATAATAATATGTATATATGTACTGAACCAACGAAAAAGCAACAGGTTTCTCAACAAAAACAGAATAGGTTTAATAATTATCTTTATGAGTTTATATATATTATGTAGTTATTATGCACCTATTTATTATGTAAGTGGGAGTAAAGAAAAGGCGGCCGCCTTTATCATGCTGAAACTATCCCGCTGTGTGCAAAATTAAACATCACTTTACCTAAACATAAAAAGACTTTGCCACCTAAAACATCAATTAATTCCCACCGTGGCAAACGACCACACTGTCGGCAAGTCATTCTTATAACAGTCAATGTCTCATATATCACATTAAGAAAAAAAGCCATTGCCCCCTAATAGTTAAATGTCCCTAAATACCAATAACGTTTGTCAGATCCCCGCCAAAAACAAACCATGAGTTATATCCATAATGTATTGTGTTATACTATTCCGCCATTTTCCATTCTCCACAGACACTACCCTGTCCAATAAATTTCAGACCTACGGAATTCACAATAGGTCGGGCCGTTCCACTTTAGACCTGGAATCGCTTGGCAATCCACGTTACCCCTAAAGCAAACACTACGCGAAACCACTAATGGCCTCAAGCAATTCTGCGCTCAAATCGATAAACAATTTTTTGCCCCAACCTTTCATCTGATACTTTCGGCTTACAGTTTTTGCTAGCGGTTTTTTCGAGTACCCCTATCTTTTGACATTACCTTTATTGCCGGGGTATCTGTAAGAACTATCATAGCAAATTCTAATGGCAGCTGTAAGTAGCTAAACCTGCTGGCTATGACCAAAACAAATTCAGTTGCTATTCGATTAACTGTTATGACTGTTTTTATAGTTCTGACCTTTGATGCAGCGAGAATATTTAGAAATTTATTTGTAGTTGGAAGCCGTTAAGTAAATCGAAATTGTTGAACCTAACGTGTGAGGTAGTAATTCTATGAAGAATAAGCAATTTACAAGTTTAATCCCGTCTACGACTAAATACAAGTAGGTAGGTAGTAGGGGAGCTCGATTCTTAGAAGATGTTAGTAAAGTACGTGGCGCTTATCAGAAGTAGCTAAGCGGGTGAGTTGTTCAAATCAAAATGAGCTTGACACACTTATTGCTATGGAAAACAGCGTGTCGAAGGTGTCTATGAATATTTTCGAACTATAGGCACTTCTGTCTAGTATATGTGCTATCACTTTATCTATGGGTATTAGCGTATGTCTTTGTAAAATATGATGTTAAAATGCATCAGTATTTTTATTTTTTTGGTTCTTATATGCCGCACGTTCCTAAGGAATATCTGAAATATTTTTTTCTTAGGGACGTGCGACACAAAATTGTAAAATACTGACGGATGTTTTTTAATATCATATATATAAATATAAATATTATAGGACAACCTTACACAAATCGACCTAGGCCCGCAGTAAGCTCAATGAGGCTTGTGTTATGGGTACTAGACGACGATATATATAATAACTAGATAAATATGGATAAATACTTAAATACATAAGAAAACATGTATAACTCAGGAACAAATATCTGTGATAAACACACAAATAAATGTTCTGACCAGGATTCGAACCCGAGACCTCCTGCTTCGTAGGCAGGGTCACTACCGCCTAGGCTAGGAGGCCGTGAAACAAATAAATATAAAATAAAATAAAACAAAATATGAAATAAACATGTATTACAAAGACAGACACGTCTGCTGGCGCAAAAGTCAATTTTTTTTAACTGTAAGTAGGAGCATTAAAAATTTTCCACAAGTGGTAACGACCTCTAAAACTTCTCTAAGAATTCTAAAAAAAACAGCTATCATCTTTAATGCCAAAGAACACATTGATGGGATGCCCCGCAAAATGTTCAAAAATATAGAAACTAAGAACCACCTATAGGTATATATAATGTAATTATACATAGTACAATTAAGTCAAATGGATCCCATAGGAATGGGGGCCATTAGGCGCCAATTCGTCGGCTGGAACGGACTAGACACAGCCAATTTCATGCTCTAACGCGCGCTCCCGAAACTTCCATTACCTATGTCGTTGACTTTTTAATCTGCACACTTATCTCAACAATTGCAAATACAAAAATACAGAAAATTCGGAGTGAATGATAAATATGGATAGCTTTCTTCTTTAAATAGAGCCAGAGGATCCCAACAAAAAGGTCTAGGTGAGGACCTGATTTACAAAAAAACTAAAATTTCAATAAAGGTAATAATTAAGTAGGTATATTTATAACTATATGTATGAACTGCATTATTCAAAACTTTATAAATGTATTAAAATTCTGTAGATAACCTACTTAACTATACGCATTATAATATTGTCTTCGGTTGCCGCGATAGTTATTCATGAAATAAAACAATTAAAAACGGATTTTAAAAACACTTTACAGCGTTCGAAACGTCGGATGTAATTTAAGCTCAATACACGCGATAAAATCCGTTTTTAATTGTTTTATTTCATATACGCATTATGTTAATTTTAGTTTTTATTTTAGTGTTAATCCAATTGTCTTTTTTATTTTTGTTCATGTTGACAAATGTTGAATATAATATCATAATGTAAGCTAAAACCTAGTTAAAACCGATGCGTAAACGCAAATGGTAAAAAAATATGAGGCTTCTAAGTAAACAAAAAAGTTTTTTTATTCAGACATTTAGGCGTTAGCTGTATTGCGGGTTAATGCATTCGAGTTGTATTGACATTGGATTGTGTCTAAACGTGTTTTAAAGTTAGAATATGGCCCTAGATTTACATCAGATTGAGACAAGCAGAATATTGTCCAAGATAGGTAATGGAGCCAGTCTGAGCGGCGCATGGCGAATACTTTTCAGGAAAACCTCCTCAAAACTATCCGGTTCGATAGAAACTCCTTGATTTTATTTCCGGTTTTCTTTTATTCGAATCCGGAAATTGTTTCTCCTCACGGGGTTTTACTTGAAATTAGATTCAGGGATAGGTATTGTTGTTTATTACTTTTATGTTGGACGCATGCAGTCTAAACTCATTTCAACCTATCATAATAAGTATCACTTAATAAAAGAACATACGATGCTGGAGTTGTTTATTGCCTTATTTCAACACACCTGCTCGTAACGAAGTTCTTATTCCACCGCTTTTATGCTTATAATCCTAGATATTAAACACGCGTGCATTTCACAATAATTATCCAACTAGTGGAATAATTTAATAATCCGATCAAGTGACGTTTGTACTATAGTACCAAGTTGTACGTACGCAGACGAATCGTTGTAATTTAGTCGGGTATTACCTTTACTTTTTTTCAACTCTTTATGAGTTTACATTCTAAAAAAGTATAAAAAAAAGTAAATATATTAAAAATATACACATTTACGATAGAATACAAATTATACAATCCTGATTGTGAATAAGAATCATTTCAACTTATTATATTACTCGTAATACACAATAAATTACGTTTGAAACACGAATTGTCTGTTTTAATATTGTCTGTTTGGCATTATACGTCCGCGCCTTTGCCTCAAGCTGCACGCACATCCAAAAAAGAAAATTGCTCGCCATTTATAAGTTAACCTCAAATCATTGTTTATTTGTTAGATTTTTCTCGTCGTGTTTTATTAATTTAAACAAATTATATTTTCAATGAATAAGAAGACAACTTTAGCGTTAATTTAACCTCTGGATATATTTCAAAATTGTTATACATACTAGTAAAATGTCATCATAAAAATCTAGTGAGCAGTACGTAAGAAAAAAATACTATAATTTATTGCACAATAAATGTGAAGTCTTTAATTTTATGAAATGATTTCCAGATACTCAATAACATCACAAAAAAGGTTAATTAATTTAATTACTCATCTTAGGTTCGTAAGTACCTCTATCCTGTAAACATTCTGACAATTAATGTATTTATCAAAAGTTATTAATTATACTATTCTGTTATTTCCTCGCAAGTGTGTTGAAAAACGTCGTATGAAACGCGTGTGCTTGATCATTACATAAGCTCAGCTTCCTTATGCGCACTCACATGCGTTCGTGCGCACAATATCGCTTCGTATGTAATGATCAACTTAGCACACTTGTATCATAATGTACTATTATAGTTGTAAATATTTTATGAATTAATGTTATATGAAAAAAACTATATTCCGTCATTAACATTTATTTAGCTTAAGGTTTCGTCTATTTCCTTGAACTACTTCCAAAAAGCTCAACTAATTAATAAATATTTATAGCCGTCGATGAGCTTAATCATTACTTTAAAACTTACAATTTATTAAGTAAGTATTAGAAAATAACTGCAGATTTTAATTCAGATAATATACCTACCACTGTTGTGTAATGATTATTACTTCTCTTCTGGTTTACCAATACCAATACGCAGCCATGAATATGTAAATCTGTTGAATTAGGCAAATAGGTACCTATATACAGATGCACTAGATAAAGGGAAGTATTATATGGTAGGTGTATAACCGCAACACTATTAACTGATTCAGTGGAATTATAGTCACTGTAATAAGGGTAATAGTCAGTAATTTAACAGTCTGGACCATGGCACAATCAACGCCAAATATATATATACAATTTTGAATCTTAATACAAATGGATAAGGGGCAAAGTTGTATACATATTTTTGGCGTTGACTGTACATTTAGCAGTCACAGAGGAGCCTTCCACTAAACCTATTTGCCAGTAAAGCTCTAAGTGCTGCATCTATCGATTGACGCCCGTTTATGAGGCATCACGCCCAAACCAGCACCATAAAACATAGGTACTGAAAACTAAAGCATTTTAAACCTTGACACAATATGCATAAAGTTTAAATTTACAGAAAGCGTTGATGATATTTGTTGATTGGCTTACAAGCATTAAGTCAGAGACCTAGCTATAGCATTTTCGACGAGTAAGTGCTACTTATCGATACATTTATATTCACGGGTACTTATCTAAATTACGGTAAAATTTATCAGTTGTTTCAACTTTAATTCATAATTATCCATGAAAATATTTGTATTATATTTCTATCTGTTTAATGAACTTAAATGGCCTCTTTAATTTAGATATATTTTGCTGTACCTAAGTTATGGGAGCGTTTAAACTTATTATTTTTAATATTACTATTTTTATAAAAAATATATTAATGTGATTTTACTCATTGGTACTTTCAATATAAGTTTAAAGTTTTCCGATGTCTGTTATATTTACGGAATACTCGCCTTAACGATTACATCCTGTATATTATTTATTTTGTGGAACAAAAGCATATATGTTACTATGCTCGGATAAATTATAATCTTATACTTTTACGTAAAAGTTAGAGACCGTAATATAAAAATACGAAAATCTCGCCTCTAAGTTACTTGTACCATCTCTGAATCTCTAAGTTACTTGTACCATCTCTGAATCTCTAAGTTACTTGTACCATCTCTGAATCTCTAAGTTACTTGTACCATCTCTGAATCTCTAAGTTACTTGTACCATCTCTGAATCTCTAAGTTACTTGTACCATCTCTGAATCTCTAAGTTACTTGTACCATCTCTGAATATTAAGACTACATTCTTCTTTCCTTCTTTTTAGGTTATAAACAGGATAAAATAATGTCAAAATTTCTGCACTTTAAAAAAGGGGACAGTTGATTAAATCAAAGATTTTCTTCCCAACCTAGAAAGATCGGCCAAAGAACGCTTTCTGTGCGGATCTAAAAGTCCATTTCATTCGTAAGCGTTGAAAAGCTCAGTTGAATTGATTATTCAACACTCTTCCAGTATTACCTACTAGGTACATAATACATAGGTACTTTTGGCGCAGCTATAGTTATTTTTTATAGTATTTGACATTTGTTGAGAAAGGTAGGGTGAAAGTTTGCGTTTCGCTCACGAACGCCACTTGGCGTCGTCTGACTTTAAACGCTCTGTAGGTATTCCCAATTTTTGTCATTTTAATTTTGCACTCCATATAAATTATGTAACTAAGTCCCTACTTAAAAAAATTAGGATTCGAAAGTTGACGAAAAGGATACCAACATCAATACTAGCCAAAATGTGCCAAATCATTACGAGAATTACCTATAACCTAATTCCTGCCAAACGTAAAGGTAACGTTATTGCATTCCCTATAGAGACAATGAAACGTAACTAATCAATAACTCAGCAAATGTAAATGTGGCATCTGCATAGGAAGTGGCCGGCAAGTGCCTTATTCCTGACCGGTACGCGACAGGGCTATTCTGTAGCAACGTCTGCATAATGTATCATTTTGATACACATTTGACGTAATTGGTTAATAGCTCAGCTAATGTAAATGTGGCATCTGCATAGGAGGTGGTCAGCGAGTGCCTAATTCATGACCGGTACGCGACAGGACTATTCTGTAGCAACGTCTGTAAAATGTATCATTTTGATACACATTGGATGTAATTGGTCAATAACTCGGCTAATGTAAATGTGGCATCTGCATAAGAAGTCGCCGGTAAGTGCCTTCCTGACCGGTACGTGAAAAGGCCATTCTGTAGTAAGGTCTGTAATTTCTTTTTCATTTTCGATTAATAACTCAGTAAATGTAAATGTGGCATCTGCATAAGAAGTGGCCAGCGAGTGCCTTATTCCGGACCGGTACGCGAGAGGCTATTCTGTTCTGCAGCAACGTCTGTATTTTTGTTTTATACACATTTGACGTAATTGCTGTATAGGAAGTGGCCGGTCAGTGCGTTACTCAGAACCGGGGCAGTTACAGTATTGACCGTTGCTATTATGATTTTGATACACATTTGACGCAATTGATTACAAATTTAGTGAATGTAAATGTGACATCTAAGTACATATATAGGATGTGGCCGGCAAGTGCCTCACTCTGGACCCGTACGCAGGAGAGCTATTCTGCAATAGCTGTTTCGATATTAGCAACCCAATCTCGGATAACATCTTTATCTTTAAGTAAAGTACGTAGACGGATTTGTATGTCGAAGTTGGAGTACCTCTAGGAGCTTATAGCAGAATAATCCACCGGCGTCCTGTAAGCGGGGAGTGCAACATTTTCGTTAAACAGATATCAATGTTATCATCATCAACGCTAGGAGGCTTTTGTCCCGTGCAATGACGGGGTCCGCTTTCCTGCTTTTCTGCTTCCACTTCGCTCTATCTTGGACACCTGTTTCATCTAACCCACAGGTCTTTGGTAATGACATTCCGCCACCGCTGCTTTCGTTGAACAGATGTATAATTTTTGCTACAATTTTCCTCGTAATCCTCTTAGATACTATTTAACAAATCTGTGACATCTGCCCCACTTCTAACATCATTCAAAATACAACCGGCTAAACGCAGAGAATCACCCGCCTCTCTGTGCGCAGTCGCGAGTGCTAATAGTCACATTGATTTTGCAGATAGAAGCCAGGTCGGAGCAAACCTACCTCTCATTCCAGCAATATAACACCAATTCCCTTCCCCCCAAATCCACAACAAACCGATAATCACCCAATCCAAAGCTCGCCGCATTTGCAACAAAGCAAAATGTGTCCTATCATAACCGTCAATGGATGACGTGTTTCCAGGATCGTCGCGAGAACGGATGAAACTTTTACAAGTTAGGTCGTGAGCAGATATAACAATAACTATAACATTATTAGGTATATTCGAGTGAAGCTACCGTTTTCTTTACGCTCAATGACGACGAATCGCTTTTAGGAAGGAAAATCGTTATTATTGTAATACTGTAATTTTTCTGCCCGTTTTGAGCTTTGCGGATGAATTGTTTTGTGAATTGATAGTATATGACACATGGAGATCGAGAGTAGGTACTTAAATACTTTTTTTGTATACTACGACGGTGGCAAACAAGCATACGGCCCGCCTGATGGTAAGCAGCTAACGTAGCCTATAGACGCCTGCAACTCCAGAGGTGTCACATGCGCGTTCCCGACCCTTTACAAAAAGGAAGATTCACTGTTGACGGCTAAAGGAACAAGAGGCTCCCTCATCGTCAACACACTGCCCTCTTTAAGCTCTTAATTGCATTGCTCTTTGTTTAGACTTGTCTATGCTTTCGCATTTCGGAATATTTAATGGACTACCTAGGTGTGCAGTAGATATGTATTATATTACTGTGGCATTTTGTGGAATTGGTCGCTCTCCGGTAGATTAATCATTTGCTTCGTAGCAATAGTAAAATCCACTTTCGGAGACGCAAACACGTGAAACATATTTTACGCTTTCAGTTATTTTAAGTGCCATTTAATTTAACGTGTCCACTAGCTCCACTGATGGTAAATAATAGGGATGATGACACATGTTGAATTATGCAATCAAATTTAGTTGATAGGATGCAGAATTACCAATATATACAAATAATGTAAAAATTAAAACAATCTGAAATGGTTCAAAGATATCAAAATTTTTCAATTTTTAAAGTACAAAATTAAAAAAAAATTATACCGTTCGATTTAAACATATTAATGTTAAATAAATTGTATGGTAACCATATACATAAACGCAACATTTCACTGCAAAAATAGCAATTTCATAATTTTTCCATACTTTAAACAGCGACTATATGATCGTGACGTCACTTTTGCACGTCATTTTGTTAGAGCGTTTCCAGAAACAAATGCAAATCTTAGACTTTTAGTCTAATTTCTGACTTTTGTGTTGCTTTAACGCAATTGGCCGCATATAGACATTTGATCCTCACAACAAAACGAATCGATTGATACCATACATGAAAAAAATTCACCATGCCTATTGTGGTAATTTAAATATAACGGTAAATATTTAAAAATTATACGCTTAATTATACGCTTTGATATTAATACATCAAAATAGTGTCTACGTTGGTTTGTTACGAGCTTAAAAATAAAACAGCCGGTTATACTTTGGACGCATAGATTGACGAATCAAGGGGCGCGATTCGAAAAATAAACACACACACTGGACAGATACAGCCCCAACCGAACTCAACCCAAATCAACTCAACGCTATAACGACATTGACATTTGCTATTCGAACAGATTTTCATTCAACATTGGTCTCACATTGGTACAACATGCTACCAATGTGTGACCAATGTGAGACCAATGTGAGACCAATGTTGAATGAAAATCTGTTCGAATAGCAAATGTCAATGTCGTTATAGCGTTGAGTTGAGTTGGGTTGAGTTGGGTTGAGTTCGGTTGGAGCTGTGTCTGTCCAGTGTGTGTGTTTATTTTTCGAATCGCGGCCCAGCAAGTTATATAATAATAGTTATAACATTGCTGGATTCGTTAAATAAATTTAAATAATCGCAAATACTTACCAGTGGCACTTAGTGGACCCGTTAACAGGCTCTTAAGATATCAGCTAAGTGAGGTTCATTCATATAAGTAGGTATTAGTATGAGGAGCTTTGAAATTTTGAACATCACATCATCATTTTAAATTTTCAAATGTCACGCAGCTTCAATGAGAATGGATTTTTGGGGTGAAAAAGGGGTTGAAGATTTTCAACGCCTTCCACGCGAAGTTGCGGGCGGAGACTATTCGATTTAAGTATAAAATTATCGCCTTTTTTTAAAGACGACTAACAGCCTATTTTATAGCCTATATTATTAATTCATTAAAGTAGGTAAATAAGGAGTTTTGAGAACAAGCAGACGATATAGCAAGTTAGTTGTACGGCTAACTATCCACGAGTTGCGAGTTACGAGAGTTACGAGCTGCCACCCGTTCCAGCAACGGGTGAGTTAAGGCTCGATTACACGGGCGAGTTCACTGGAATAGCCTGTTCATAAGTGGACCAGTTGCACGTCACTTGTACGACTGACTATCCACGAATTAAGAGAGCCAGTGCACTGGAACAGTGAAGTGATAAGTTAGGCTTAGGTATAGCGTTTTACGGCTAACTATACACGAGGTGCGAGCGTTACGAGAGACTCGAGCTGCCACCCGTTCTAGCAACGGGTGAGTTAAGGCTCGATTACATGAGCGAGTTCACTGGAATAGCCTGTTCATAAATGAACGCACGCTAGTTGTACGACCGACTATCCACGAATTACGAGTGGTGCGAGCTGCCACCCGTTCCAGCAACGGGTGAGTTAGGATTTATTACAAAGGCGAGTGGCGAGTGCACTGGAACAGCGAGTTGATAAATAATAGGATTAAGTATAGCGCGTTATAGTTGTAGATAGTAGTATACTCTATAGCATTAAGTCCGCCTGTTGTAGGATTGTGTGTTCCTTTTGTGCAATAAAGTTTAAATAAATAAATAGTTGTACGGCTAACTATACACGAGATGCGAGAGTTACGAGCTGCCACCAGTTCCAACAATGAGCTAGTTAGGCTTGATTACTCGGGCGAGTGCACTGAAACAGCGTGTTAATAAGTAAGGCTTAGGTGCCTAAAGTTGTACCTTAAACTTGTACGGTAAACTAAACACGAGGTGCGAGAGTTACAAGCTGTCACCGATTCCAGCAACGAGTTAGGTTTGATTATAGTGGACGGGAACAACGAAATGATTAGTTAGGATTATAGCGTGTTATAGTAGTAAACGAGCTGTCATTCGTTCTAGCAACGGGTGAGTTAAGGCTCGATTACACGGGCCTGTCTACTGGAGCAGCAAGGTAATCAGTCAGTTAGCTGTGAGGACAGCGTGGAATGAGGAATGAAGGTATCTATCAGAAGCAGAAGTCAAATAGTTTCGTGCAAGTTAGCCAGTTCAGTCGCTTAAGTCAGAACAAATCGTACAAACAGTCCATCAGCAGTAGCGGGTCCAAATTAGTCTGATCTACGATAAGCTACCCCAACTCTCGTGAGAGATCCGGTTTTACTTCAAAATCGGGGGGCGAAGGGGGCCTTTTCAATATGGTCAGTCAGGTTTATGTGTGCGTGCACTACCGTTGATACTGTAAAATACCGTTTCGTATAGCTTATGACAACGTAGTAAGGTCTAAATTAGGCAGATAAGCGTGTTTCTGTTAGGTTTAAGTATAGAGTGATAATGTGTGCGTTTGCTGCACCGCTCGATATCTCTAGCTATAGCTATATGGTCAAGGACAGGTGATAAGAAAATAAATTCTTACACATTGTTATATATGTAAATACAGTTTTTTATTTGATCGTATTTTTTATTATTAAGAAACTCCTATAACTAGGTACACTGAACCGCGATGAGAATAGGTACCATTGAGTTACCTGTCAACCCATACCTACAAATTTTGAATTTTGAAGCAAATCAAATTATTTTGTTCAATATTTTTTGATTTGCAATTTTTAAGTAGTTACACTACTATATATAAACTGAAAATAGATGTCATATACTTCAGAAAAAGTGACCAAACCCTCCGGTGTCATCTGGCCTCGGACACCGGAGGGTTTGGTCACTTTTTCTGAAGTATATGACATCTATTTCCATACCTACAAATTTTGACGTAATATATGGGAATTCTGTCAACTTTCATACTACTCTAATCGCGGTTCAGTATGTCATTGAATAATAGTGTCAAATTGACAATAAAAAGGGGAACTATTTGGTACCATCTAAAATATGTTTAATTATTACATACTAAATTAATTTAAGATTTTTTTATGTAGGTACCAGCAGCAGAACATACATTATTGGTAAAATTATAAATTTATTTTCATCTTTCCGACACAGATGTACTATGTACTTATCTACCACCCATAATTTCTGTCAAAACTACCTGAATGTGCATGTGTAGTTGACGTGTCGGTAGTTTAATCATCTAAGTAGCAGCTATGATGCAGTCCATCTAAATGAGCGATAGCTACCATGAAAGTTTGAGATCCTATTTTTATAAAGCAGTGTCCAATGTGTCACGGATACATTTCATTTGCTAATAGTTCAACCAGCATTGCCTTGCTTTTTCCAGCCCTCGCTTGAAATACGTTATGACGCTGTGAAAATAAAACGGACAAAAAGTACTTTTCGGTGCGATTGTACAAAGCGAGGGTCCGTTCGCCGAACGAGTTGAAAACGCAACGCCAGAACGACGTATAAACACAAACGATCAATGCACTTACGCCTTATTACCTCTACGTACTATTTAGAGACACCGCGATTGTAAAAAGACGTAAGTGCTTTTTTAAGTTTTTAACTTAAGACTGTTTTCTTTCACGCAACGCAAATGTTCATCGCGAAATTCGAAATGTAACAAGTATTTTAGTTGTCGCAGCACGTAGAGCTTTATTATTCTGACTGGCTGTATACAGTCTTATCTCGCCTGTAGCAAGGTGATTTACTATAATTACAAAGATAGCGGTAGAGATGCCTTTTGTTATAATTTTCCAGGCTTCCAGTTTCCCGGGTTCCCGGGAAATGGTGGCCATTTTGTAATGTGCCTTGTTTTTTGATAAGGGTATTAAAATAACGGCGCATCGGGTCGGTTCTTTACTTAGCTGGGTATTTAATGTATCTGCCTATTTGTTGGGAATATTTACCTTGGATACGTGCGCGCACATTTTTAATGCAAATTTGTTTTCAAATGAATATTTATAAGGCCGTAGCAAAGGTATAGGTATCTATTACGTGACAGTGTGCTTACTAAATTAGTTTTTTGCTCACGACGGTAGCAAACAAGCCTACGGCCCGCCTGATGGTAAGCAGTTACCGTAGCCTATGGACGCCTGTAACTCCAGAGGATTCACATGCCCGTTGCCTACCCTTTAAGAACCTATATGTAGGTACACTCCTTTTTTGAAGAACCTCATACTGCAGCTAACCTAACATCTGGGTTAAAAGTTAAACTTAGCAAATTGGTACGAAATCAAATCAAAGGATATTAATTCGTACCTCAATATAAGTGCTAGATGGGCGAATCAACTTTTTGACCGACACAAATCTGTTCTCAACTTTTAAACGTTGTAAAATTTCACCTTTAAATAATAGATAATTGCTGTGTTTCAGATTATGGTGTGTGTTAAAATATTCGAGTCGCTGACTGTTAAACCTAATGAACTATATTAGAAGCCCTATTTCTTGGTAAATCCTGAGACATTTTGAGTAACGCAAGAGACACTCAAAACTGTCGGTCAAAAAGTTGATTGGCCCGGATGCAAAATATTGCTTTTTGATCTACCTTGTGCTTCATCGCAATCACTAAAGTAGTGACCAAGGTTTTTTTCTACATACGCAAACGTATTGCTAGTATTGCTACGGGGTAACTCTCTTTCACACTGAAGCATTGCACATGTATGTAAGTATCTAAACAAACTTAAAACCAGGTATTTAGGTAAGTTTTTATGCTTACATAAATACAACAAAATACCACCAATACAACAATACAATAAAATACCACCTATCTCAAACATAACTCCAACCCACAACAAACATTCAACCAATATTGAAGTTGTATTGAGTTGCGTTGGAATATTTCTCAAGCAAATTCTGATTTTTCTGATTCAGATGTTTATGCCGTAGCTGTATTGTGTTGTTAATGCATTGGAGTTGTATTGAAGTTGGATCGTGTCTATACGGGTTTTAAAGTTAGAATACGGCCCCCGTAAGGCGTCCTATAGAGCTTACAGACTTTGTATCTAGATATCGTAGATCGTAGCAATGCTACGCTTGTGCTACGCATTCGTAGCAAAGTCATCAATTAAAAAAAAAAAAGTAGAAATCGTCAGAAACAAGGGCCGCGATTCGAAAAATAAACACACACATTGGACAGACATAGCTCCAACCCAACTCAACCCAACTCAACTCAACGCTATAACGACATTGACATTTGCTATTCGAACAGATTTTCAGTCTCACATTGGTCTCACATTGATCACACATTGGACCAACATTGGATCAATGTGAGACCATGTGTGACCAGCAAATGTGAATAGCAAATGTCAATGTCGTTATAGCGTTGAGTTGAGTTGGGTTGAGTCGGGTTGGAGCTGTGTCTGTCCAGTGTGTGTGTTTATTTTTCGAATCGCGGCCCAGTAGTCTTTTAACACATTCAGTGCCACCTCGTGCTACATGCTACGCTCGTAGCCACGTATTCGTCGTATGTAGCGCGTAGTAGCTACGAACAAAGAACCCGACAGTCGGGTTGTCGGCGCTGAATGTGCTAAGTAACTCTTCTATATAATTTAACTAACATATTTTTATCGCGACTTAAAGGCTGTACTAGTTTTAGGAGAAAAAAATAACTAAGTATGTGTATTATTCAATTATATTTCCTTTGTATCATCATAATGAAACTATCCCCACCGTATGCGAGCGAAGCCGCGATAAAAATCCTAACTATGACGTCAACACACCGTAACGTCTTTTATTCAATTGCATGGAAAATCGGAGGGATTTCACCGGCCCACCCTTTCTGCTTCCCTCCCTTTTGCACCAATGGGAATTGCGTAGGTCAAAACGAGACTTCCGATAAAGGTAATTGAGGGTACTATAGAATAGTTTCAGTCTAGACGGGTATAGCGCTGCCAAGTTAAATATGCGGGCGGAGAAATGTAAAACTAGCGTTATTTTTCTGATTCTGTTTGACTGCATCATTCGTATAGCGGTAAAGGTAAGTTTGCAAATGTAAGTTGTAAGTTACAAATTATAGCTCCGGTTAAAATATATTGTAACGGCACTTCAGCTCGCGCTTAGCTAAATTTATGGTTAAAAGTGGGTAGTATGGGGGAAATTGTCTCCATTTCAAAAGTTTGTTATTGCGCTTATCAAGTCCATTCGTTTTGGAAGTTTATTGTGTTTCAACATGAACATTAAGTAAATTTGCTCGCGGTTTTGGAGTGTATAAATCGATTGGATGGAGTTTTGGTTCTTTTTTTTCTTCTATCTATATAACCGTTGCCAGTATATGTACCTACAGATAATTTCCAAACTCATTGTTTTAAATGGTGATTTGCCGTATGTTGTTGGCAGGTTTGCGAGTGTCTAAATTAAATGTAGGATCAAACAGCTGACTAAATCTGTGAAGGTTTTGAATAAAGTAATGAGATTTACTAATTTATCCGTGTTTCAATTCACAAGCGCAAAAATACTTACAACTACTGTGTTCTAACATATGCCGTGCTTACATATAGGCTATATAATAGGCAAATTTAATTAACTCTGCATGCAGATTAGAATTAATTGACAAACTAAACACAGGCAGCAGTATCAAAACGTTGCCCGTACCGCCAAAATTACCCGTACTGCCGCTCGATATTGCCTCCCCGGTCATTGACCTTTGCGTACACAACCTCCCGTATGCGTTAATTGCAGCCTGCAATACCAAAGTGTTGAAACACTTAAGGAGCCAAGAAACCAAAATTATACCATTAAAAGTCGTTAAAAGATACCGGAACACCTGCGGTCAACGTAAAACAAACACTACGCTAGTCACCTGACTACCTTTACACCCCTATAAACCGTCACAAGCACCCATAAAAGCATTATTGCCTATTAATTTCACACCGCATTAGCGAAACACACAATAAAACTTTAACATTTAGTGGTTGACAGTGATTTCAAGTTTTGTTATAAGCGCCATCTAGCCGCGAGGCGGGGAAGCGCAGAAAAAGATTATGGCCTATATGGGCGAGTTTACGGCGTCGTAAAAGATGGTAGTAAAACCGAGGGGCACGCGCGCCCTCTGTTAATCGTTCAGAAACCGATATTGCGAGGCTGGAGATAGATTACTTTTGCGTTCGCGTTTTGTCTGTTTCGGATACCTATAGATTACTTAGGTATCTAATTTTCTGTACACCGTGTAAGAATGACTAGCACATTTCTTTACATACGACTCGTATCGTGGCTCATTCTTGGCCAGAAGTAGTGACGTTTAATATTATTAAGCATTATATTAACCCCCGAGTGGTGACTCGTGGGTAATAGAAGGAAATCGTTTAAAATAACTCTAAAGTATTTCATCTTTATCGTAAACTTTCATAACACCTTACTAGTCGAGTCCATAGTACTCCATTGAAACGCACTCGAAAAAACATGTACTTATACCTACCACAGAGAAAATCGTGCCTATCCTACCTATACCTACTTGTCTACTGCCTTTTTATAATTAGGAATATGCATGATTTTTTTGGAAGACGTCATTCGATTCTATTTCCCTGTAGATTCAAATGTCTCTAATAAACCTACTATCTATGATAGCCCTGAAACGTCAAAAATGTGAAAATACGTTAGGCGTCTGCGCCACGCGTCAAAACGCCCCATACAAAAAGTGTGCGGATTGTGACGTCACCGTTCACAAAGTTGCAGAAAACTGTTTGGAAGGAACAAGTTTTTGTAAGATTTTTGTAATTTTAGGCACGAAAAAATGCGTTTAGCTATATAGTTGTCATACATTTTTTTTCTTGTTAGGACATAAGTAATCGAACTGAAGTTTCGAAAATACATTTGATGTATATAAAAAAATGCCTAAAATTCTACGTTTTCAAACCGCAATATCTTTAAAAAACTGTTAAAAATGATTACGGATTTCCACTTATTTATATTAGTTTGGGGTTGTTGAACGTGTTTATGCAACAGATTCAATTAAATATTTTTCATGCATGTTCTCTATTGCAAAAAAGAATGTGTAATTAATTAGGTATACTTTACATACCTATATCCGGGGTTAATAGAAAAGTAAAATAATGTAAACAAACGCATTAACCTAAATTGCTTCGTAATCAGAAAAACCATGGTCAGCTTACACACATACCTAAACTTGTTATTTATATTCATTTTTAGTATGGGGCAGAGACCTGGACCCTCACTAAAAACCTTATTAATAAACTCCAAGTGGCACAACGGAAAATGGAGCGTGTAATGCTGGGAATCAAACAGCAGGACAGAGTCAGAAACACGGAGATCCGTAGGCGCACCAAACTTTCTGATATAGCCCAGGTTATTGCCAAGAGAAAGTGGAGGTGGGCTGGGCATGTGAGCCGTAAAACAGATACCAGATGGAGCCGACTAATATCCGAGTGGAGACCTTGGCTAGGAACTCGTAATTCCGGAGGGCAGTTCGCAAGGTGGGCCGACGACATTGCAAGAGTGGTTGGAAAGAACTGGATGCAACAAGCCCAAAACCGTGGAAAATGGCGTGCTTATGAGGAGACCTATACTCAACAGTGGGTAAAAAAGGGTTGAAGAAGAAGAGAAGAGATTTTTTAGTAAAAATATCTGTTAGTTTACTTATATTTCAGTGAAAACTAATTCCTTTAATAATATTTTGTCATGTGTCAAATGCTTTTTTGCCAAGAATGCAGCCATATTAGTTTGCCTTATTTTAGTTTTCTGTTGACGCCGAATATGATACACATGTAAACTTAGTTTTTTAGGGTTCCGTACCTCGAAAGGAAAAAACGGAACCCTTATAGGATCACTTCGTTGTCTCTCCGTCCGTCTGTCTGTCTGTCAAGACCCTTTTTCTCTGGAACTCGTGGAGGTATCAGCAAGAAAATTGATATCAAATACTCAAGTCTACTGTCTCTTGGAGCTGTCATCAAACTTCTAAGCCAACGCAATCAAAAGATACAGCCGGTTATGTCACAAATTTTCGAAACTCGCAAGGGAATCAAAACCTATAGGGTAGGGTAATTGTGCTAGTTTCCCGTCCATGTCCAGTTTACCGTCCAATTGATTAAACTGCTGCAAATAAATGCGAAAAACTTTTTAAATTCAATATAGTTTATATTTATAGTTTATTATTTAGTAGATTTTTTAATTTTAAGCTTTCATCTTGGGAAAAACTTCAAAAGAAACATATATAAGTATGGACGGAAAACTGACAAGAGTGGACGAAAACTAGCACAATCACCCTACTTCCCGTGAACTCCGAATCTTGAAATTTGGTACGAAGCAACGTCTTATAGCACAGATATAGGAAAAAATATTATTATTATGTCTGTGTACATTGTGTACTGACAAGACTGGATCAGCTGCCCAACTCGAAATTCGAATCACGTCTGGTCGGGGAAGGGTCCTGGATTTTCCCCTGGCAACTATCCCACCAAACACCACTCGCTTTACCGCACCAGAAGCATAAAGCCTAAGTCAGGTTAAAAAAAGCAACCTGTTGGGAGAATTTGTCCTCTAACTAAACCATTAGTAGGTACTGAAAAGTGAAACGCTCTGATTTGCGTAGATTAGTGTTATTTTTACTATTTTATGTTAATCAACCATTAAGTAAAAATGGTAAAAATGAAACTCTTTAAATTAGCAGCCAAAATTCTAGCTACCCACTGATATTTTAATTGATCCAGAGTATCCTGACTCCGTCTCATCTTACTACAGCTGACCTCGTTATCCACAAACAAAACTCAAGTTGAGAAACAAAGAACAGTCCCGTAAAATCCTTAACATTTTTATTCGGGCACCCCCGCTCGTTAAATTTTTATTGACTCCAAACTGCGTGACTTTAAAAATATACACTTCGAACCTCGAATGTCTTAAGCGACATCGACTTGCCCCAAAATAATGCCCTTATTTCTACAGAACTACGATAGGTATACAAATTTATGGTCACTCAAACTGGAGACGATTATTCAACACGTCGTAACTATTTTATTGGCTCAATGTAAACAAAGCATCAATTTTGGTCTATTTTGCCCTTCTTCCGTAGGTCGGTTAGGTTCTTATTAAACATTTATCTTGTTGATTACTAATTTTACTGTCGGAGAAGTGACTATAAAAATAATGTTATATTTTTTAGTATACGTTAACGGGATTACTCGACAAATCAAGAAAGGTTTACATCATTAGGTACCAAAAAAACTGCTCAATAAGGCTCATTGAAAAAAAAAACTGTCGATAAAATCTAAATATATAAAAGAAGAAACTGACTGACTGATTGACTGACTGACTGACTTACTGACTGACTGACTGACTGACTGACTGACTGACTGACTGATATATCAACGCACAGCCCAAACCGCTGGTTCTAGAGATTCCAAATTTGGCACGTAGGTTCCTTATAAGGTCTAGGGGTGCACTAAGAAAGGATTTTTCAAAATTCACCCCATAAGGGGGTAAAATGGGGGTCCAAAGTTTGTATGGCGAATCAAGATTTGTTAGACTATTTTATTCGAAACTTCACAGGAGTATTCCTAACGATAAGTAAGTAAACACGTGTTTCAGGTTTTTTGAAAATTCAACCCCTAAAAGGGGCAAATGTGGTCACAAAGTCTGAAAATCAACATGGGTATCGTATCCTTTTTGAGTACTTATAGTACGCGGGCGAAGCCGCGCCAAAAGGCTAGTACCAATATAATTATTATTTCCAGCTTATTAGGTTATTTTAAATACCACTATGTAGTGGTTTATTTTTGTTGTTTTTTTACATGCATTTCTTTTATTAAACAAGTGTTTTCTAAAATATTCTAAAAATGTGCCCGTGTAAAAAGTGTTAAGAACTACATCTCGCGTTTTATTTGCATACTACCTAGCCAGCCTACACGCATCCAAGTGCATTGCGTGCTATAAAGCTAAGTATTGCAACGCTGCGTACACAGATGGCAGCGCAGTCTCTGGGGACTGCGACAAGCGCTGCGCTCATCATCTCCCGCATGCTAAGTAATGGTCATCGTGGATTAGCATCTCACCGACAGATGGTGCTGATATCAATTTTCTTTATGGTTTTGTAAAATTATTATAAAAAATACCTTAAAACCCAATAATTATTTATCATATTTTCTAAAATAATATTATTCGAATTATTTTGTTTATAAGTCTATTTATTACGATGTTTTCACTCTTTAAATTTAATTTGACTAATAGTGTTGCACTGTTTTATATTATGTAAGTATTTAATGTATTTTGTTTTACTTTTTACTCTATAACGGTACATAAGTAGTACTTACCTAGATATAACACTTTTGATAGATACGAGTATGTTGCATTCCGTGCTGATTTTGTATCCACCATATCACTGCCTAATTTTGCATAATAGTTACCTATATAGGTATTCATAAACTTTCACAGGATAAGATTTTTAGCGTTGGTATATCTAAATACTTATTACTTACTTAACTAGGTGTTGCACTATCGTGCAAGATCACTTCTTCCTTTGATCACAATTTTAATAACAGATGGGTAATCCTATTAGTGTGGGTACCGACTACCGCAAGATCTATTTTTAAGCTACCTAAACTGAACATTCACTGTGTTCGCTCTCAAAGTGTAAACTAAACTAGGTACATTTTGTAAGTAACTATAAGTACCGCTATTGGTAATAATTATAGGTGGGTACTTATTCCGTTTGGTAACAAATGAACAGAATATTGTCGAAGGGTTTGTTTTGTACCTTTATTGCACAAATTACATTTTATTGCCTTTTAAGTATGCCGCCAAACCTAAAAGTTTGTAAAAACCGTTAGGCGACGCCACCTCCGCATCCGAAGAACAGCTCAAAAGAAGTTTCTAATAAAATAAGAAACCCTTTAACAAAGTAATAAGTATATTAATTGCCATACTACATTTACTTAATATTTTTGAAACGAGAAACATCAATGTTCGCTTTTTAATTAAATTTAATACATATTAAAAGTCCGGTAAACTTTTTTTCCGATTTTGCTCAACTTTTTGATACTATTTTACAGTAACTAACGAAACTTCTATCAGTTTGTATACATATTTTGAAAGTACGTTTCTTTTTTAATTGTATAAATGGAACGCTTTTTTATTTTCTTGTTTCATTTATAAGTAATTCTCCCTAATCTAACACCTATTTCGCGAATTTTGCTTGGAGAGGTGAAAAGAGTAAGGTTTTTATTGATTAAAACTAAGTTATACTAGTACGTAAATACGTTGTAAAATGAGTCGTCTGAGGAATAAGTGGAACAGTTTTTTTCATTTTCATATATATTTTTTAAGGGAGAGTATGTTTCGCTAGAGCAATTTTATGAAAAATTGGCGAAGTTTAGGTGATATTTTTGGAGAGGTATTAAATCATTTCAGAAAAATAAAAATACAGAAATAAACTGTAATGTATGCTTATTTCAGATAATATAAAACATATTAGGGGCCATCAAAAATAATAAATAATAATCGAGCGACAAGATTGCACGAATCAACGTCTTCACTAAACAAGCTCTGTAAGAATTCAGTTTTAGGGTATTAAATATGAATACCTATATTTAGACACAAAGAACTTTTTTGCAATAAAAAGACTTCAAACTATCTTACCAAATGCGATTTGTGTGCGTAATTTCATTATTAGCGATTTTGGTTTTCAAACCGTTACCGGACCCTTAAGTTAGGTAAATTAAATTAAAACAAAAACATAGTCTACCAAACTTGCCCTTTTCTTGCTAACATTTACGTATATACCTACTGGTAGGTATTATGGTTTGAAGCAAATTACAATAACTCGTATATTGAATTATATAAAAAACTTACCATATCTGCATCTTAGTGAAGGTTCTAATTTGTATTAGTATTTTACCTTAATATTAAAGGATAGGATAGGTATTAATGTTTTTATAAGTAAACTAAAAAAAATTCATACTTAATTATATATTTTATTAATTTCTTGAGTCACCATTTAAAACTAAAATTATTTTGTACAAAAGGTTTTTTACCATATTAATTCGACATTAGGTAAGGGAAAATGTGAAGCAATTAAGAAAAGTAATATTTAAAATACCTATATGCATGTCAAACAAACAAAAATGAAAAATATATAAGAATTTTAAGGCACATATCCATATTTCCGATTATTTTTCAATATTTTACAAAACAGCCCTTGTATTGTTTTGCATCCTAATCTTACTAATGTTTGATGGTTTATAAAACCTGGGTTATTATTGTTTCAGGTACCTGAACATTGGGCAGAAGAACAACAATTAAGGTAATTTTAAACTAAGTTAGACATCCTAGCACGGTTTCGTGGCACTTTCTTTTATTTCTACTATGTATTATGTGTGTGTGTGTGTGTGTGTGTGTGCGTGTGTGCGTGTGTCTACGAATAAACTATAATCTATTCTATTCCATTGCTCGATACGCTAATACCCAGTGGATGACAGGCTGCTGTCGCCTTTATCGTGCGAGTGTCTTAAGTTTACCTTCAAAATTGGATGTATTCAAAAATAATGATAATAAGGTATTGATGAAATAATAAGCTATTGAAATATTGAGCTGTGTAAAAAATTCTGGTAAAAATAAACATTTTACTAAAACATGCAGTTCGTAACTTCAGTATTAGATGAGATCCAGTCACTACTTCCAATTTGGGTTAAATATCTAAAAGATGACTTCATCTGTTTCCATTGAACAATATACATAGCTTTCAACACTTTTGACAGGCAACATGCCATTAAAAAAACCCCATTCTATCGGTTTATCCACTTAGGCGTTACAATGACACAGACACGTTAAACTTACAACACCCGGATAGTTCTCAGAAAATCCCGATATTCCATTTTAAGAAATGTGAAAAAAAAACAATTATTTTACGTGATTTTGATAGTAGGTACCTACTTACCTAGGTCACTAGACAGGCCCCATTTACACATTGATGCGTGTTTAGTGCGAGTTCATACATTTGATTCTTTGTGTTTTTAACACTAATCAATGTGTAAATGGGGCCTAAATAGACAATATAATAATATATAGCGTGTACATACATATTTGCTGGAAAGGCGAGGTGCTGAAGGATCTCACCGCGCTGGGCGCCGTTGACTGGACATCGTGTTGGAGGCCAAGATCTAGATCCACTTTGGGTCGCTGCGCCACTGCAGTAAGTAAGTAAATAAGTGTATTGCCAACTAACTAGGGTACTTAGATATATGCATACCGGTAAAATGTTGCTCGGAAATTACATGTAAATCAGTATACTTACTGTAATTCACCTACAAAAAAATATCGGTTGCATTCTCTACAACTAACTAAGCTTGTGGATGTCTTATACCACATCTTGAATAATTTATTTCATTTAAACAGCAAAGTCTCCTCCGCAGCAGCCGCTATCGCCCGCGCCATCTGGCGGGATCTCAACAATTTTTATCGCTTGATTAAATCGTTCCTAGCTACCCCTTTATAGCATCGGTTTGAATAGTTCCTGGTATTTGTTCTCGGATAAACCGCCCGATAAGGGGTATAGGTGTTTCTTATATTGTTTTATTTACTTAACTGGTATTTTTATGTTCGTTGAATTTTTATGAACTTGTATTCGGGATTTATATAAATTGTTTTGTCCTCGTAGATAGAAGACTGGAGGGGATTGACATGCCTTGGGCCGCTATTTAATTTACTTATCTCTGTACTTGTAAGAAAAGTATATCTGTTGCTTTTGTTGTTTTTATTCTTTCTGTCTCGCTAATATCGATAGAGATAAAAGTTGTCGACATTCGACTTAATTTCAATTAGCTTAAACCGTATGATATTATTTTAGATTGGCTAAATTGAGGCCAATCAATATAAATAAGAAAAAATATGTTTTACTTTTTGATCAATATTTATTTGATAATAGCCTAAAAGTTTATAACGAAAAATTCTAAACTTAACCTTTTACCTACGGGGTATTATTTTTAAGCTACGTAATAGCTCTGCAGTACGAGTATCTTTTTGCGAAAGGCGCCAGGGTGACTCGTATTTTTACTTTTAATTGAAACTTCACATACCTACACAGAGAATTTTATGTGGTGTTGATAAAAAGGATATCGAAAATAGTATTTAAGTAATTATGATTTTTGACGAACCCGTTCACGCCGCGCCGAGAAATCCGGAATCCGACACCGATAACACTATTTTTTAGGTTTATAACGAGATTGTAATTAGGTAATTACCCCTTAGTATGTATGTATGTATCTATTACGCTGCAGCTGCCCAATTTGGAAATTTTCGACCATTTTGTCATCCATTGATACCTCCCTTCGGACAACACTGTCCAAAATTCTAAATATTAATTTTGACTTCAGAACCTGGTCCCAAGCGGTTCTCCCTATAAGGTTCGGGGGGCTGAGTGTTCAAACCTCGGCTAGCGCAGCCCTGCCTGCTTTCCTGTCCTCTGCTTATTGCTCGCTATCTCTTGTCGGCATCATTCTAAACCATACTCATAGTCGACGATGAGGTGGCGACCCTAAGGGAGGCGAGGGAAGCGTGGTGCGGTGCGACTCGTGCCCTGGATCGGACATCCCGGCCACCCGACATGTTCAACAAGCGTGGGATGCCCTTCGCCTCAAGACAGTTCACGCATCACTCATCGATAATAGTCAGGACGACTCGGAACGTGCCCGCCTTCTGGCTGTATCAGTTCCAGAAGCAGGTCACTGGCTGCATGCACTCTCATCACGTCAAATAGGCACCGTTCTGGATCCAAGCTGTTTAAGGATAGCAATATGCTTGAGGCTTGGGTCCAGAATTTGCGTCCCCCACACCTGCATCTGTGGAAAGAGCGTCGATCAGCTTGGGCGACACGGTCTTTCATGCATCAAAAGCGCTGGTCGGCTATACCGTCACGGCACTATCAACGATTTGATCCGTCGCTCGCTTGCCACTGCGTCAATACCAGCCATCCTAGAGCCTACTGGTTTGGCAAGAGATGACGGCAAGCGTAGAGCCTTGATATGGGACGCTACTTGTGTCGATACGTTCGCCCAGTCTCATATCCAGGCAACCCGCTCGCAGGCCGGCGCTGCGGCTGATCAGGCTCAGTTTCTCAAGCGCCGCAAATACTCGTCTTTACTTAAAGACTATGAGTTTGCGGCGCTTGCGATAGAAACTTTGTGCCCCTGGTCAGCCGAAATGAAGAAGTTTATGGGGGCCCTGTGTCGCGAATATCGCGAAGCAGTTCGTGCTTGCCGGTTTTTCGGATAGATGGCGGTGGCATTGGCAGTCACGTTCGATCTCAATATCGCCTTTAGTATGGACGGATTTTTTATGGGTGGGTTGTAGGGTAGATACACGGACGACGGGAGGAGAGAAGGTTGTGCGCGAACAAATCAATGGTAAGCGCTTTAATATTTATCTTACTACTCGTATCAGTTCATGGAGTTTCTTACTGTGTTATTATGATGATCATGTGTCTTGTGTTATTTACCAGCGTGTATCAGTGCTCAGAGAGATCTTTGATCCCAGTGAGTTGTCAATGGTTATGAACTCAGGGTAACCATAGTGTGAGGAACGGGGTCGCTGTAAGGGGAGGTGGAGGCGACTATTTAGCCCAAGATTCCAGATGGATAATCACGGGAGGCTCATGTCCGTATAGTAGTAATCAAAGGAGATATCGTCAGCTCACACCATCAACGTCCAGGCCGTGTCTACGTATAGTACCTGCGTGTCCGTTAACATATTTATATCATTCGTATTCTCTAGTCAGTAAACGCATCGGCTCAGCATACCAGAAAAACATGGTGAAGCTGACGACACCCTGTCGCCGAAGTTGATTGACACCTCGGGAGACCGTCGTGCTGGCAGTTACCTCTCGCAACGAATTTCTATCGTAGTTCAGAGAGGTAACGCCGCCAGCGTGATGGGGACCATGCCGCAAGGCGACCTATTAGACGGGGTTTTCTTTCTATAATAGTATTTAGTTTCGAGATAGTTTTAAGTTTAATATTGAGTTTTAGTTTTTTAGAGAGTTGTAATTTATTTTTAAAATATATAATGTCCCCTTAGTTGAATACTTAGTTGGAAAACCGTATAGCTATGTTCCATTTAGCACTAAATTGTTTAAATATCTTACAAGTCAATTGGAACTGTTACCACCATACCACTCTCATACAAGATGCCACGGATACATATTTCACCATAGAACCATCAGGCAAAGGGGCTGCATTGAGCCTTGTGTAAAAAATTAAAAATGTTTGATAGTACAGTCAGCTGCAGAGAAATGTCCCACCCCTGCATACAAGTTTGTATGCAAAATTATACAAACTTGTATGCAAGGGTGGTATATTTCTCTGCAGCTGACTGTAGGTACCATCAGGTTCAAAATTGCATGGTCAATTTATCAATGAATTCATTCATAAATTGGCCATGCAATTATGAACCCGATAGTACATAATATTAAATATTGTACGTATTGTACTTTCGTATATCGCATAATAAAAAAAACTGACTTAGGTATTAATACTTAATTACCTACCTTCTTACTGCTGCTATACGCAATAAAATCAGTGCCTTTCCATCTTATAAGAATATAATTTCTCCTTGTTCCTTATATATAGGTATATATATATCGACTGACTAGAAGATTTAATTATAGTCAGACCTCGGTGACTTTCCAAGTAACAAAGTGAAGAGAGCCCGATTTAATAAAATGTATAAGTACATAAAAGGACGTTTATGGTGGAAGTTGAACATTTTGCCGCACCAAAATAGAGAAGTGCCGTTCTCGAGAATATTCTGCGTTTTCTATAGGAAAATATTCTCGAGCATTTCCCATACAAAACGGGTAACGTTCTTGAGAATTCTCGAGAATGGCACAATTATACCCCATAATCGTTAAACGTTAGGTGATTTTTAAAAGTTAAATTCGCAAAAAAACTAGGAAATATGTAGGTATAGATAAAAAGCATGTTTTTTTAATTAACCTTTAATTGCTCTTTATATAAACTCACGCGTTTTCTAAATAACCCAGCTCGATAATGGAAACTCAATTCTCAAAGATTTGTGCGTCGAAAACATTCGCTCATTAAGCTCGGCCTGATATATGGCCAATTAAAACATACAGGGAGCCAATTAAGGGCTGGTTTACTGTCGCCGCCGATTATCGGGCCCTTATCGCTCTAGCTGTATCGTCTAGTCGGCACGGGGGCTGCAGTATTCCGGACGATTTCGTAACAGGTTGTAACATGGTGAACGCTAGCAGTTTGCATGACAGAAAGGTAACGTGAAGTTAGTTAAATATTTATTGGATGGCAAAAAATTGTCATCCAGATGTGGCTGTCTTAAACACATTTTTGAAACATCGAATGAATGTTTTCATTTCATGAATTCTATATTAGATTTAAAGAACCAATAAAACTAGCCTATCATTCAAAGTTCAAGAAACGTCAACACTAATATAGGTTAATCGTTGGAGCTCAAGATGGCTACGGCGTCTCTAGAATAGTTTTTTGTTTTTCGTTCATTTACAGTTCAGTGTGCAATATTGTTAGCTTATTGTGCGGTGACCTAACGAACAAGTGTGTAGCTAATGAAAAATTTGTCTCAAAACGCGCGTAACCACCCTTTAGTTGAACAAACAGTTATCCGGGGTCTCGGCCTCCCACGTGTTTGTAAGGAGGCTATCACATTACAATCACCAAGGCCTCAACCGAACAACGTTGCTTCAATTTAATTAAAAATGAATAAAATCAAAAGTACACCATGCCATAGGCAGAATTCACCTCCGCGAGGAGTAAAAGCCATTAAAAAAAAACCCTACTATAGGTAGATTGGTAAATACTTACGTAACGTAGGTATTAAGGTTGGTTCCATTGACTTGCCTATTTACAGTAAATGTTAAACTTTGCTACGATAAGTAGACCAGACCTACTGCATTGTCGTTGATTTTTGCCAGATTGCTAATTCCCGACAATTTGGCACTTTATATACACTTCAAGAAGTAAAAAAGCCAATATCTAGCTTGCATACCATTATAGCGCCGAGTCCATGGTCAATTCCTAATTTAACGATGTTATTACAAATTCGGATATGTCATGAGCTATAATTAAAACGTGTTGAATAGTACAAGAAGCTTCTACTATGTGAATTTATGACAGTTATTTTAAGCGGACTGGTTGCGTACTTTACTTTAGTACAGAATTAATGATAAATTTTCAGCCTTCTCGTTTTGTAAACTTTATTGCTTTGCTAAATAAAACAAATACTAATGCGTCACCGTATAAGTAAATGTAGTTGTAGAAAGCATTATAAACATATTTTAAAAAGTTTTTAGCACCTGGGTCCTAGTCTACTCAATAGTGACGCAGCTACGAAGCTAAAAGTCCTTAGGTTCGAATCCTGGTAAATTCAATTTCAAATTCAAATTATTTATTTCATGTAACTTTGACACATATTACATTAGTAGTACTTAGAAACTAAGGGTTGGTTAAAACTACAGCAATATATATATATATATATCTACATTTCTAATAAAATAACTAAACATAACAAACGCTCCAATTCCATGCTACCACAGTATTTGACAAATTGGGGAATGTAGTAAAAGTTTTTATTGTTGTGTTTATCAGAATTATGTGTTCCTATAGATACGTATCTAAATACCTAAATCTGTAGGAACCTATAAGCAACGAGGTAGGTACGTATATTAACGCCCAGTACAAATATTAACTTTGCTTAGTTTGAGGCTCGGTAAATCTGCGTAATATTAATCTTAAATGTTTAATTATTTATTTACATACACACTCATGTAAATTTTAGATAAGGTATTAGTAAGAACCTCCTTATAAACGATTGTTATTCATCTAGATTTGGTCTATAGGCGACACAGGTTTTGCTTACCTAAAGTACTTACTTAATTAGGTATTAGATGGGCAGCGAGACTTTATTTTTAGTTAGGTATTAGGTTAATAGGTACCTTCATACTTAAGTAGGTTTAAACTAAGGAGTCTAAATAAAAATAAAGATCCAGTTTAAGATATGTTTAATCAGAATAAATTTATTTTTCAAGATGTTAGAATTGAACCACTTAATAACATTTGAGCTACAAGTCACTGATCGCCAAAATTATATTACGTCTTGTGTTAACTTTGTTTTGGTACCCAGGTAGGGAATAGACGCCATGAAACGGACGTTTAACTTTGAAGTATTATCCCATGTATTTTAAAACGTAGGAACTTGTTAACTGTCCTTAAGAAATTCGGGGATAAATATTCTAGAATTGGCTCATTCTACTTTTTCGTGACCCATCAATCTACTGCCAGAAAAAGTATGATCGATAATGAATTTCGTGAATAAAATTGTATTCCCAAATTGTACCTGAACCAAATAATAGGAATTTGTTAACCAACATTCATATATTCATTGATTAATTTAAAAAGATGGTAACGCAGTGGTAAATGCTTTATTTCCATACAAATCGGGAGACAATCAAGGACCACCTGAGTTACTGTGAATATTTACAGTTGTTATTATTAAACTAAGCTATCGGGATTGATAGCCTAATTAAGCCTCTTATTCCGTCACAAAACAGCAAATGAAAGTAATGGACAAGTACTTACCTATTCAAAAAAATGCATTTTACAAAAAAGTGTCAATAACTTATGTACAACGAAAGGTAGAATGGCCCAATTATTCATATATGTATCATATTTTATCAAAATTAAATTGAATTTGCTTTTCCACACTTTTATTTAAATAGGTTAAACATATGCTGAGATCATTAAATTAAAATTTGAAAAAACACTCTAATTAGACTCTCAACTTAGTTTCAATTTGACCACAATATAAGTATGTATAAATGTTTTTTACACAATAGTCATCATCATCTCCTGTAAGCCGTTTTCGGCTATACAGGCAGCGACTGCGGTCTACCGCTGAGAGCGACGCTGGTGCGCTCACAGGTGACTGACATAGCCAACTTTTGCAGCAAGTATGGTCGCACACAACAACCCTCCGACATAAAGGTAATTTATGGTCACAGTTGGTCTGGCCTTTAGCTCGTCGCGCTTAGCGTAAAGTTCTATGTGTCGCCTGGCTTCCAACACACGCACCTGCACACACAATAACACTTCTATACATATAATAAAGCTGAAGAGGGTCGAAAGTCTGTACATGGAAGATAATCGAAAAAAAGTTGGCTGGGGATACTTAGAATCGATAACAGAACACGTTCCAACAATTTTTAGAATTTTTGTCTGTTTATCTGTTTGTCTGTTTATCTGTTTATCTGTTTATCTGTTTGTCTGTTTATTTGACCGCGCATCACGTGAAAACGGCTGAACGGATTTCGATAAAATTTCGTATAGAGATAGTTTGAGTCCCGGGAAAGGATAATATATAGTTTTAATCCCGAAAATCAACCCTGGTGGGGGTGAAAATGGGGTTGAAAATTTGTATGGAGAATTTTTAACCGCTGAAACGATTTAGATAGAAATGAGTATGGAGATAATTTGAGTCTCGAGAAATGTCATAGGATAGTTTTCAAACCCTTGTGGGGGGAAAAGGGAGTTGAAAGTTGGTATGAGGATTTTTTTACCGCTGAACAGATTTAGATGAAAATTGGTATAGAGATAGTATGGGTCTCGAGAAAGGACAAAGGATAGTTTTAGATAAAATTTGGTATGGAGATAATTAATTAAAAAAGGAAATAAAATAGTTTTATCTCGGAAATTATCCTTTAAACGGATACAAAAGGGCTGAAAGTTTACATGGGGAAGAAACAACCAATAACCGCTGTCCGTATTTAGATGAAATTTGGTATTTAAATAATTTGTAATTTTTTGGTCAAGGTGTTCATATTTATAACATGTTACCCGTCGATGCTTTAAATTTACATTTACCCGCTCTTAAGAAATATTTGAAAATGTCATGAATGTCAAAGGGTTATTGCAGGTTCGAGTATTATATATGACGGACAAAGATGCATGGCCCAAACCAAAAAACTACTACAACATTTATAGGACACCGTTTAGGTAGGAAAACATATCAAACGTTTTGTGAAGCAGTCAGATTAGGATTTATTTTTCTTTATAATTAAACAATATGTACATTATCTGTCTCTCAAGCTGTTTTGATGTCTTCTTGAAGAACTACGCATTATTTTGTATCTTTAAGATCTAATAATGTATTACTGTTTTGAAAAAAATAAGTCCCGTCGAGTATCTTTTCGGTCATAATACTTCTTGGGCCAGAGGTGTAGAGTTAGAACCGGTGGTAGTTTTGGAACGAAGTTCCTTATTGGACGGTTCGCGGATGGGGGGCTAGGTGAAAAAAAGTCACGTGACCGCCACGAAAAAGCGTCACGTCACGAAAACGCGACACCCATACGATTGAGAAACATGTAAACTGGAATGAAATAAAAAATATATAAAATAGAATAAAGTGAAGTGTAGTGAAAGTGAGAAGTGACAAAGTGATAAAAGTGAAAAAAGTCGAGAACCTAAAAGTAAAAAATGTCAAAAATGTCAAAAATTTAAAAAATTTCAAGTTTCAAAAATTTCAAAAATTTCAAATTTCAAAAATTTCAAAAAATTCAAAAATTTCAAAAATTTCAAAAAATTCAAATATTCCAAAAATTTCAAAAACTTTTCAAAAAAATACAAAAAAAATTAAAACCACAAAATTAACGAAAAGGTCAAAAATGTAATAAAATTAAATAACATAACTTCGTTCCAACAGAGTGTTCCACGACACTCACGTATTTTATTTTTCTCTGACGTTCATTAGTGCATTGTAATGTGCTTACCTTGAAGTATGTAATTACCACAATTATTGCAACCAGTAACGTAACATCAGTATTATCTGTGACAGTGTGGTAAAAACGTATGAAAATTCATTACCTACGGTAACGTAATCAAAATCCGCCCCCCCCCCCCCCCCCCCCCCCCGACCGCCGGCACGCATGGTTTCAGTGGATTTTTAATATGTGTGTAGGTAAAGCAGTGTATGCTTCTGTACATAATTAGGCCTTATTACGTAACAGTTACATAAACTACTATTTATCTCTTTTTAGGGTTCCGTAGTCAACTAGGAACCCTTATAGTTTCGCCATGTCCGTCCGTCTGTCCACGGTCTAGCTCAGTTACTGATCGCACTAGAAAGCTGAAATGTGGTGAGACCTGATAAGAACTTTCAATAAAAACTATATTGAATAAAATCGGTTCAGCCGTTTTTGAATTATCAGTCAAAATCGCATAGTAATAGGATGTGCCGGATAGTAAACTGACGTAAGCGCCGCCAAATATCCCTTAATAAACGACCGTTTGAACGGATGTTTCTTAACAGGGCGGCATTTACGAAACTACACTGAGCATCGCCTGACATGCTCTTGGCCGGTTTTTTTTGCATTGTTATTCCGGAAATCACCCCTTAAGGATTACTAATTCCTCAAATAGAAAAAAAACATTTCTGCATTTGTGAGACCCCCCCCCCCCATTTCAACAAAAATTAATAGGATAAATCCATCTGTCAACTTTACTTCAAGTTCCGCCTCCAGGGTAGCGGGAGAGAAATTAGGGGTGAATTAGCCGCTTACTGACACATACCGAATTCCACGCGGGCGGAGCCGCGGGCACAGCTAGTATTTAAATAAGCCAGATCATAGAATCAACAATTACCAAAAAAATTACAACATAAAATAATTAATCGAAAAATTATACTTAGTCCTCCAATTCATTGCGAATGTAACCTAAAACATTTTAACCAAATTCCAAATAATTAAGTATTGATAAAATTATAACTCATCTTTCCATACTTTCTTGTAATATGTTACAACAAATACTCGTACAACCATCACAAAGTCACTATCGAATTTCAAATCAGCGTGAAAATATACGATATTTTTTTACAACTCATGTGCTTCAACTTCAACAACGTGCAAAAAAGTAAACGAAATAATGGCTGCCGGAATATATTCAATACTGGCATATGTAAGTAAGGTATTTCCTTAATGTATTGTACCATTTGTACCTATGTGGTGGAGTGGGTTTTTGTTTCCAGTAGTGGGTATCTACGTCCTTATTGATACTTATTTGATTCAAAGAATGCAATTTTGATATTTACCGACTTTAGGCGTATTTCTAATAACATTTAATGAATGTCTAAATTCTAATAAGTGACGTATAAAGTGTCCTATTTAGGAAATAATTTTTACTTATAAGAATATTCAGATTCTTAACTAAAGCGAGAAAGCGACCACACGACAAATCATTTAGCATCAGCAGCGGAAGTCTTGGGCGAGCTAGATGTCCAAAATGTTATATACCTACACGACCTTATTGTTTAGAGATCAGGGTCGTATTCTAACTTTAAAGCACGCATAGACACGATCCAACTTCAATACAACTCCAATGCATTAACTACGCAGTACAGCTATAGCGCCTAATCGTCTGAATCAGAATTAGCTAAATTTGCTTGAAAATTATTCCGATGTTACTCCATACAACTTCAATATTGGTTGATTATTTGTTGTGTTGGAGTTATCTATGTTTAAGATTGAGTTTTTAATTCATTTTGGACACCTTACTCGTCTAACTGCTTCTGCTACTAATTTAAGGTCATTGACAAACATTGCAATCAGTCAGTGACTATTGTCTTTTGGTAAGTCGCGTAATGCTCCTTTATTAAATTAGAACAGTGCGTTAGATTCTTATGTAACAATTTCCATGCTATAAAAGTCATTATTGTCCTCGTTAACAACAAAACACATTAAACGTTACCCAAAGCCTCATCAAATACAATCAAAAGGAAAACTAATCACTTAATAGACTCGCAATCCGCTTGGGCCGTTTGGGCCAATATAACAAATTTTCAATTACCCACGCGCCTCGCAAATTCAGCTCAAATGTAAATTATTTCAGCATGTGCATTATAAATATAATTGTAGGTGTTTGTGGGCGGGGCCTGCTGGTCCAATGGGAGGCTTCGCCGGTGGCGGGGCGGCGCCGTGTGGGAGAGTAATGTTGTCGCCGCGAAGCCTCCGCGCGGGTAGCAGCCGAACTGGTTTTCTGAAAGATAAAAAAGTTAAGGTTTTGCCGCTTGAGCTTGGCTTGCCGGAGAAGTTTATATTGTATGCGATGATATATACGTAAACTAGTAGTCCCTTTTTCTTCATTTTTGCCTGAACGTATGGGATATTACTGAACTCGTAGCAGAACAACATGTAGCTAAACCTATTAGTTTGAATTGTTTAAGATATACGAAGCAAATGGTAGAAAGAGCTCTCTAGTCAATTGGACTTTTTAAATCAAATGAAATCCTATAAAAATTGCAGAAAAACCGTTGATTTAACTAGGTTACATACTACATTTACACAGAAGAATAAACGATAGTATTATTGTATCGATAAGAAAATAAATCTCATATCTAACGCAGACAAAAAATAGATGTTCTGTAAACTTACTGAAACAAAATTTTAATAAAGACAAAAAAAGACAATTCGGAGATCGCCAATCAATAATTATAAGTACCTAGCCAATCAACAATTAATAGGTACCTGCTTAATTAATTTGCTAATTACAACGAATACCTAAGATTAAAATTAAAATTCCCCCGTTCAAATGTAAAAGCCTTTGCTGAAGGCAAACAATATACGAAATTCGTTAAATAACGCCTACTTAATTGCACCATAATATACTTGTTGAACATTATCTTTGTACAATAATATTTACGAGCACTTAACTGGCCGTAAAGGACAAAACAACCGCATATTATTGGCCCATAAACATAAGGATTAAGTTAATACACCATCAAGTCGAGTGTTTATATCCAGTAGCACTCATCGCAATCAAAAGGCGCAACTTGATACACTAACAATCAATATGGACGTTTAGTACCACCAAATGACTCATAAAATTGGCCCAAAGTCCCACAAACGATAAATTTATAGCGCCTTGTCGCGCAGGTGATAAAAGTGTCGCAAGCGCAGCGTTTATAGCACCAAACGCTCTCATGTCAATCATTGATGTCAAACAAAGTATAAAAATCAATTTACAGCATCATTCCAGCCATTATGCGGTGCTCGAAATGGCTTCATTACCACTGTATACTCGTAAAAGCTCAGACGACAATACCCCTGTGATTTAGAGACCCTATTTCGAGAAATGCACTAATAATATTTTGTTCATTGTTAATTTTGTACTACAGTTGGCCCCGGAATAATAAATTCGCGATTAGATGCAACGCGAGTGCATGTCCCTAGATTAATGTGGACGCCATCTTGAACTGCATTCTATTTACCTGAGTGTTATGGGTTACGGATGGTAAAAGGTTTCGAAATAATTTAAACTCGGCCGCAATGCGACAAAAAATGCTTTTTGTTGCGTGCGAAATGCGATTTTGCAAGGGCATTATGGATGCGTTATTTCTTTTGTAAACGCCGACAATGTATTCATGCAATGTTATAAAAAAGATGCCTTTAGACCAAATTTTTGAAGATTATTGTGTAAGATATACTTATTTAATATACTCGTAGTAGGTACACATTTTTAAAATCCTTCAGTGATATTTACCTTCTTTAATTCCAATATTCCGAGGTTTATGAAAATAACAGTAGGTATACTATAGTTTTTGCTACAACATTTTTGCAATACTATACACGGTGGGGCCTGTAACTAAAGCAAAAAATTAAAATGTACATTCTTCTCCTCAAACTACGCAACGTTTGTTTGACGACTTTGAAAAAAAACTTGCGGTTTGAATTTTATTACATTTTAAAGTTAATTCGAACACGCAATGTACTATGAAATTGATTATGTCTGTAGAGTGACTAGACTGACAGGCGATGTCAATTAGACGGAGTTTTAAGTACATTGAAAATACTATTTACTTTGTTTGAAAAAATAACAATCTAAAAACTTTATGATTTTAAAAAGTTGCTACACAAAAGTTGTCTAGTTTGAGGACTAGAATCTACGTTTTAATTTTTTGCTTTAGTTACAGGCCCCACCCTATATATAGGTAGGTACCTATTAAATTCACTCAGTCACCTTGTATTATTAACTTTACTAACTTAATTTAACAAAACAAAATAAAATGAATTCGCCTCGGCCAAAGCGGCCCTCCAACCCTTCCCAATCCAAAAGCCATAGACAACCACCTAAGAATATTCTTTATGCCACCATTTTTTTTTTCAACACTTATTTATGGATTCCCTAAGAAGCGGCGCGGGCAGGTGGTCCCTACTTAATCAAGATGTTACGAAAACTAAAAAAAAACCTATTTATTCTTTACCTTGAAACTTTTGTCCGCCATAAGTTACGCTACAGGACTAGTCGGCTTTGTTTAGTTATTTATATAAGGTATTTTAACATTTTTAATGCTTGGGAAAGACGTAATGAATACATTAGCAATGAATAACCGAGTCACAGTGGAAACCAGTCGGACAATAAAATTGCCTTACGACTTGTTAATGATCTGGATAAATACTAATTTTATGGGCATTGCTTATTACTTGCATATTCTACCAGATTTATGAGTAAGTATTTGAATTTGATAATAAATTTTTGTTGCCACACACCTGACAAGTTAATTATCAAATACAGTATTACTAAATCGTTTTATGTGTAAGATACGATTGTAATTTCAGGACTATACAACAGATGAAAGTGATTGTAGGGTATCAAATCAACATCTATAAATTCTATGTGTTCCTACTGTTTCTTTGTGCCTTTAAAAAGCTGAAAAGTTTGTGATCCAGTCAATATAAATTCAAGCAATTTTGTTTATCACCTATTTTTCAAGTTAAAGATGCACTGTTCGAGAACTTACCTATGAATTCACTTACGCATTTCCTTACCTTATGTTTGAAAAGTCATAAAACGGCACATCTCTATGTCGAACATTTTCAGGACGCCATATTTCCTGGTGCGGAGTACCTGCGCGCGATCGGTTGATAGTGCTTTGATTTAGTCATCTCTCGCGCAGGATTTATCTTACGACTTGCTAGCTTTATGCGCTGCGCGGCTGGATTCATTGCACTGGACCTGATATGCTGGGGTGTACGAGGGCCGCATAAATATCTGACACAATCTTATAGAGCCATAAGAAGCGTGTGATTTTTGAGGTCTTCATTGTGAAAGGTGTTTATTGGCAGGTACATATTTATTTACTTCTGAAAGGCCAAAGTTAAAATATGTTTTTAATATAACAATAAAAAATAAAGTTATCATGTACCTGCGTTAGGTAGCAACTTACAATATACAGAGAAAAAAGTGTTGACGCCCTTCTTTACAATTCTTTTACCTACCTTTACTTTGTAATTGACTCAAAGGCTATTTGTTGATGATAAGACAATACCAATTAAGTAAGCATTCAGTACATTCAGTAGCACCTACACTGATTGTGGTTTTTTGTTTAATAGGAAACCGAAACAATGTTACGAAAAAAAACACGGTAATTGATTTTTTTTAATACCACGACGGTGGCAAACAAGCATACGGCCCGCCTGATGGTAAGCAGCTACCGTAACCTATGGACGCCCGCAACTCCAAAGGAGTCACATGCGCGTTGCCGACCCTTTACAAAAAGGAGGATTCACGACGGCTGTGTTGAAAGGAGGATTCTCTCTTCTTATGACTATGTCTAACGATTTGTAGCAACTTGCCAACGTTCATGTACAGTTTCATACAACTATTGTAGACAATCGCTATCTCCGTTACTGGCCAGTAATAAAAACCATAAAGAAAAACGAAAACTGCCGAGCGCAACTACAACTCGTCGCTAAAAAACCTCCCATTCCGAACTGAAAGTTTCATCCGGGCCGAGGGCAAGGGGCGCTGTAGCGAAAGATAAAAGAGATATACAAGTGGCCCTCTAGCACCATCAAGTCGTTACAACTGTAGTAAAATATTTCAAATTGTGCCCAATGTCGTGGAAAACGGAAGTTACGCATTTTGCGCTCTCGCCTCGGATCGGTCACTCGCCCCCTCCGGTATAAGTAGATTGGAGTAGTGTCGTTTGTTTTACATTTCGATGAGACAATTATTTGCTAGTTTGTATATGCGTCAGTAGATGTCGCTAGTATTCATTGCAGGTTATGTGATTTCAATTTGATAGGTGCGTAGATTATGCATTTTCACCCAATGCACAAGTTGAATACTTAAATATGTATATGACAAGAATACTTCAATTAGTTTTTTTTAGTGTGGCTTTCATAAGTATTTACTTATCTAATACTATGAGGACTTTATAGGACGTACCGTTTTTATAATTTTTTTAGTAGTTTCTTCAATAAATAATGTCAAAAAATCACTATGTTCTTTTAAAACTGTGTTCTTTTTAATATTGCGACTGTTGTGTTGTAAGGGACATATGTACCTAAGTCGTAACGTAATAAGCTTTTCAACAACGGACGTTTATGCGCGAAAATAAGGTAATGGTTCGTATAAATAAAATATATTATTGATACATTACTTTTGAAGGTTCTAAATGAATAACCAACCTAATCATAAAACAAAAAAAAAAATTGAACAAACTAATATTTCAAAATCCGACTGCAATGTACATACCTAGCACTATACCTAGATAACCTTACCTTAATAACTAATACCTATAAGCGAGTAAAATAAGCAACGTAACAATGAAGGGATGGCCAACTCTATCCAACATTCAAATAGCCAACGTACACCGAAAACAAGACAATTGAATTACCAGCGGAACCATAAATATGATACATAAACCCATTAACATGGCTGGCCATTCCCAGGGAACAATGGTTCACAATTAGATGCAAATATGATCCCAACCGATATAAGGGGGTCATCTCGAATGGAAAATTTCCCAAGTGACCGGACAATGGATATCTATGTAGCTGTTAATGTATTGTTAGGTTAGTTTTTAGTATAAAGTAAAATCGTTTGAAGATGATTTCTTAAATCGCATGTTTTTTCCGATAAAATAATTAAGCATCGAAAATTGTTCATGTAATTAATAACCGTCGCTTCACCCAAGGACTGAACGAAAACGCTCACCCTAAACCTTGAATTTACAAATACAAATTAACTGAACAAGTTTTGGTCTAAGAGCTGGCCACGTCAGATGTGACACAATAATGAGAGCAATGAAACCTGTCTAGTTAGACTGCTTAACCATCCCTATTGCTAGATCCGGGCATCTGGCAGCTTTTAATCGGTGGATGTCAGAGGGACAGATCAACAAAGTTTTTAAATTGGAAAAAACTAATACCAAAATAGGTAAAAAATGCCAAAGTTGTGTAATTTATAGAGGACAGGGCCTATATTTTAACATTATATTAAAAACCATTGTCTAATATTGCGGAAACAAAAACAGTAAGTGACTAACTAAAAATTGCATTTTACATAATTTGGCACTACTTTTCTCTAACAGAACTTTCTGGATATGATATAACCTAATTAATTACATAATTTCCCATAATATTTCATTAAACCTAGAACTTTAGGATTTGTTTTCTTCAAGTTATTTGCATTCTTTGACCTCCACCACTTTACAGCTGCCAGATGTCCGGATCTAGAAATAAGCATAGTATAGCAAACTAACTACATGGGTTTCGTTGCTCTCATTATTGTGTCATATCTGACGTGGCCAGCTCTCCGTCTATTTTGCTATGGGATCAACTTTGTAAATTGAAAAAAAATTGAGCTATATGAAATGAATGAGAAAGTTTTTTAATAAAAATTGTTCAAAATTATGAATATATTCAGGTTTAATTATATTATATCACGTTTAAGATTTCAATCAGTATAAGGTAGGGTATACCTTACCTCTATTAAAATATATTTTTATGGAAATTCATCCTCTAAGAGATTGAAAAAACCGGCCACGTGCGTGTCGGACCACGCATAGGAGGGTTCACGTTCAATGGAATAAGAACCAAACTAATGCCAAAAGGCCAATCTGATGCCTATGGAAGAAGTTTTTTGGAGATAACTCAAAAATGGCTGAACCGATAATGTTCAAAACTATTTTCGTAGAAATTATATGATAAGGCGCATCTCCTCAAATTTTTTCATATTTTTTGGACTTACGGTTCAAAAGTTACAGGGGGGGGGGACACAATTTTTCTGACTTTCGAAGCGATTATTTCAGAAAATATTCACAAAATGGTCAAAAAACCGCAATCATAACTAAGTAGTTAGTTAAAAAAAATTTTTTTAACCAAATATCAACATGTGCCGCTACTTAGCGGCATACAAAATACACCTTATGTGTAAATTTTATTCAGATACGTCGTATAGTTTCCGAGTAAAATGGTTGTGACATACGGACGGGCAGACAGACATGACGAATCCATAAGGGTTCCGTTTTTTGCCATTTGGCTATGGAACCCTAAAAATTATAATGAAAAAGGGGTTGAAAGTTTTTAACAACCTCTACGTGAAGTCACTGAGACGGAGTATAGTAAATAGGTAATTATTATGACACGACTATTAATGCCTATTCAATTAAAATGTACTGAATGTAACAATACTAGGTCTACATTGTCAAAAACATTTCTAATTTACTAATAACAATTTGGACAAGCGAGGCCCTCTGACAGGTCCACTATAGCTACTAGAATGTCTCAACCCCTCTATATACATGTTCTACTGCTTCAGGTTGAAATAAAATATATTTTTGAATTATTTATCATTAAAACGTATACCAACTTATCTTATTACACGTATGTTATACTTATGTGTGTTATTTCGTTAGCAGTTCCCGTAACAAACGCTAAGTGCTTCAAAAGCCGTTCCGGAGCACACGACAGATTCAATTAACTCGGTATACTTAATTTAATTAAGCAGTGCCATTCAATGGCTTTACTTTAAATTTATTTAATTAAATATCTGTTATGTGCGAATTCTAATTATATTTCACGTCATCATATTATATAAAAGGAACCAATACAAAAAACTTGTAAAGTATTTTTCATTTATATAAACGCATTGCTGTATTTGATTGCACTGTATTATTGGCAGTAAAATTAGAAGAAAGACAGTTTAATTATTTGAGTAGATATTGACAAATGTAAAAAAATACGTAAGTATTTAACGTCCTTTTTTGAATAATATGGACTACCTCCTATTGAAGAACAGTCGAAAAACGTTAATAAAAATAACATATATTAGTGATGATGGCAATCTCTTACCCATCACAGAATGAATTGGATACAGTTTAATAAAATAGGAGCATTTTGCGCAAAAAAAATCGTAAAATTTGTAATTTTACTACTCGAATTTGAGGTTTAAACAATTAAGTAATTAAAAAAAATTGTAACAAAATATTATGACAATATTTCCCCATGAATATTTTAATTTAATTTAAAAGTATTACCATCAGGCGATACGTCTTCTCGTTTGCCATCTAGGTTTCATAAAAAAATGAAACAATTTAGTCCGAATTTGAAGTCTAACTATTCCATTATTTATTTTTGGAATAAATGGGACGCCACCAACGATTTGTCGTGCATGTCTCATTCACATGCATGTAGATGGCGTTACACGTCTCAATATTGATCGATTTCGGTCCCACCCCCCGGGGTAGCTGAACTAAAATAGAATTCATATCCTAAAATAAGCAACCAAGAAAAGATAATATCAGGATGAAATAGAGGATAAGAATGCACCTGTGTCGTATTAATGTAGCGCTAGCATTACTTCATCAAAAACTAAACTATGTTTGTCAACTTAAAGGCCAATCAGTCACTTATTTCATTAAACATTAAATCAAGTCATCAAATATTTTAATAAACAGTCAACTTAAAACTAACTTATAATTTAAAAATTTCAGAATCACATAAAAAGTCATTTAAAATCTAAAATAATGAAAAAGCCAATTGAGCGCCTTAAATTTTTAGATTTTTTAATGCATAATTCGAAGCATATAAACGGTTATTAGGTGCACGAGCAACTTATTGTAAATAACAATTCGCTGTAACGTTTATACGAATAATTATTATAATTAGTCATGTTTTCTTTTTATAATTTTCCTTTTCATCTTCGATTTTTTAGAAACCCAAGAAGTATACCCTCCTAGTAATATATTCAGATACGTTATTCAGTTTATTATTATTACCATTTTCCCACCTGTGAATGTTCATAAAGACATTACAATGATAACCGAAAGCATATTTCGGCTTAAATTAAAACATAGCTTTCAGAAAGCTCGCATGTCCGAAGCTCCTCCATATTGCCGGGAGTCACGCGAGCTTAATCTGCTAATGAGCCGAGGGCTTTTAGCTTATTTATAACTTACATTTCTTTTTTACGTCGGCTAAAAGCTTCTCCTTGTACGGGTTTAATTATGTTTTTAGATTCCAATGTTCGGTTTTGCTTTTATGGGACACTAGACTGGGTGCCGTATTCTAACTTTAAAAAAACATAATAGACAATCTTTTTCAAACATAAATCCAACACAAAACAAATAATCAACCAATATTAAAGTTGTAACGGAATTACATCGGAATAATTTTCAAGCAAATTCTGTTATTTCTGATTCAGACGTTTAGGCACTCGCTGTATTGCGTAGTTAATGCGTTCGAGTTGTATTAAAGTAGGATCGTGTCTATACTTGCTTTAGAGTTAGAATACGGCCCTGCGAGACAATAGAAAGCTTATTTAAACTCACACGATTTTCACTCATTATTATGACAAAAACGGGACTTAATCGCGTACACTAAATACCTCGCGTAATACTTGCATTTCCAAACCACCAGATGTCGTGAGTGTTGTGTGTAGGCAAAGTGATAACCCTAGCGTGAATGTGCATAATCGAGACCAAGTGCGGGTAGTTCGAAAAACCCGCGCAGCTAGGAGATGCTGATACAATTCCTCGCCAGTCTGCCTCCGACCACGAGCGTTACGGCACGCTCGAAACGTTAGGAAAATAATAAAAGTAAGTGTACGCGATTAAGTCCCGTTTTTGTCATAATAATGAATAGAAAGCTTCTCTCATAACAATATTATTGGTATGCTAATAATGCAAGTAAGTTTATAAATATTTTAGTACAAACATTGTTGATGTCCGTTAGAGCAAAAACTACGTAGGTCCTAGGTCCTAACTATGCTAGGTTAGGGTCTCAGTGATTGCATATGGAGACCTATTAGATTCTTTGCAACAAGTCGCTCGTATATAGTAACTAAAAATACTCGATAGAAACCGTAAATATATTAGAATATAATAACTTTATTCTGTGAATACCTATTTACAAAAGGTTTTTAAAATAAAAGTCAGTATTTAAGCTTTTATACGTTATCTAGCCTTTAAAGTATATACTCGTAAATTGTATAAACTAAAGTAGCAATTAAAGAAATAAACCCGTTTTCAAACCCATCATTCTCCTAATCCTTATTATCAAATGCAAATGGGCTCTACATTAGACTAAAACCCATTTTGATGCTTAAGCGTACGTTAATTTGCGTATTAAACAGATATAGCGTAGTTCACAGATACAGATCAGTAAACAAAGCATGTATCGCATCAAGGGTCCACACTCGATCCGATCCGGCGTGCATAATGTCCGAAATGAAACATAAATCGCGAGCCGGACGATTAAATACATTAACAACGGGTCACTTCGGCCCTCCGCCGTCCAATCGACAACCCTTTACGCCCCGTGCCTAGGCCTCCCCTATGGGAGTTGGTCGAAGATTAAAACATAAACGGAACATTCATATTTTGTGCTGGTTTAAAACAAGAAACTCTTTAAAAATAAAACGTCACTTTATTTTCCTTCGTATTGGGAAAGCACCACTCTCTCGTCTAAAAAGGGATTGTGTTGGAGTACAGTCAAATTTTAAATCAAATGATATATCGTAGACATTTACACAAGTTCCAAACAACTCATAGCACTAGCCCGGGTTGGAACCCGAGGTCTCAGGATTGGCAGTCGGACATCTTAACACCAGACTACCAACTCTTTACAATTAAAAAATAACTCTGTTAACTTTTTGCAGGTTATAATTATAACTCAGACACCGGTAACTTTAAGCTACTGTTTAAAATGTCCTATAAAATTAAATTATCTAACTCTTACATTATTAACAAAGAAAATACAACACATTTTACAAACAATCAAACCTACGAGCACCAAATTAAAAAATGACCCATACACATCGCTATCAGCACAGTTTATTTTCCACTGGGCATCGTCCCCCTACCCCCTGATATACACTCATGGTCGCGCCACAATGCCATACCCGATAAATACGTACATACGCGACTACGTATGCCGAATCGTGCGCGATACTATATTGTTTATGATATATTAAATTGTTAGAATGTTGCCGTAACGGCGAGCGTATTCGGTTCGTTGTCGTTATTTATGTATTTATTTGTTCGCTGTATAGGTATTGTTTTAGCAATGTTGGAATTGGTTGGCGCAATACATGGCTTTTATTATTATTATTATGTAAGTACATATAAAATACCAACATCGACCGTTAGTAACTTATTAATTGTTTATTTGAAGTTATTAATAAAAAGTAGCTGTTGCTGTTTTAATAAGTAACACGTAAAATCTTGTTAAACCTATTTATCTTGTAACTTATAACGTGTATCTCATTTTAGTAGAAGAAACGCCTAAAACGAATTCCTACAAACTTAGTAATTAATTAAGTAAATTAATTGTTTCAGTATATTTATCTGCAATAACTAAATAGACATATATTATATTTAGGTAGGCATCTCGATATAATTCTAAATTAAACATAAGCAATTTAATTTCATAATTAAAAAACCATGTTATAAAATATAGAATTATTAAAATCTATATAAATCCCTAAAATATCACTATAAGAACTGACGACATTAGCGTAATTTATATGAGTGTTACTAAGGTCCAGTTAATGCAGGTAAGGCTTTCATCACGATTTAAGCCCGGATTAACACGCCGCCAGGGGGCGCCCGTATCGCGCAGACCGGCTCTGTCCGGGCAGAGCCAGATATAACCGGATATAGGCGGAAGGGTGGTGACCAGTCGAGTCTAACGAGTCTGCATTTCACCACTCTGCTGTTTTTTGAGAGTTAGATAGATAGATAAAGAATTTATTCAAATAAATCCTTAATCAATCACTGCAATAACACACAATACAATCCGTTTTTTGTTTTTCCATAATTATCTTTTTAAAATGATGTTTAAAGGACATAGTTTGGTTTTGTTGTTTGTTGTGCTTAAACAGATTAAGTCTTGAGCCGGATTCGTCCAGGATATAGATTCGAGTCCTGTAACAAAATAATTCTTATCCAATGCTATATTAAACTAATTAAATAAATAAAAACTAAAGAAACCTACCTAACTTAAACTATAGACCCTAAAGCGAAATTGCAAATATTCCCAATCCCGCTGCCACCTGGTAGGGTGCCCATAAGGCTGGCTACGTTACCTCGCTGAATGGCGATTCCAATACGCTGAGCGAGGTAGGAGCCAGCCCTACGGTCACCGGTGGAGCGAGTGAGCATATATGACAGCTTTTGGAAAAGATTTAATGCTTCCGGTCCCCAGGGTCCCAAAGTCTCTACGGTAAACGCCGCAAATACGTATCCATTGCCCTAGGACATTTATTTGCGGCGTTTGGCGGTTTCAGCAGAAGCGGCCGCACTGCCTGCCCTCAACGACGTCGTACCGAGGTGGGACGGAGCTAGGGTGTCGACGCATGTTGCGTCCCAGATTAAGGGCCGTCCCTGTTGCCACGGTACGAGGGTCAATCCGTCGGGACTTTTACCGTCGTCTCGGGCCAAGTCAATAGGCTCCAGTGTGGCTGGCACGTTGACACTGACCAGAGCCCGACGGATGATAAATAGTCGGTTATAAATATTACAAGTATTTTCAATAGACTGAAAAGAAGATCATTATTATACGACTTTCGTGTCCAAACTAATAAGATTTGCGCGCTACGCTCGTAGCCGATCCTAACGTTTTCCTCGTATGTAGCGGAAAGCGCCTACGAACAGAGAGCCCGCTTAGCGGGTTCCTGGTCGTGAAAGTGTTAAGAGAACTCTAACTTCAAATGAATGACTACAGCCCAAAAACATCGAGTCTCAAAGCTAAGCGCCAGAAAGACTCGAGTCTTTTCCCCAACCCTAGACCGGATTTATCCGGATTAAATCCGCCCGTCGGTGCCTGCGCGTTGTCGCGATATCGGTTTGTTTATTTTACGTTTCAAATTGTTAATTGGGTGTGTTTTAACTGTTCGGTTTGGCGAATATTTAGATTGAGTTTGTTGCAACCAATCCGTGCGTGTTTCGTTGTCGTGAATCGTTAATTGAAATGATTTTTAGTACAGTTGTCTAATCACATCATTAAATCACACATCAACATTCTGAGTTTTTGTCACATTCTGTAATAGTAAATATATATTGCTATGTGTTATATATTTAAGCAGTAAAATAGTTTGCATCGAAGCAATATCTGTGTCAGAGTTTTTAAGGGGTTATAAACAAAAAACCCACACTAAGTATGCTAACTTTACTAATAAATTAGACCCCGCCTTTTGAAGTTGCCGACGCGACTGCCAGCTAGCTACCGATTAACATATTATCTTAATTACTTATACATGCTTCTTATAACAAGATCATTTAAGCTTAAAACCCACTTAAACTTGCAACTGGAAGAAAACCGATATAAAAACACGTATAAATTCCGTCGCCCAGAATTCGCCCCCCGCGGCGCCGTAGACCCTCTACGGCGTAGCACTAACATATAATCCTTTTCGCTACAATAGCAATTTCAAACTTCCTTAGGGGCTTGGGATAATCTTTCTTTATATCGAGCTACGACGCTACGGCGCTCTTTTGTCCCTTTCTCACCTAAACAACAGAAAGAGATGGGCCTAGGCTTGAAAGCACGCTTTCTCAATAAGGGTGCATTAAGCGGTAATGTCTATTTAAATTTGGCCTCGAGTGTAATAAGTTCGCTTTTTTAATTTAATTTCTAATGGCGATGTAAATCTTGGGGTGTGATCGCTTGAGAGTAATGTTGCAATAAAATTTATTCTTTGATTTTGGACTGTTAAAAGTGAAATTTGTGTTGTTAAGCTTTAGTATTGGGGTTTAAAAAAGTAACATTTATAACAATCGTGTAAAAACAGAGTCACTCAAATAAACATAAAATATATAAATCCTCACATAACATCATGTTAACTACATATTGTTATTATACTGAACTGAGATTTAGAAAAGCTACCTCAAATATTCCAAGTAGATATGTAGAAACGGTTAGGTATATCAACGAATAAATTATGAGAACGCCGAACGAAAAATCGAAATTTAAATTTCCAATTTCAACAAGCCGCATTATCACGCGGCCCGAAAATTTCAAATATAATAATCTATATCAATTTCCTTATTAATTCCACGAGTGGCAAAACCGTTACTTTCATAGCCACTTTAATGGGTAATTTTCATAAACAAAGTCGAGAATCCCTGAGGATGCTGCCCCCTTCCCCCCGAGGGGAGACGCGGGTTCGTGAGATAGAAAACAGCTCCGGAGCTCGTATAATGGGTTTTTGGAACGGCGTCGTCCGTCTTGCCCCTCCCCCTCGGGCGAGGAAGGATGAATTCTTATTTCCTCATCGCGTCCGGCGAACCCTCTGGAAGATTGCCTTTTCCAACCTACAGTATAACATAACATAACATAACAACGGCCTGTTTTCAATTTTGTTGGCGTTATTTCTTTTTGTTTTTCGCTTATTGGGAATATTTTTTTGTAATGGCCGTGCGTGGAATGGTTTTGGAGACAGCGTTGTGGTGATTAATTTTATAGGTAACAGATATTTGTTTGGGCTCCTTATAAAATAAATACACTATTATTATATCTATCTTACAGGGAAACTAAAATCAAGTAAATTGGTAATTAACGTATGTATGTACTCAACGGTCTACTTAGATTCTAAACGATTTTTGATATGACGGTTGATACCTCTTCTTACTTACCTGCCCTCATAATTCACGCATACTTTTAATACCAATACCATAAAACGATGAGTAAATAAATAAAACAATGTAATTAAAAAGCATTTTAGATTTTAGGCTTAATAATTAAGAGGTTTTAATTGTCTATTATATTACCTGATACAAGAAATAGATACAATACTTCCAGCTTTTTCCCTCTTGGCGACAGTCGGGGCCACTTGAATAAAAAAAAAACATTTATTTTGTGAATAGGTACGTCTCATGATTTTCTCACGGTATAAACGGAGGTATGTTGAAAAATACAAAATAAAAAACTGCTTAATCTTGTACTATTGAAGCAATGCGGTTGTTACAGTTAATGGTATCCTCAAAGCGAAACTATCTCGTAAGTGTAGAAACTACTTGAAACGTTACTACCATGGGCACTCCCCTAATTTGTCCTAAGAATTCTTATATCGGCTGTTTTCAAAACCGAATAATATGTATTAGCTAAAATAATCACACAAAACGAATAGATATTAAAAACTATGTTATCTGTCCAAAATCCGTTTTCATTCACAAGATACAAACGCTTAATTAAACTATCTACCTAACATGAATTTAAATGAGCTGCGTCATTACTTTATTGTTATTTACAAAAGTTTACTGTTAAGATACTCCTAGAAGGTCTTCTCAAACAGAGTCACTTCTGTCTTTTCTTAAATCAGTTCCTTAAGGCAGAGGGTGTGTTATGTAAACGGTCGTTATACAGCAATCATAGCAGTTGTCTGAAATGAGACTTGCCCTTAAGATAAACAAGTAACGTGTGCGCGGAAGTACCGACATCTCCAAGTTATATTTTGCTTCGCTCCGCTTTTCTGTGTAGGAGATTGTAAGATTGCGAATGCGAAGTGGCAAATTTTTTGTGAGTTTCATGTTAATATTCCGTGCCTTCATATATTTGGAGATTTAGACTAAGTCAGAGAAAGTCAGGTCTAGCGCATGTTAAATAATACCGACTAACATTTGCTAAAGGTGCTTAATTTTAATTACTTTTTTTAGAGATTAAGAATCCTTGAAAAACATTTTTTACAGAAATCTAACAAAAGAGTAAACCAAGTGTATTTACAGCAATTTTAATATAAGTGTCTAACGAACTATTTATAATAAGAATATATCGTGGTTTTGCACATACGGGTACACCTGTGTAATGTGTATAAGTACCTAAATATCAGTGGCGGCACATCCATAGAACTCGATTCCCGCCGGCTTGTCTTAATTTCAGTCAACTGAGCAGAAACCAAATCAGTTCCGGATTGCCCAAGAATTTTTTTAGTGTCCGACCGAAATTTTGGTTTCGGTTTCGGTCAGTTTCGGCCAAAAAAACGTGTTTCGGCCCAAGCTTCGGTTTCGGCCAAAAAAAGGCGGAACCTTTCGGCCGTGCCGAAACTTTCAACATTGTACTTAATCCATAAAAATACGTTCTGTCACACCGTTTTTAACCATTGTCACCATCAAATATATCAGAGCGGCCACGGTACTCAAAAATGCACTTTATCGCCGTGACAATAGGGACCATGTTCAGATATTTGTGACCACCTTAGCCGCTCCGATATATCTGATGGTGACTGTACAACGGCTGACATGTAACTGAAATAAATGTGTACTATTTAACACGTCTATCAAAGTTTCGGTTTCGGTTTCGGCCGAAACTGGACCCAGAGCCGAACCTTCTGTTTCGGTTTCGGTTTCGACAAAAAAACATGTTTCATTCAGACTCAAAATTGTTTTGACACACCGCCACTGGTTACATACTACATCTAGTAGTCTAGGCATCCCTAGTGAAATATTACGTCCTAGTGCTCGACACCCTACTAATAGTTGACACCCTGCTGTCACTGCTGTACTGGCGAGCATTTCGACGTTTACCTTACCCGATAGCAAACTCGTAGCAATATCAGATGCATTAACCATTAATTCACTGTCATTCGCAATATTTCCAACATAAATCAATGTATATAAAGCCAGTGTAATTTAGCCCTTTAATATCCCGCCACGTACCAAGACGACTCGCACGTACCACCATAATGGTAAAGTGGACGTCAAAAATATATACACACTTTAGCAGCTTCCTCCCTTGTAATAAGCTGCAAAACTGTATACATATCTTTGGCGTTGAATGTACAACTGATGCTACGCAGTTTCATCACCCAAATAGCATTTCTTATAACTGAACGAATGTTTAAAACACGCGGCAAGCATGTGTTTTATGGGTTAGGGCTTGTTTTATTGATTTTATGAGTTTTATAACGTTTTACACGGTAAACTTGAGCGATACATGATACTTTCGGTTTCTAGGGGGGCTAGGCAGAGGCGTCAAACGTAGTCATTGGACAATCCGGAGTCATTTCACATGCTTTTTCTTTAAGTTCTCTAGGATAAGGTTCTCTCTCAGTGGCAATGTCTCAATGTTAGATACAAGCTTACTACATGGCCTTTATAAACTACGTGTTCATTGCTACGTACCAACGGGTTCATAATTGCGTACTCAATTTATCAATGAATTCATTCATAAATTGGGTATGCAATTAAGAACCCGATAGTACATATCTTTTTCCTGATGATTTAAGGTAAACGTAAACTTGACATGCTAATGCCAAAAAGTTGACACCCTTTTGTCCACTTTAAGTACTGGGAATGACTTAAGTTTAAAGATGACATGTACTGGGACGGTACGAGCACTTAGACGTTTACCTTCAGTTGAAAAAATAAGAAAGTATTTTTCTTTACTTTCCTTTATTTTTCTATGTTCATATATTTCTCAACTTACACACATTATTCATGAAAAAGGAACATCACCATAAACCCAGTAAAGACCCGAAAAAGTAAACTATCTCTTACACAGACAATTTGGCCTCTCATAAATAAATTCAACGGTATAACAATAAAGTGGGATGTACATACATCATGGCCTACCGTAGCTTTATGCTTATCTTGGACCCATAAAGTGGTATTAATGCATATAAACATATCAAGAGACAATAGTGGGGCTATACTTTTTGGATTTGTTGGGACATTTCTTTTTAATACGGATTATTCTAATATCTATAATTTCATTGACACGTTTTTTTTATTTCGCTCTCTAGCGATAATATCGCCTGTTGTCTGCTTCTGTGTCCTATACTATTAAATTTTACGGTAGGTGCAATACATTTTATTGGATTTGTGTCGTGGTTGTGCTGACTGCAAATTAGTAGAATTAGCTGAGATATACTTAATTAAAGCAAATATCTATTTGTAATCAAAATAATTAAATATATAAAAATAATAAGTACCTAGTATTGAAAATAATTAATTAATGTTATGAAGAGTAAATATTTTTTCGCGTGTACACAGAGCAGATGTATGAACCATCTTACTTCTTATAATTTCAGGGTCACGTTTAAATATCAGATAACTGATAATATCCGATATGTATCTATTTATAACAAATACAAAACGTAAGGTATCTATATATGTCCGTTTATCCAATTTCTATATATTAGATTTAAGTCAGATATACAAATTTCTCATATAAATATGTAATTTCTTAAGGAAATAAATGTGTTTAAACCGAAACTAAAGTTAAAGTTGTAGAGCTTACAAATACAAAATACCTCCATGTTAGCATTGAAAAAAGATGAAAAAATCCCAGCCACGTCCAATTTTGTAGTCACCCCACACAGCGGATACTCGATCTTCCTTTTGCAGGCTCGACGGAAAAGTTTGCCAGATCCGTTTCCCGTGTTTGCCCTACGCTACCCTCCCCGTGCCCTACCCTCCCCTATCTTCCACAAATAAATACATTGTCCCCCGGGAATAAATCTGGTTGATTCGAAAAAGAACGTTTATTTGTTTTTATGGGACGCGGCTAGGTAAAGGCTGTAAAACAAGTCACTATAGCGGCTATATGGAGCTTGTGAAAAGAAGTCATGATAATGTTATTGTACTCGTAATAAAAAACAAAGGTCTTTTAGTATTAAAGGAAATTTCGCTTTTCAATAACTAATCGCTTACTTGCTTTGGAAGTACAATCAAAAATAACTTCTATCATAAAATATATTTAAAATTTCAGGCTACCTAATGAAAAAAAAATCCTAAACATTAACACTAATGGTATAATGCATTAGCCAAACAATTATGTTAATAATCTGTTGGGTACGGCCTTTTATAAATAGTTACTCATTGTTGCGCCCGCCGCTATTATTTTTTGCACAGCAACAGTAGAATTAAACGTTTGACATAGGTAACATAAACGTACTAGGTACATAACGTGTTTAATTAAAAATTCGCACATAAAGCAATGAAACATATTAAAGTTAATTAAAATCAACACCAAGCAACATTTTCTCATAGATATTATGTAAATTAAATACATGTAAGTATTCTAAGTAATTTATTAATTCATATTACAATTATAATGTGTGAAAAATAGTACTCACGTTACTTTAAAGCTGTATAAGCATCATAAGATAGCGCTGGATCAGAGAATGCGGGAAATAAAAATTAATGGGAACAAACACTCCATTACGACCAGACATAACTCGGGGGCAAATCTCGAATTAGGGACGTATAGTTTAATATTCTGGATGTGGCTGGAAAACCTCTATATACCTAAATTATTTCCATAAAGTATTTTTTTTAAATCATACCTATTTCAACTAATTAATTGACAAAACCCATTTAAAAAAATCTTAATCCAAAAAATGGATACTTAATGAAAGCTGATCGAATTTACTCTATAAGACTCGGACTGGGTTGTCTATTGTCCGTCAACAGATGGCATTGCAAACGTTATAGAAGTAAGTATAGGTAAAATACTGAAAATACATCCCTGCCTAAAATCTAACCGTCTAACATGGTAAATATACGACTATATGTGTTTAGACTGATTGCAAAGAATGCTACAGTAAGTATTCGAGGACTGCATGCTAAAGAGCTATTTAAAAGTTTACTGGTTTTCAAGGTTTTCAATTTAACAGCATTATCTAAAAAATACTATAATCTAACTACAATACTGATTGTGGTACAATTACATATCTAACTTCGCTTTGATGTTGATGTACTTACAATTGTATTTCTCTTTTAAAAGTAGTTTCTATTTATTTTTATTAGTAAGGTAATCTATGTATATAAATAATACCAAAGAAGTCTCAGTACGTAGCAAATAACGTTTATTTTTATATTTTTCCGAATCCTATTCTGTCTAACATTCATTGGCCAAATTCAGCACCTCAAACAAGTGTACTTACGTATTCATATTCATATTCGACTCGTAGCCACTTCCATATGCCTTAAATCAGCAGTCTAAACCACGCTGGCTCTAATTCCTATCGTTGTCATAGCGCAAGCGAATTTCTGACTCAACCAAACTAGTACGAAATTGACCAGTTGCTGCATATAGTTGTTAGACTTTCAAAGAGCAGCTTAAACTAGTTTTTCCTGGATAATAACAGCCTTAAAGGCAACAACCAGCACCGATAGTGCGGCAATAAACCGCCGTAAATGGCCCGGAACTTTTCTCTAATGGTTTATTTAAAAATCTCACAGTTTTCATTCCGCGTCTCCGAATAAATCGGTTTTTTTTAATGTCTGAGACGTTCCCGGTCTCCTTTATACGATGTTTGCGCTTTTAACTTGTAATGGGTGATTTAAAGGCGTGTTTTGGATGCTGTACTCGTATTGTTTAGACTTCCATTTAGTGTTTGCGAAAATACATTTCATAAAAGCTATGTGCACATAGTAAAGTTAATGTTTACGTTTTCTTTAATTTCACTCCTGAGATATATGTACATACAATGTGACAGTTATTAAGTAGAAGGGATATTTATTATTTAGACACGCGAGTAGGTAAAACTCATTTTGGATTTTATTAAAACCACGGAAAGGAAAGTGATCAGTTTCAATTTCAATGCTTTTCTTTTACTTATCGTTAAAATTGTGCAAATGTTAACTATTCTTTACAGTGCCTTTTGTTATGTTCAATTCTCCATCGCAGATTCGCATCTAAAACTTCTACCGATTTTACTTTCCCAAAATCTTTTTCGTAGTACACTGTAAGAGTTGTAAGCGCGAATACTGCTTGTATTGTATTTCAATTGATTGTCTATCAGTCATATACGTCAATGGACCAGTCTAACTGTGAACCGGAGTTCAGTATAATGTAAATATTATCGGGGGGCACTCTTATTCTAGTGCGCTTCAGCAAATCCTCCTTTACTCGGTATATAGGCCTTTAAATCGACACCCTAATTCTAGTTATTCCTACTTGTTACGTAATAGTAAGCGGGTCGAGGTCTAGTGGGAGCATTTGTCATGTGACCTCAAGATTCGTAGGAACTAAGCGTTATCGTAAAATGCAGTTATACTGGTTTGCTTCAGAGCTCGATGTGCAAGCATTCGATATGCATTTGGAACAGCACCGCAGTATCGACGTCGTCAGGGTCCAGACAATCGCGTTTACGGCGCATAAAAGTTAGTCTTTATAGTCTCTCCGTATATAAAAGTGGCGTTTATGCCTTTTTAATTAATTGTCGTGCCGTTAAATGCCATATCAGCTTTGTAGCTGACACCGATGGCCGGAAAATTGTTAACCGAGTAGTGATTTAACAAAAAATGGGCAGTAAACATAAAAGGCATAAAAACTCGTAAATTGAGTAAGTTTTATCGATGGACAGATTTATGCGTATTGGTTTTCATTATAATGTTTCCTTTATACATTTGCTAATGTCTAGCTGAATTAGAATTTGGTATTCAAGATTCTAAACCTGATCTTTTGTAACTATAGGAATTTATTTTATAAAAACCAGTGGTAATATCTTAATCACGTCGGCATTTCGAGTTGAGACACCCAATTAACCGACTACGGTAGGCGGGTTTCGATGTCTTCATCCTATTATAAATTAGACATACATAATGTTAAACTGAGGGCCCGACGTGAATTGTAGGACAGCCGCATTAGTCACAGCACGATACCTGCTATTAGAAATAACTTATTAAAGCTATCGTATTATAAATAATACCTTTACGAAATTATTTCTCAATACCTTATAGTTTATATCTACATACATAGTTACACAAAAGAGGAATCTAAAGTCATAAGTTTAAGGTAGAAAATCCGGTAGAATTATCGCAAATTGTAAATGTTCCGGCAGAACAGTTGTAGAACTTCATTGAGCGTTGTTAATATTTTTACATTATATTAGTGCAGCGTGTTTCCGTATTGTTTGTAGATTTATACTATATCGGGATTTTAAGTGAAGCCACCTTCACTATAAAATGATTAAAAGAATTTGGCTTCAACGAATACTGATTAAATTAAGAATTTTAGACATTACGTTGTGAAAAATTGTGTAGGTACCTCACTAACATTTCTTAGTAAGCACTTACTTAAACCTGGCTTTGGTTAATTTGTTCAACAATTTTTAACAATAAGTATCATTTAATTTTGAATTGAATTTAGAATACAAAAATATTTTATTAAGATACGGAAAACATCAAGGGTATCTATATGGTAAATTACAAAAGGACTTTCAAGCGTAGACAAAGCGGGACACGTTAACAGACAAAGCTTTTAAAAGTGATAACAGACCTTTGTTTTTGCAAGTACAATTTATAGCAACAATCACACTAAACGCTAACCCCTCCGCTGCCGCGGGTTTCAAAGCCAATTAATTTAGGCCCTCTTTTTTACCCCGTCAACGGTAAAGAGTACAAAGTGGCCATACACACAAATACAAGTGGCTATAAAATGAATGTAGCTGAGTCAGTGAGCGTGTTGCGCATGTGCAGTACATTCCGGTACTTTTATTGATTTCAGTAGCACTAACGGCCCATAATGCCGATGTGCCGGACTGGGTCCCACTCCATGCTTATTAGGTACTTGACGTTTCAACAGAATTTTACTTGTCAACTTTCTAGTTATTACTTTTTAAAGTTATCAAAATTTTTTGGGGCACTTATACCTACTTTAATTTAGGATTGAGTAAAGCTTGAATTAGAGCCTTTGCTCTTCATTGTTCTATTCTGACTCTGCTGTTCTACACTTTAGAGAAAAATAAGACAAATTAACGACTAATATTCTTAGATTAAACTAGCCTTTTCCCGCGGCTTCGCCCGCGTACTATAAGTACTCAAAAAGAATACGATACCCATGTTGATTTTCAGACTTTGTGACCACATTTGCCCCTTTTAGGGGATGAATTTTCAAAAAACCTGAAACACGTGTTTACTCATTTATCGTTAGGAATACTCCTGTGAAGTTTCGAATAAAATAGTCTAACAAATCTTGATTCGCCATACAAATTTTGGACCCCCATTTTACCCCCTTAGGGGGTGAATTTTGTAAAATCCTTTCTTAGTGCACCCTTAGACCTTATATGGAACCTACATGCCAAATTTGGAATCTCTAGAACCAGCGGCTTGGGCTGTGCGTTGATATGTCAGTCAGTCAGTCAGTCAGTCAGTTTCTTCTTTTATATATTTAGATAGGCTCTTGACAAACCTAAGCTTGACATTTCTTCAAAAACATCTCTCAACTTTCATTAATACCCCATTAAATTCCTCAGGCACGTAATATCCGAACCAGCCTACCGTCTAATAAAGGCTATTTGTCTTGCAAACCAAACGTTGGCAGTTCGGGACTCAATAAACACCCAGCGCACGTAGTTCCGGATTAACTGAGGGAGTGGCCGATCTTAATTGCCGGACCGTGCAGTGTATTGTTTCTGCTGCTCATTAAGAGGGTTTACTTTGGATTTATCTGCAAATAAATATAATTACATATGTATGTGGACACGGAACTGCTAATAACTGTATGGAAATCTCTGGGAGAATTTTTCATTTCAAAAATGTTTAGGCTCCTACCGATTAATACATTTTAATATAGCTAGATGCATGTGTCAACATGCCGTATATAGGTATGTATCGAATAGTACCTCCATAATTGCACACATTCTACTCTGAAGTTTTTTTCTGGCCATACTGGTTACAAGTGGTATTATTATTTAGTCTGCTAAACCGTCTGTTCCAGTAGAAGAAAAAAAACTATAGGTAATAATCCTTTTTTTACTATTCCAACAATACAATATATCTCATAAACTTATAGCTCATAGGTGCCTATACTGGCTTTTAATCATGCAATTTCGGGATTTCCTGATAACTATTAGCCTAAGATTTAAAAAAAGGGAATTGGCTGCTTTAGTAGTAACTTATTTAATTGACCAATTTATCAGTCAGTTCATAGATATCTTTAAGAAACTTTTACTATTACAGACAGAAGTTGTCAACCTTTCAAAAATATATGAAAAGGCATTAGTGGTGACCGCCGGATGTTCTAACGGCGCGACGGCTGCGCAGCCTTTATTAAAACAAAATTACACGCCGCAGAAACCGAGCTGAGCTTTTAATATTGGTGTAGAAATGCTTGTACCAACTGTTTAATACATCTAGAAAGGGGTACGTTTAGTTCTCGATATTTCTGAATGTCTTATTAAATATAAAACTAAATAAAAAATAATGGCAAAGGAACAGTGTAAAGCTTAGTTTTAGTTTGGCCTTGGTGGGTAACTTTGACCATTGAGATTAAATGTAACCAAATTAATCTCAATGGTTTTATTATTGCATTAAAAATTAAAATTATATTACCTACTTTCCCATTTTTTCTAAGCATTGTGGTATCGTTAGCAGACGTTCTGCTTAATACCAAATTAAATTAATTGCTACTATAATTTTAATACTAACCACCGACGTTATTATAGGTTTAAATATATTTATTCTCAAAAAAAAAGACGTCACATTTTTTTCTAATTTTCTATAAATACCTATGTGATTTTTATTAGGATCAAAAAAACGTTTAAGTTTTTTTTCTAACCAGGTATCTAAAAAATATTGTGCAAAAATATGTTATAAATTAAAATTGAGTAAAATAACCTCTTCAGCGCCTGAAGAAAAATAAGTATCAGTGTAAAATCTTGCTGCGCATCTATCTAAATGTAGCCGCCCACTTTCATCGCATGCTTACATTGAACGTCTTTCAATAAGAAAACTAGAAATGTGTTGTAATTGTAAAATGATGAAATAACTAGGTCCTTGTTACATTACAGCAGAGTTGCAACAAAGTAGGGCAGGTACCTATTTAATTTCTAAATACGTAAAACATAAACCAATCGTATGGACCTACTTGTATTAATTTAATAATAACCCAGGTATAGTTTGTCCGGCGGCTAAAGGACAAATAAGCCATACGCTGGTGGACAAACTATACAACCATGTCGAAATACAGTTAAAATGATAAATGATTTGATTTGATGACAGGTACTTTACTTTATTCCTACATTATGTATTATTAAATAGGTACCTAATATGTAATATAGTATTGAAAACCAGCAACGAAGCTTGCTGTGACGTTGTACCAATTTTAGCCCCAAATGAGAACAAAAATCCATTTGTTTTTGCAAAAAATTTAACGATTTGCTAATTTCGAATTGTACGTCTTCTGTTCATATACATTTCAAATACAATACAATAATTTTGTCCTATCTAAAAGGTTGGTTAAATAGTCGATACATCAGACGCATAGACCGGAAGTACCAATTTTAGCCCCAAATGAGCGCAAAACCCATTTGTCTTTGCAAAAAATTAACAATTTGTTAATTTCGAATTGTACGAGTTCTGTTCATTTACATTTCAAAAACAATACGATCATTTTTAGGGTTCCGTACCTCGAAAGGAAAAAACGGAACCCTTATAGGATCACTTTGTTGTCCGTCTGTCTGTCTGTCTGTCTGTCTGTCTGTCTGTCTGTCTGTCTGTCTGTCTGTCTGTCTGTCAAGACCATTTTTCTCAGGATCGCGTGGAGGTATCAAGCTGAAATTTATATCAAATACTCAGGTCTATTGTCCCTTGGAACTGTGATAAAATCAAACTTAAAAGCCAACGCAATCAAAAGATACAGTCGTTTATGCTGCAAATATTAGTTTTTCGGCACTCGCAAAACCTACGGGGTACTTCCCGTGAACTCAGAAACTTGAAATTTAGCACGAAGCAACGTCATATAGCATAGACAACGGAAAAATTACAAAAAGTACAAATTTTTAGTAAAATCATACAAAAAAATATTTTTTTAAATTTTAAACTTACTACCTTTTTCCTCGTAAACGCGTGGAGGTATTAAATTGAAATTCATGTCAAATACTCAGGGCTATAGGACCTTTCAGATGTAGCAAAACCAAACTTTTATGTCAACGCAATCAAAAGAAATAGCAATTTAAGTTGCATATTTTGAAACTGAGTACTTGCAAGAAACTCAAAACCTAAAGGGTACTTCCCGTAAACTCAGAAACTTGAAACTTGGCACGAAGAAATCTCATATAGCACAGACAAAGGAAAAATTACGAAAAGTAGACATTTTTAGTAAAATCATACAAAAAATATTTTTTTAAATTTTAAACTTACTACCTTTTTCCTCGTAAACGCGTAGAGGTATTAAATTGAAATTCATGTCAAATACTCAGGGCTATAGGACCTTTCAGATGTAGCAAAACCAAACTTTTATGTCAACGCAATCAAAAGAAATAGCAATTTAAGTTGCATATTTTGAAACTGAGTACTTGCAAGAAACTCAAAACCTAAAGGGTACTTCCCGTAAACTCAGAAACTTAAAACTTGGCACGAAGAAATGTCATATAGCACAGACAAAGGAAAAATTACGAAAAGTAGACATTTTTAGTAAAATCATACAAAAAATATTTTTTTAAATTTTAAACTTACTACCTTTTTCCTCGTAAACGCGTAGAGGTATTAAATTGAAATTCATATCAAATACTCAGGTCTATAATACCTTTCAGCTGTAGCAAAATCAAACTTCTACGTCAATTTTTACTTATATACCTACAGGTTTGTACGGAACCCTCGGTGCGCGAGTCCGACTCGCACTTGGCCGGTTTTTTTTTCCTATCTAAAAGGTTCGTTAAATAATTGATACATCAGACGCAGAGGCCGGAAGTACCAAGTTTAGCCCCAAATGAGTGCAAATGCCATATGTTTTTTGCAAAAATTTAACGATTTGCTAATTTCGAATTGTACGCGTTCTGTTCATATACATTTCAAATACAATACGATCATTTTGTCCTATCTAAAAGGTTGGTTAAATAGTTGATACATCAGACGCAGAGACCGGAACAGGCTGCCCCCGGGGTCACAGCCTCTAGTTTTTCCAAGCATATCTTATTGCCCTTCTGTTGATTCCCCGGCCCGTTAGTTTCATCGCCCGGGGCAGGGTCGCTATCTCGCGAATTTAGGGGAATATGTCTTCGAGGAGCCGTTGGAAGTTTTAGTGGGATTTGTTGTTTAGTTGACACACTTGCGAGTTTTGTTTGTCGGAATATCTAGTTTTCTGGAGTAAAATTAAAGGGATGTCAACAGCTAAATTCCATCCCTATCATTTTCTGCGCGAGTGAAGGAGAAATACTGTGTTACGATTAGTATGAGAGGAGGAATTGCAAATTTTACAAAAGCAAAGGTTTCAGTGCAAACATAAAGTACCTATCGGTAGCAAAAATCTTTGTTTCTAGAGGATAAAATACCTATGCGATCCTGCCTCTTTGCCGAAAAAAGTTTCCCAAACTGTTTCATTTGCCAACTGTGTCATTTGGCATACTGCTTTTTTTTCTGAAACTGTAAAATTTTCAAGCTTTGTTTTGTAGCAATCCTGAAATTCTTGCAGAAAAAAATTCAGTATGCCAAATGACACAGTTGGCAAATGAAACAGTTTGGGAAACGTTATTCAGCGAAAAGGCAGAGAACCATCATCTATAGATAATTAGGATTTTTTTCTAGCAACGAAAATACTACTAACGATTAATAAAATAAATATAGGTATATAAACATTATCCTAGAAAATGTTACATTTCATTTGACACACCCCTAATTTTAAGAGCTTATACGAACTTAAACTCATTGTGGAGATTTATCCCTCACTCCATATCCGAGGAAGGATTAAAACATGCAAATCAAACAAGCAATATAATATAGGGTTGCCTCCCTCCGACCCTCCGTCTTATTTATTCATCTGACTAGGAAAAAATGTTGTTTTGTTTACTCTGGGATAGGGGAGGTCAGGTCGCGAACTTACTCCATTTGATATTTTTCTTTATTTTGCGTAAATAATTCTTGTAAGCTTCATGTATCCGAAAACTTAGTACCTAAAGTACTTTTTTCTAAACGATTGAAGGTCTAACCAATGTATTTAACAAAATGTCGATACATAAAAAAATGTTTCATAAAAAATATCAATTTTAGATACTTACACTGACAATTACGAGTATATCTATTTATCAGAGAAACATGAAGTTTGAAAGAATCTTTACAAAGTGTATTCGGGAAAGATACACCTCAAGAATAACACAATTTTGGTATTGATATAATTCAGTAATTTTTACCATCTACTTCCTGTAAACTAGCTAATAAAAACTCGGCTCTCTACCTTTATTTTTTGCGCCATTGTAAAAAAAGTCAGTCCCTTATTGTTGTAAAATTTACTTCAACCCTAAACTTCTTAGTCTAGCTCAGTATTCAGAGTACCTAGCATATCTAGGCGGAGCAGCGAATCGGGCAAATGGCACCCTCAGCTAAGCCGCTCCGCCTTACATCGCTATCTCGCTGCCACCGGCACTCAAACTGTGGGCGTAATCCTTCAAGTACTAGTAGGAAATGCTACCGGTTCTGATTTTCTATGGCGATAACCGGGAATTCCCGGTTCCGGGGCTGGATTTGTATAAAAAATGAGTAACGGTAACTAACTGTATTAACTAGTTGCAAAGGCGTTATGAAACGCTTTTTTTCTATAATTTATCTTTATGGGAGCTTAATTTTATCTCAGGTGTTTTAATAATCAAGGATCAAGTGTTTGGCAAGATGTTAAATAAAAATAACTTCAATAAAAATTCAGTTTTTTTAATAAATTTATCGACAGCCGGATATTGAAATAAAACAACTAAGTACTATTTAGGTTTTACAGCTACCGTTAATTAAGGTCTCAAAGGTGCATCTACATAAAAAAAACAATTAGGTTGCATTATTGATATGAGTTTTCAAAGAAAACTATAGGCGGTTGAACGCAACTTTTAGTATTCTTTTAATATCAAATAAATAATTTTAAATAAATAGTAAGTATTTAACTGAATGTATTTAATTTATTTGCACTTTTGGGATCAAGCTTAAAGCTATTTATTTGATATAAGTACGTTTAAAAATCTCAAAACTTTGAACAACCTTGCTCATTCCACCCCAACGCTACCCTTTTTAAGGGGATTTCTTTATGTTGTGAGAGCTCATTCGAAGCGTCCATCAAGACTATTCGGAGCGCCGTTACGGTCGAGCAAATGTACCGAAATCATCGCTTCACTGCCAGCCTTGTACCGACATATTGTACCTACTGGGATATTGTAATAAGACTGGCGTTTGGTTCAATTGTGAGCTCCAATCGATAACTTTGATGGTATTCTAGTTATAAATCGTTGTAGAGTTTTTTTGATAAAGTAAAAACGTATAAATATCAATGGAGACCGTCCATGTCTCATGAATCTATCTAAGTAGGTACCCTACTTCAAGCGTCTTATTCACATCGGTTGAAAAAATGTACCGAAATCATGGCTTCTCTGCCTTGTACCAAATATTATAGGTACCTACTGGGAAATCGTACCTATATTTGATTCAATTGTGAGCCTCAATCGATAGTATCGGTGAAGTTAATGGTGGCAATCGCACTAAAAATCAGAAATGCGTTGAATTTTTTGAGACCTCATTATAATAGTACAGTCGCAGCGGGGTATTTAGGTACCATACAATATACATGTGTATTTCTTTTGTCGGTTGTCCGATATTTCAGCAATATTACATGCGCCGTCATCACGGACGTTGCTGCCAGTTTTTTTTAATGGCTTTTACTCCTCGCCAGTTTTAGCGAGGTGAATTCTGCCAATGTCGGGGTGTACTTTTGATTTTATTAATTTTATTAATAAAATTGAAGCAACGTTGTTCGGTTGAGGCCTTGCCGATAGTAAGGTGATAGCCTCCTTACAAACACGTGGGTGGCCGAGAACCCGGTTTGTTCAACTAATAAAGGGTGGTTACGCGCGTTTTAAGACTAATTTTTCATTAGCTGCACACTTGTTCGTTAGGTCACCGCACAATAAGCTATCAATATTACACACTGAACTACGTACATGAGCAAAAAATAATTCTAAAGACGTCGCAGCCATCTTGAGCCCTTACGTTAGCTGATTACCCTCTTTTGATGTTATCTTGAAATCGAATATTTTTCTAATGACAAACATGGAAGGTATAAATACCTGTTATTTACTTCGTTCATTATTTATCGGGCAGTTCCCGTACGTACGTATAATAGCCGGTCCTGGGCAGCAAGTCGCCGGGACTGCCGCGTATATCCCGGTAATTGGAGCGCCAGCATCCCACTTTCTTTATTGCGAATAAACTACCGCACTGCCGCTGTTTTTGATACTTACCGCGTATTCTCAGTGAGAGCGAGTATTTTATTTTAATTGTTTTGTATTTTCTAAAGTTAACATTATTAATGAATACTTTAAATTTTATACGCATTTTTAGTTACCTGCCCAATATATTTTTAATGATGAGATTTAAAAAAATATATTTATACCAATTTTTTACACAGTTCCTTATTTATCGTCAGGCGGAGTGTTTTGTTGATACTTGGAGCTTATTTGAAGTGACAGCGATTATTTTAGTGTAGTTTATGTGTACATTAAAATATCATAAACAAATAAGTACTATCAATTTATACGCAGCCATTTCTGGTCTATATCAATACCTAATATATGTAAGTACCTACCTACTATTAAACAGCAATCAATTTACGCGAATTAAAATCCAGTTGTTAACAACCACTGTTGATATTAATATGTATTATAAAGTGTATATGTACCTAAGTACATACTTATAGCGTAATTAGGTAGTGTTCACCGTGGCTCGCTAGATCTCGTAACCTGCGCCGGAGTCGCGAAAACACCACGATTGAACTTACGATCATTCTCATTACCAGGAGTGTTCTAGCGACGCAAACGTTCATATCCGGGATTCGTACGTTACACGGTTACGGAGTTAAGCTGCTTATTCAAATTGAATTGCTGTTTACAAGCTTCTGAAATATGCTACAAAGGTCTAAGATGCTCAGACGGGAACGCAACTTTAGATACCTACAGACCATCATAACATAAGGCCCAAATTGGGTGGCAAATTTCTTATTTACTAAATTATTAAAATTCTTAAAGGAATTGGAGTAGGTAATGATTCATACAAAAAAAACAATTATTAAGTCAAATGTGTTATATTTCATAGTTTATCTACATTTACGTAAATCCCAACCTAATTGTACGTGTATGAATTAGGTAAAGTTTTTATACGAGAAAATTATCTACAAAATTTTAATTGAAATATGTTTTAAACTTTTTTTTCTTAATAACTACGTACCTAAGTAAGTATTTTTTTTTCTTAGAATCTATTGTAGGTTAACCTAATCACAACCAAATTTAAGAACAGTACTGACAGTCGGTACATTGCAATTTTTACATCTCTTAAATCTGCCAAGAAATATTTATTGCACAAATACCAAGTACTTAACACGTCAATGCCGTCGGCATTTTAACTCGGAGTGAAAATACTCTCGTGTCACTCGTCCTTTTAGTGTTGTTTATATTTTGTTGTGATTTCTTTGTTCTCGTACTTGTTTATGGTTATATGTTCCTTTGTTTTGTCACCTGCACCCACGCGTCTCGGGGGTTTAATTAAGTCCGTGTCAGACCTGAAAAAAGAGATAAAGCAGTCATTTATAAGGACAAACAAATGTTTTATTACGGTATCGAACAAGGGGTTATGAATAATTATTTTAAACGTCACAACTTCTTTTGGTCCGCTTCCATTGCATTAAAATATTGGAAAAGCCGCGAAGGGTACATTTTTTAGAGTCACTGCAGTGTTAATGTCCAATCACTACCCTTTACTAATTTTGTTATACTTATATTTAATTTGTGTTTCTAAATAATTTATAGGTGCACACTAAATTTAATTCTAAATAAGTATATTATGTATTATGTATCAAACCACCAAGGCATATTGTAAAAATGTAGGTAGCTATCCATTCTTTCCTGCTACTCAAACATTTGTCTACTTTTATTCCATAAAACACAATGATTCCAATATAAGCTTCCCTCCCACTAAATACCCCTAAATTCCAATTAAACAAGCCTCTGTTAAGCCTACTCCATACTTATATCTACAGCTATACCTACCGCAGTTAGCTCTCAACACATCCGTAAATCTACAAACATAGCTACGCAACATAGCTACAAACATAGCTACAAACATAGCTACAAACATAGCTACACATCCGTGTATGTACGAGCCCGGGAATGGGGAGCAATGAATATGTATAAGCGTTAAATGTGCCAAGCAATTAAACTCCGCCTGTGGTTCGGTTCGGACCCTATCTAGCTATACATATAGCTAAAGGGTTGTAAATAGTCACAGATTCATTAGGTGTGAATTTTGTGTGGGCGATAATGAGATATAGTTTGTAAATAGTGGATTTAGGTACCCTAGTGTAGTTGTATAACCAAATAAATCTAAATATATAAAAGAAGAAACTGACTGACTGACTGACATATCTACGCACAGCCCAAACCGCTGGTTCTAGAGATTCCAAATTTGGCACGTAGGTTCCTTATAAGGTCTAGGGATGCACTAAGAAAGGATTTTTCAAAATTCACCCCCTAAGGGGGTAAAATGGGGGTCCAAAGTTTGTATAGCGAATCAAGATTTGTTAGACTATTTTATTCGAAACTTCACAGGAGTATTCCTAACGATAAATGACTAAACACGTGTTTCAGGTTTTTTGAAAATTCAACTCCTAAAAGGGACAAATGTGGTCACAAAGTCTGAAAATCAACATGGATATCGTATCCTTTTTGAGTACTTATAGTACGCGGGCGAAGCCGCGGGAAAAGGCTAGTTGTTTTATACGGGTTCTGGTGGATAGGAAATTACCTAGCCTATATCCTCAAGGTTCTTATTCGAAGGTTGTAGCCTATCACGGTAGAATTAAAACAAGGTATAGCCACTACTACGTCACAGGCACGACTTTGATTCTTAAACTTTAAGTTTCGAAATAATTTTAACTAAATGAGTGGATGTCGCTTAATGGATTCTGCATAATATGCAAATGTAGTGAACCTAAACCTAGCCCCGCACTCCGCAAGGTAGCTCCATACATCCACTAATTTCATTAATATCACCCCAAATTTAAAGTTTGAGAATCAAACTGGTGTCTGTGAGTAGTGATGCCTGATGGCTATACCTAGTTTTGTTCTACCATGTAGCCTATATCTTAAATTATGATTTTAAAATAAAATATACCATGAAGATTTTATTTTTCTAATCCTACAGGAATAATTATAAATAACTTCTGCATAATTAGAAAGGTTTTCCATAAAAAAAACCTTCATGGTATATTTTATTTTAATAAGTATCACAAATTAGTAATAGGTACCTATTTAGAAGAGTAGTACCTTAGTCCTTATTTTCGCGCATAAAATTAGGAAAAAAACCCTAAATTTATTAAATATAAAATTGGGTTAGATAGATAGGGCTACGAAATTGTACTAAAATACCTACCTATTATGAAATAAAATCTCAGCCCAAATAGTAAACAAAATTCAAAGATTTATCCAAAACATTCAAACCAACGCACCTCAAAACAAAACGCAACATAAAAACATTGAATCAGTGTTAAAAATAAAAGAAAGATGAGATTTATCTATAATGGCCGCCATACAACCGAGTCAGCATTACAAGAAAATACACTAACCTGGTCAGAATTCCCTGATCGCTACGCCAAACAATTCTCTCCACGTTCGATCAGGGAATTTAAACCAAGGGTGGTCAAAAGTCTCTGAGCGTTTACAAGGGAGATTTCTAAGCGACGACGGTAAGGGACTTTTGCCACGGCTTTGTCATATAGAGTTGTCAAGGGCGGGGTCTAGTGATGAATTGGAAACATTGTGAGCGGGTTGGGAGGGGGGCTTTTTTGAAGGGAGTCTTGGGGGTCGAGGGGAGAGGGGTGATTAATGCTCCCTCTAGAGGGAAGCCATGTTCATTATAGAACGAGAGAATGTGTTAGCCGACTAGTCTACTAATATATTTTGGCTTCGAATACCCGACGTGGGTTTATTATTAGTTCATTATTTTAAGCATTTTTATCTCTTCCGGAGATAAAAAATGACACTACCGATCAAGGTTCATTTCTAGATGAGGCAGCGGTTGTTTTGGAAGCCATAAGTCGTTTACCGTCGGATAAATTGGAGAGCTTTGTGAGACAGGTTATTCAGTTTATGGCTCTATTAATATTGTAATGGCTGTTACAGATACTTATTAATTTTAAAGGCAATAAATATTGGCTGATAAATGCTACAGATTACCTTTTGAAAATTTGTGACCGTTAATGCTGTATAGTTAATTTTGATCTATAAAATATTTCGTTGAATTGCTTTTTAAAGAAAAAGGTACGAATAAAGATATCAAGACTTATATGTACTTACTTAGTAATTAGTAGGGATTAAGATTAAAAAATCTTTTGTAACACTACATAACCATTCAACTTTTCTTGATACTACTACATATTAAACGTCATAAAATACTCTCATTGGGAGAAATTACTTAGTATTTATTTAAAAGGACTTGACGACACTGTTTCAAATATTATGATGAAAATAAATTAGTATCTCGTACAACTCATATCATAACATTCAGATATTAATATTGCGACATAACACCCTTATGAGACTATTTCACAATATTACAATAAACGGAGAAACGCAATGCGGCCGTAAGCTGAATTAGAAGTGAATTATACTGCTAATATACGCCGCAATAAGAGCGCGTGGCGACGGCAGATAGCTTAGCACGGGAATTATAAAGGTGCCTATGTTGTGGCATATTAAACGACATATTACAGCTTAAATTAATCTACGTTGGAGTACAGTACAGTATTGGCATATTTTTAGTTGTTTGAATTCAATAATTAGAGATTGTGCTATGTGCAAAAATATTATTTCTTTGAGATGGGTAAAATTAAAATATAAATACAAAAAATACTAGGATATAAAAAGTACTTTAATTCCCAACATTACATGTAGGTAGCTGATGTAGCAGTTTCTGATATATTATATCGAATATCTTAGATAGTTACTAAAGGTGAAGAAGCTTTCAGGACACGATTATATTTAGGTATAAAATGGGTAATAAATATTCGTAGATACATATACCTGCAGAGTAAGGATTGCAATCCGGTATATTTGGTACAAAAATTACCGGATCCGATACCTGATTGCAATCTCTACTGCAGAGACGGATTAAAATTTAGTTAATAACCAGATTAAGGGCCTGTTTCACAATCTCCAGATAAACTTATCTGCCAGTTAAAATTATTGCTATCCTTTTCTCCAGTCATATAAAAGAAAAGAACAGCAAACATTTATCTGACAGATATGCTTTAACTGGAGATTGTGAAACAGGCCATTAGTAAAGTAAAATTTCAAAAGGCATATTTATAAAGCGTAGAGCACTTTAGAAACATAAGCAATATTAAACTACAACAATTCATAGCAATATCGAATGGCACTTGACTCGTGTTCCTAACACCCACATCGCACCTACATTCTTGACGTGTGCATCTGTGTATAAGGTACTTACGTACTATACAAGCATCTATAGGAAATGATGTTGTGAAACGATACAAATGATATACATTTAAAATGTGATGCGTGCAATAGGTAGGTCGTTTTTAAGAGTATACCCATTTTTTGGGCTGTCATTTTAATTCCTTGAACATATAAATAGCTACCTGGATGTTTTTGGTGTAACTTACACCAAAAACATCCAGGTAGCTATTTATACCGTGTATTTGTACCGTGTAAGTACCTACCTGTTATAATTTTTATAAGAGTCTTGAAAAAACATTTTATAACGCTGTAACACAGCGTCCAAATGGTAATAGGCAAAGGGTAGGTACCTACCAGTATCAGCCTGTGCTGGACATAGATGCCCGGCACTAGTTTTCAGACAGGTCTCAGACTAGGTTTGTCGGAAGGTAACAATACAATTTATAATAACAAAAAAATTCTTCGTTTTCCAACAAATATTGCAGCGTCAGCTCGTAACCCCTTACGCTTCTGAGGTACCAACTCAACTCAAGTATTCCATTCGCACTCCGCATTTAAAATAGAAACAATGGGCCCATTAAAAATCCGCTCTCGGATATTTTCCGAACACCCCGTAGCACCAATAAATCGGCAGCTTTCCGTAGAAGCTATTCCCGCAGCGTTTTCTATTCCGAGCTGTGCACCCGTTTTTCTTAGGAACCCATTATAAGGCGAGGGCGACCCCCGGGAGGTACCACCCAACCCCCAACCCCCCCGAAAGTAGAGGTTAAGTCGACGTATAGGCCGTTATGAAAGTTTATAAGTAGAATGGATGATAATTATTACACGGTTTATGTATAGGGCGTGCTTTTTGAACGATATCACCTGGTTTCGCAAGATTTGAATGCAGAGACGGATTTTAAGTTGAGCTTTATCTCTTTCATTTACATTTGGCAACGATATGGCTCTTAAGATGGTATTCAAATCGTCGCCTTTCTACTGTAGATTACAAACCCACCAAACAAATTGTATGTTTCCCTTTGAAACGAAACGCACAACTAATACCATCTAGAGACATTCCATTTCGAAGTACGGTTAGAGATGTTTGTAAATTATATGTTTGGAAAAACCTAAATACAATAAATCCAATCGAAACAAATCGATATTGCGGTCTGTTAATTATTTCATTTATTAATCAAAACAACACAGCATTACAGTAAAAACCAAGGCACTGGATCCGTGGTGGCCAATGACCTATGTAAAAGATATAATAGAACTCAGAAAATTATTATATGCTAGATACTTACATGAGAGAAATAAATATGCGTCAATTTCAAATTTCAGACGGCGTATATACAAGGTATAACAAAAATGCTTACAATCTGTATAAGTAGGTAACAATAAAGACGCGTACCTAATTATTGCATGATACTCTTAGTGACCCGACACATTCTCTCGCAGAGTAAAATCAGTTCCTCACGATCGCGAAGCTCGCTCTATTTACATGTAAATACTTTGAAAAAGTAATTCTCGCCGGCGGCGCCCTCGAGATTGCGTACTGCTTCCAGGTGATGCATGATTACTGTTATGGCCGAATATAATTTTCGCAGCTCCGCAACCCATCGCCCCCTCACCTAATCCCCACAAAAAGCCTTCGGAATTACACAGACAGATATTTACCGCGTCGTGAATAAACAAAATTATGGCCGCTGGATCTAACTAACTCCACGATATTTATTATTATACTTATATTAAGTTGTTTATCTTTTTAATGGCCGACCAGAGTTATCGGTGCGCCGGAGGTGGATTTATAACCTCTGGATAAGGGTAAAAGAATGTCGGGATCCGACCTGAGATTGGGATTTTAAATTTAGATGTGATACGGACGTGCTTTTCTTGTTTTCATTCAAAACTTGGAAACGTGGGCTTGTTAAAATGTATAGCGGTATTATTAGCTGTGAACTGGGTTGGGCTGCCAAGAAAATATGAATTTCATTGTATATAAATTATAAACGTTGACGTTATGATACTTAATTTCATAAATACCTACTGTTTGCAAGAGAGGTTATCAACACTTACCTACTGGAATAAAGTTTTATATTTTGTACACACACACTTTTTGGACGGATGACGAACGAACACGCTTTATTAAATAAATAGGTCTTGGGAGGAAAGGAAGTAGGTTGAGAAATCTTTTCACAAAATATAGTTACTATTTTTATATCACGAATCTTTACGACACATCGAGTATAATGTTAAAGGAACAACTAAATAAAAGGGTGTCCGTCTCACTAGCTTGACCACTAGGTTTTTAGGTACTTCCAACATTTCAAACAATATTGCACAAAACACAAAACTCGCTTTGTACAATCTATTCATTCTTACGGAACAATGCAAAGAAAGGGTGACAAACGCTCGAACCCTTTTATTGCTTTTGCAAGAAAAACAACCCTTCCATTGATGAGACAATGGACTTTGTCTTTGAACAGACCGTTATTTTGACACAAAACGCTTTGCAGATTCCTAGAACGTAACACAATGGTCCACCTACGCAATGGCTTGCGCAATTTAGGCAGGTACTTTTTCTTATTGTCTAGAAGAAGGTGCGATTGGATTCGCAAAACCGTAAATAATAGCACTTTCTTCATAAAATTTGCTTTTAGCGTTTGTAAGAACTTTAGGCACGGTAAAAGTACATTTTATTTTTTATTTTTAAAACTGTTGTAGATATATTACTCCTAGATACTGTTACTTTGAAATTATAGTGCATTAGGTCTAGTACCTAATGATGATGTAGGTAAGTCGGTTTATTACTCTTAGGATTATATTTTTTTGTACCAAAAGAGCTAACTACTTAGGTGACTTAGGCAAGAGTACGAGTACCTATTACCTTCTTTAAAACGTGTTAAAGCTTTTAGAATTAAATCAACCAATCGAAATTTCTCTAAACCAAGCCTTATAGTTCAGAAGCGTATTTAAAATGTCATCCATCACCATAGTAATTTCAGTAACAATTCATTATCTAGCAACCCTGATCCCAAACCCTCCTCAATAAAAACAAGCCTCCATCGTCAACCCCGGCATAACACTACCATAACCCGGAGTGCACCGACCTCAGTGCAAACGCTACAAGGTCGCTAGTAAAATCTTTATGGTCTATAAAGTCGTCTACTGTGTCTGTGTGTCAAGGGCTCCAGACGAGTTTTATTGACCAGTGACGAGCGATGATTGAGCGAATGTAGTATGTTGTTGGGAGTTTTTATTGATGTCGGCCGAAGTAGCTATTAAAGCGGATGAATGAAGAGCTCAAAATGAAGTAAAAGTAACTTTTTTGTCAAGAGAATAAGAGCACGCCATTTTGAATATCCCCCCCCCCCCCGCCCCCTTACTCCTGCTGTTGATTATAGATTTGAAAAGTGTTAAGATTAATTTTACCTAATAATTAAAAATATTGTTATATCTCCATCTGACCCTTCCCGCTTCGATCGCGTGCGGTTCGGTACGAGAGGGATGAATAGGAATAATTTCTTTAGTAGCAAACCGACCTGCGGATCGCCTGATATTCACATACCTATATACTAGAGCAGTTTTCTTGTAGCTCTTCAAGAAATAGAAAGCCAAACCAGCTTGTTATTTTCTTTAATTGAAAATTAACAACCAATAAACACATTTTTCTTTTTTACAGGTACTTATGTATAAAGCCTGGCCTGGCCATCTCATACATCACATCGTAGCATTGCACCACTTAGGTACTCGTACTAAAAACAACATGTTTTATGTTCGTCACGTGATTGGAAATTTAGAGACATTTCCTCAAGATGTAGGCACATTTAGCAACATAAAAAATGCCCCTAAATGGAGGGTCGGAATTAAATATTCCATAAAGTCCACGGAGCTCGCGAAAGAAAAGTAATATCGGATGCAAGTGGCTAATGACAATTTGATGCCTCCGAAGTGCTCGCTCGTAAAAAATCACTAGAAATGATCCCATTTTGATTAAAAAATCACAGGAACGCACCCCAAACGTATATAAAGACGAAACTTCCGAATGATTTAAAAGTTTTAATAACGGAATTCTAGTGAAATAACATTATACTTTCAAATTAGGAGTGAAAATTTAATTTAAAAGAGAGACAACTCGCCGTTGGAGGGGCGAATAGGATTCGCGTCGTAAAAATGTACAAGCTCTTCTTTCCAAGAGTTTCTTTTCAGTCTGCAAAATTTATGCCGCTTAAATCTCTCCGAGGAAAATTAGAAGGGCCTGTATTTATTAAAGGAGATGGTTCGCGCTCGTTAGAGGAATTTTAATCGGGAAACTTCGTCTTATGAATGCGGCTTCGTTCGGAGTTTCGACTTATCTTTTATTAGATTTCTGAGCTTCTAATTAGGATTGTTAAATTCACCGGAATGAAACCTTAAATGTCTACTTGTGTCGCTGTAATTAAACGTTGGTATTTCGATTTCCTTATTCATTACTAATGTTGTGTTTTGCGAAGTTTTGGTTTCACATTATCATACCTAAATAGATAAAGAACTTTTTGTATGATGAGATTATCTCTCAAGTCAACCTAACTTAAATATACCAAATCATAAAGTGATGTTCCAAGCATTTTAAGTAACATAATGGCTGTATAAAATGCCATCACTGAATTTAAAACTGTACAATCACGTATTTAGATTTGGAATAACGCAACAAAACGAGTCAGTTATAAACAGAGCGCTAATGTAAACTAACGGGGTGAATATGTATGGATATCGTGATATAATTTGGTGTAAAAGAGCGTACGCTCACGAACGCTGCTGGGTGCTCTAGAGCATTTTCATGTATCTCTAATTAAAATACGCTGTCGTGGCCCTGATTATACACTGCCGAATTAGTGTTCATATATACACTGTCCTTATGAAAATTGCAGTTTTTAATTATGCCGTTCGTGTTTGCATTTTATAAACGCAAGGTCTTTTATTGCATAATACAGAGCCTACGGTTTTTCTTGCAAATGAAATGGATATTTGAAAGCAAACAGAGTTTTTTAAATATAAATATGTTTTCAAACAACATCGCATACATTGCTTTTCTAGACTCATAGCTATCATAATTAAACCCTAGGCTAATTTTTCAAGTATGCGGCTAGAAATACCTAAGATTTTTTGTTATAAAACCACTTTGGGTTAATTCCATAATGCGCTAACTATACGTGATGGCTCACCATAGATGTCTTGATATTTACAAAGAAATAACGCTTGGTTACTGTAACTTTAGGTGTGAAAATCACAGGATTTTATACTACCGTCTAAGGAAGTTCAGCAAAACACTTACATCGCTATTAACCGACCATTTAAAAAGCAGCGCTCAACTCTACCGGTTTCTCTTTAGTATCCATTAGCTAACCGTTTGCCGTAAAATTGACACAAGTCGATCCATAAAGATTAGTGCCGCGACGTGAGTTAATGGCTCACTTTATAGCGCAACTTGCAGTAAAAATGAATCGTTGGTAAACGATTGTAAATTGACTCTAGAGAGTAGGAACAAAAGTAGAGTCAATGTCTAGTTTTCACAACAATTTAATATTTGATTAATTGAGGTTATAAATGAGCAGTGTTAAAAATCTAATGGTTTTAATGTTAGTAACTTTAAAAAAACGAATACCATACACACTGAATAGTTTGTCTGTAAACATCCGCTTAGAACATAATAGAGGTATATTTAAGAGAAAATTAAAGAAATATTTTTTAGATTCACTGCCATACGAGTAGACTAAGCATTTAAAGTATTAATTGATTAATACTTTAACATACATACTTTAACATATTAATTTGAAGTTTTTTTAGAAATTATTTATTAAATTTTTCCTGCAGACAAACTGTCAAGCAGTTTTGCGGGGCTTCTGTTTAAAATGTAATATTTGTTGTTTGATTAATAATAATAAATAATCAAAGTAATTAATTTACTATTTACTCTATTTAGTCAATATACAACTACAACTTTTAAGAGATCATTTATATATTTAGGTGTTCAATGAAAACTAGTAAAGTATTCCAAATTTTGTTTTGTAAATTGAATTACATACATACACAAATTTACAGCTTATATCAGGGTCATTATGATATTTATGCTTCTTTAGTCCCCTTATTACAAGCAAAGTGCATTTTAAGAGATATGAATACATGGATTTTGCTTTGAGGGCACTTCATAGATAAGAATTGTAGACTGATAAGTTAATAACTTAGTACCTCAGGCATATTTACAATATTTAGTATTGTTGTTACCTATATCTTGAATAGCCTCCAAATAAAAATAAATATGCATAAGGTAATTGGAATAATTCTAATAGTTCTATATATCAAGCATTAACATTACTTTGTAGTCCATATCTATGTTTTAATTACTTTTATCTACACTCATACTGTAAGTACTCTAAAATGCGTTCAAAAACCGTAGACATGACAAGCATTACAACAAACGATTTAACTATGATAAGTTTCTTATCTGCGGCAGTAACGTAATTTTAACTTTGCATGCTCAAATATTGTTAAGCACTGAGTTTCAAATTTGGAACATCGAATTTGATAACATAATGTTACCGCCATGGCCAACTCGATTGGTCCCGCGCGAGCCCCGACACAATCGAGTTGGCCACGCCGACACAATCGAGATGGCCGCGGCGGTGCAATGGCGGCCATTCTATGATTTCCGAAAACGGCATTTATAATAAATAATATGAGTGTAGATAAAGCAGTGTATGCAACTGTACGTAATTAGGCCTTAAAACACTCGTGTGATCTTATTATGAAATTCGCCTGCGGCTCATTTCATAAAACCACACTCATGTTTTAAGGACCCTTATTACGTAACAGTTACATAAACTACTATAATTGCCTTATTTGCATAACTGCTGACATTTAATTTCATTTATTGCATCTATTTCAATGTTATCAAAACGTTAGTCGGACATTAATGGCAATTTTTCTGACAATTTATGTAATAAATCTTAGTAATGATTTATTTCATATTTTGAATTCCGGTTGACATTTAACTTTTATTTTGATGTGTGGGATGATGTTAATCCGCCTTGAATTGTAATTAAGCTATATAAAAATTTCTGAAGTCGATAGTAAGATTTGTAAGAAAAACCGCCGCAGCACTAATAAATAATATTTATAATTTTATTACCTTATGTAAGAACATAAGAAAATAGTAGGAAATAAAATTATAAATAAACTTTATTTAAATATTAAATTAAACTTTTTTTAAGTATTGCCGAAATAATAAAAAAATATAAAATATCTATTAGTGTGATCTTCAATTCTTCTTCTATTAAGCAAACCGGTGCAAAATTGCAAACTTACATGTTCATTGTACACACGTAGATCACAAATAATATGTCAAACTTGTACAATCTGTTTTATATTTAGCACTATCGAAAGCGGAGTTTACATTTTTGAATTTACAGCACAAATGACCAGCGAAATAAAAACATGTGCAAATATATCTCAACATAGGTTGACAAAATTTTGCCTGGGACTTGAAGGTAAATATGCTCGCACTTCACAGTCAGTATTATTTTTTGTAAAAAGACTTAACGGTACAGGTGTTATAAAAGGGTTTGAATATTTTTCTATCATGCAATCTCGTTTTGTATAATAACAGGTAACAGGTGCCTATTTACCTATCTCTACTTTTATGTAATATTAAACAATATTCAGTCGCAAATTTTAGGTCTTAGCAATTATTTTGTATTGTTATATTGTTTGCCTTGATCCTTGTTATTACTTTGTAATATGTTTTAACAAATTTTCCTGCAAATACTAAATACAGGCAGCAAATCAAAAAGCGCAAAAACTATTTTCTTTATTATTGCATTAGGGTGGGTATAGTAGTGGGTAGGTATGTGTAATATGTACGTATAAAATTGTTTATTTTGATTATTACGCAAGGGTTATATAACTTATATAAATAAGATAGTTACAGATGAATTCATTTGGTTCATCTAAGAGTTTTTTTTTATCTTATATGTTCTTATAAAAAAAGCTTTACGGTACAGGCCTTATGTAGGTACCTATCTAGTATCTACTGCGAAACAATCTCATCCCTCATCTATTTTATTAATGTATATGTAAACGTTTAATTTACGCGTTCAGAAACAGATTCATTTAGTTTAAGTACCAATTTAAGATTCAGCTATGATTATTTTAAGGTCCTAAACCAAACGGATTTCAGTCCCGCAATAAAGCTAACCACATAATGAAATAGTCGCATAAAACCAGCTCGAATTCCTATTTCATCACCGAAAACCGTATTATAAGCTCACAATAAGGTAACGTCGTAACGAATGGAAACGACCGCATTAGGCCTCCTTTTAACGTATCGACCACTTACTTAATCCACCCCCTGTATTCTTAATATTTGGTATTCAAAAATAAACTTTATCTTAATAAATATAAAGATGATTTTAAAAGGAAATATTGGTGTGGCATAGGAGGTTGAGAAAGTGAATATTTTGTATTAAATCGAGACTTATCGCGGCTGTGGACTGACCTCGCTGTTATCAGGGACGGCAGTCACTTAGGCACGGGGGCGTATTTTAAGCCCTATTGAGTTGTTGATAAGTTTGTTTATTATACAAGGTTTTTCATATATTATGGGGATAATGTAACAGGTGAATTTTTGATCTGGTTACGGTTAAATACCATTTTTTCTGAATTAAATACCTAGCATGCCTATCTAGGTAGCTTTACCTCTAGAACTATACCTATGTATTCCCAGGATTCCCAGTACGTAGGTACTAGTTTAATTAAAAGTCATATATACCCTCTTGAAGTACTTAAATATGACAGAAAAGTAGATACCATCATTATTAATTACGCGTTAGTTTATTACATATATGTAATTACAAGCTAGTTAAATGGGCCCCTAAACTTACCAAATTTTCGCGTGACACAGCAGTAAATAAGCATACAAAAAAGGAATGCATTGATTAATAAAGTACCCAATAAATTACGGTTAATAATAAACAATTATATTGCATTTTATGTTATTATTTTAATTAAAAACCGTTCAATGCACTTTACAGAACCGTTGCTACTTTTGTTCATTAGGTATCCAAAGATTTAGTTTTCAACACACACGATGTCTCCGTGGCGCTGTCTTCCACGAAGATTCGTATCCAAACCCAATTTGAAAGCGTAGAAGCCTTCGCCACCACGGAGTTCAGCGTAGCGCCGACAGGTGGCGTTACAGACATCATTTCAAAGCCTTATTTCATAGTGTAGGCGGAAATTGTTTGAAAAGAACCTTGGCATTGGTAGAAAATCAATGTTTTGTTATAACCAACCTCTAGCATCAACGTGGCGTTTAAACTAAGTATTCATTCAAATTATTTTAGTGCCTTCAGGGAACCAATTTCCTTGCAAAATAATTGTAGGACATTATTTTGATAATATCTCTATAATATTTAATAATTATAATGATCGTGATAACTCCTTTTTTGTAGGTAGTATTGACCAGGGCAAAGTTACAAGCCGATAATAGCGATAAATTACCCAATAATTGAATATTACTGAACATTAAATAACAAGCAACATTATTATCTCAACAAGCATATAATACGACGCCAATTTAACGGCTTCAAATGACCGCAGAACACCCTCAGTACCGACATATAAACAATGATTACTTATCTTCCATTTAAGAGACGAACCCCTATGTGCGATAGCTTCAGATTGCTAAATTGGTAACCAACATAAATCCTTCTCTCTAATTTAATCAACGCCCGCGTTATTCGTGTTATTCATTTTCTACAAAACCATCAAACAAGACCCCCGGCACTCCATACAATGCCCTTACAACATTCCTGTTTTGTACCTTAAAGATCTCGCAGAGGGAGCATGATGCGCTGGCCGTATGATGTCCATAATTTTAAGTAATGTGGGAATGAAACGCTTTCGTTAAAGTCACAGTTCGAATCGCAGGGCTAAGTTTAATTTAATAAGGACAATGTGTAAAAAATATGAACAAGTGGAGGGCTTAACGAGCTCTTCATACTCAATTTATTTTTTGTTGTGAAAATGGTGGCTTTTTTAACTTGGCCCTTCTTTAACTTTTGCGCCATTCATATGTACTTACATTGAACATCAGGCCAAATACAAACTATAACTTACAATAAAAAAAAACCGGCCAAGAGCGTGTCGGGCCACGCTCAGTGTAGGGTTCCGTAGTTTTCCGTCCGTCACAGTAAGCGTCCCCACTTAAGAGTTAATAACACCGCCATGTAGGATATGATATGAGAGTTCCACGTACAGCGACATCTATCGGCAAATTAAGTAAACTATTGCGCGCGAGCTTAAAGTATGGAAGATGATTTTTATGGAATAATTCTTTATTGCGTGAACCGATTTTCACCGTTTTTACTTTATTTGAAAGCACGTCATTTCATTGTAATTTTGTAGAAATTACAGGTACAATAAACACCTGCTTATACGGTTAAATTACAAACTTAGTTCAGAAATTATTTTGTAATTTTTTTTCAAAAACTATTCATCCTATCAAGTTCAAAATAATTTTCCTAGAAAGTTTTTATAAAGTTCTACTTTTGAGATTTTTTTCATATTTTTAAAACTTATGGTTCAAAAGTTAGAGGGGGGGGGACGCATATTTTTTTACTTCTGGAGCGATTATTTCCGAAAATATTTACATTATCGAAAAATGATTTTAGCAAACCCCTATTCATTTTTAAATACCTATCCAACAATATATCACACGTTAGAGTTGAAATGAAAAAAAAAAATCACTCCCCACTTTACGTATAGGGGAGGTACCCTAATAAATAAAAAAAATCCACTTTTTATTTTACCACTTTGTCGGCGTGATTGATATACATATTAGTACCAAATTTCAGCTTTCTAGTGCTAACGGTCACTGAGATTATCCGCGGACGGACGGACGGACGGACGGACGGGCAGACATGGCGAAATTATAAGGGTTCCTAGTTGACTACGGAACCCTAAAAACGTGTGGTAGGTACGAGTATACTAAAACACTACCTACACTAAAAGTTGTATAATTCAATGTCATGACATTCTACCTATCACGATAGGTAGGTAACTAGGTATATGGACAGATAGTACACTTAATACTGAATAAATTATGTATTTGGTTAAATCGTGGTTACGAGTGATAACTTTTAGTGAATTAAATTCCAAAAGAATCGATTATTGTTTTTTTACCAATGCATGTCCCGAATTGATTGATCTATTGTAAGAATTAATCATAATCAAAATAAACTAACCACATCAGCTATTCAAACAGTTATTTTCATCACGTTTCCATATTTCTATCCACAATGACAATCGAAATTCAAATACAAAATGGCGGCCGTAGGGTGACTCCCCTACCGGATATTCGCGTGAGTCCACGTCAGAAGAGCACAGAATTATTTACGACTCCCGGGGATTATTATTTATTTTATTTTTATTTTGGACATGGCAATACTCCGCGTAATTATAGAATTGAATGGCACCCTCGATTATTTGGAGTGCGTGCGAAAAGTAATAAATGATGCGTATTTGTATCTATAAATGTCATTAATGCATTTCACGGAAAGGGAAATCATTGACAAGATAATTTAATTGTAATGTAAATTTGTAGTTAATATTTTATTGTGGGAATGTAACTAATCTTTGAGTTAGTGGTTTATAACACTTTTCACATATTTGATGACGATTCGTATTAGGAATACACGACGAAGTTAATATAGATTGAATATTGATATATTAAACAATGTATACTTATTTTATTGACTGTTATTAATTTCACGTGATCAAATTCAATTTGCTACTGGTAAGCAAATCGTATCAGTATCTCGCGGTCGAGATAGACATCTGTCACTGTCTAACTGTATTCATCAGAAAGTGATAGATGTCTATCTCGACCGCGAGATACTGTCGCTACACTCATGTGCTAGGCCTACAGACCTCAGTATTTCTCAGTTTCCCTAAAGTTAGCTAAAGAAGATCCCTTAAGAAGAAGTTCGTTTTTGTATTAATTGTACTTACTTATAATTGTCTCATGTATGTCATTTTAGTGCAATTATGTGTTATTTATTTTAATCTAGTGATTACGGAAAGAAAATCAACCGAACTGAATGTAATTGCATCAACTTTTTGATTCCTTGTATTATGTTGTGTAGGATCTTTTACTTACATTACAACAAATCTACTTCTGTGTGCTTGCAGAGAAATTTTAAAAGCTTCATCTAAAAGCAATTTCTAAACCAACCTGCAGAGTAAATAAAGCAACTAACCCGACAAAGAAACACCGGGACGACAGATAATGAGCGTAGCTAGCGAAAAGGAACAAAATGTCTGCCGTCTACGATATTTCCACGCCATTAGCCGCATTGTGGGCACCCTACGCCGTGTCACCGCCACGCGGGGAAACTGCTTTATGCGCCTGCTCAAGATATATTTTAAGCCGTCTGTACTAAAAATAAGTGTATTTATATAGACGAGAAAGGGGATAGGAAAAGTTGTAGTGTAAGAGAGAGGTTTATTTAAAGATTAAGAACATTCAATATTAGAGTATAGACGTAAAATTAAAGAACCACCTTGAAACTTCGGTGGACCTAAAGAAGTTGAAGAACGAAATTGTCATGTAAATAAAACTCATCGTTTATATTTAAGAAAAATACACCTACCAAGTGTGCCCTAGCAGCAGATATGAACAATTATTAGGACCATTTGTAGACACGATTAAAAGGCCAGAAAAACAACGATCTATGTAGTATTTTGGATTTTTATTTTTAATCATTATTAGTAGAATCAGGTACCAACAAACCGACGTTTGTCCAATGCAAGGAGTGTGCTTCCCAGGTACGAAAATAACAGTTCGATTGCATCTATCGAACCATCGAACCTAAAACCACAATATGCTCTGTTCTGAAATGACTCATTGGGGCAAACATAATGACATTTCAATATCGGAAATCAAAAATATAGAAAAAAGTTTAAATAAAATATCCCTTTACCAACCTGTAGTACTTGCGAGTCTTCTGATTTGCTCTATCTAATACAAGTAGGTAAGTAATCTGTGTTACGTAGTAACCTTGCCGCGGAGGCGGGAGTTTTAAAATATGAACCTTAAATTATAAGTTGTTTATTTCGATTGCTCGTAAAGCACTTAGTATATTTACGATATTTTTTTGATTATGTATGTTAAATAAATAGACAATTTAAGAAAAAAATATTCACAAGTGTAGGTTCGTATAAAGTGATAATATTCGCCAAAAAAAACTTTAAAATGTCATAATAAATAGATGTAAACATGTCACCGTGGTGAAAAATTACTGTTACACTTAGATCTGTATTAGTACCATACTAACAAATTTTCGAATTGTGTTCGAATTTCTAAGTCACTTTTTTATAAATATAAAGAAAAAATGTCACTTAATGAAGCTTATAGACGAAAGCTCAGAGAAACAATTCGGGAAATCTTTAAGTTATTCTTCACTTATTTAAACAAATACAATAGTGCTAGATCTCCAGTGTAGGATTTAGTCAATGTAGTGTTCCAGACGTTGTCTATAATGTTTCGATTTCCTGAAATGCACAATCACGTCGCTGGGGAAAAATGTGTAGTGGGAATCTGACTACCCTACTTAATAACTAGAAAAAGCTTCCAAAAGTGTAGGATTTAATGCAAGGTAAAAATTTTTGGCCCCCGTCTATTTTTATTTTTTATTGGCTTTTAGTTTTTTACGCAGTCGGGTTTTTTAATAGTTGAATATATATGATATGAATGTGCCTAATGCATTCCTACTGACTAAAAAAAGGTTTTTAAATAATTGTATTCCAAGTACATGCCAATTCGATTCTCACTGGGTTATATTTTACTGTGTAATTGATGCTAATTTTTAACTAATTGCTAATACCTATAACAGCACTTTTAAAAAAACCGGCCAAGAGCGTGTCGGGCCACGCTCAGTGAAGGGTTCCGTAGTTTTCCGTCCGTCACAATAAGTGTCCCCACTTAAGAGTTAAAATAACACCGCCATGTAGGATATGATATGAGCGTTCCACGTACAGCGACATCTAAATAAATTAAGTAAACTATTGCGCGCGAGCTTAAAGTAAGGAAGATGATTTTTATGGGATCATTCTTTATTGCGTGAACCGATTTTCACCGTTTTTACTTTATTTGAAAGCACGTCATTTCATTGTGATTTTGTAGAAATTACAGGTACAATAAACACCTGCTTATACGGTTAAATTACAAACTTAATTCAGAAATTATTTTGTATTTTTTTTTTAAAAACTATTTAACCTATCAAGTTCAAAATAATTTTTCTAGAAAGTTTTTATAAAGTTCTACTATTGAGATTTATTTCATATTTTTAAAACTTATGGTTCAAAAGTTAGAGGGGGGGGGGGGACACATTTTTTTTAATTCTGGAGCGATTATTTCCAAAAATATTTACATTATCAAAAAATTATTTTAGTAAACCCCTATTTATTTTTAAATACCTATCCAACAATATATCACACGTTAGGGTTGAAATTAAAAAAAAAATTACTGCCCACTTTACGTATAGGGGAGGTACCCTAATAAAACATTTTTTTTCACTTTTTATTTTACCACTTTGTCGGCGTGATTGATATACATATTAGTACCAAATTTCAGCTTTCTAGTGCTAACGGTCACTGAGATTATCCGCGGACGGACGGACGGACGGGCAGACATGGCGAAACTATAAGGGTTCCTAGTTGACTACGGAACCCTAAAAACGGATAATATGTTTGCTAAAAACACGTTAACTGGTTAAATGTAGCATTTCATGACCTGAAGTGAGTCAAAGCTAATTCCGAGACGATTAATGGTAATTGAAACTGCAGACCGGCAGATGGTGATCGTATGCCGTTTCTAGACAACAAGAATATGATTATGCTAAGATTGTAAACACTATTTATAACTCAATTATAGGTGCCTACTTCCTTCCTTAAAATATAGTATGTCTACTATTTTATAAACCGTATAAGAATTTGTTGAAAAATATCCAAAAGAAAAAGGTTTCTATTCAACACGGGACATATTGGATTCTGATCTTTAATTCTATTAGGTTTTAATTAATTCCATTACCCGCAATAATGTAAGTATTTTAACCTAGCTTTGTTTAAAACAACTCTATTAAGTTGTCATGTTGTTTTATGCATATTTATTGCATCTAAGATCAACATGAGGGCTAATAAAGTTATTATATTCTATTTCTATCTGATACCGACTGGCACATGAATAATTTGAAATATGACTTGTCACTCATTAATTGTTTATTATTATGTGAATTAAGTAAAAATAAGTTATATTTAAAGTCCCTCTAGGTATTGCTCAAAAGAAAATAGATGCCTTAAAATTACTTTTATCTACACTCATATTGTAAGTTCTCTAAAACGTGTTCGAAAACAATGGCTAGCATTACCACGACCGATTTTACTATGATAAGCTTTTTATCAGTGGCAGTAACGTAATTTTAACTTTTCATGCTCAAATATTGATGTTCTATGAGTTTTGATAACATAATGTACACCTGCACCCTCCCGCGCATCCGCCGACAGCCCGACACGCGCCTCCCCGACACAATCGAGTTGGTCATGGCGGCCATTCTATGGTTTCCGAATACGGCATTTTGGATAAATAATATGAGTGTAGATAAAGCAGTGTATGCAACTTTACGTAATTAGGCCTTATTACGTAACAGTTACATAAACTACTATTTCGGTTATTTGTTTTGCTCTTTTCCTTTGTTAAACCTTTAATACTTTAAAAAAAGACTGCCAAGGACTAACCCAGGGGTCAGCAAACCGCGGCTCTTTGAAGGGTCAGTTGTGGCTTTTCAAGTTCCGCTATACCTTTAAAAAATAAACAAATATATATTACAGTGAAAAACAGAAAACTGCGGTTCTATGAGCCTCCAAAAATTCCATATTTTCCGCCATCAGGCTCTTTGTCAAAAAAGTTTGCCGACCCCTGGACTAACCAATCGACGACTAAAAAGGATCCGAAAACTCAACTCGGTAGCTCTCAATGAGAAATTGCTTACACATATGAATCAAACAGCATAATGCACTTGTACATATTTACGACTGGTACTAATTGACGTCACGAAGGTCATACTGATCGACGGTCGATTTACAGCTACCCCCAATCTTGTCTACCAGAACACTGAAAAATATACCTTATGTGCTTAGAACAGAGTATATGTTTAAAAACACTCGTAAGGGAGACATACGAGGTTGAGTTGAGTGTGTTGCATTCTGCGAAGTATTTATGTGCGTTGCATTCTATATTTTTCCTAAAGGTATTAATGTGTGGTGTGCAAATTGAAATATGGCATGGGATGAGACACAAATGCGGTCCTGTTTGGAGTGGTCAAGTAATCGGTTCCAGTACTTGCATTAGCAGTGTTCCTATTAGTTATTTGCGTTTCAGTTTTTTGAATCAGTGCGGAAATGTATCTTATATTTTCTTTTGTTTCGTCTTATCTAAATAATAAATAATAATTATGGGACAATATTACACAAATTAACTTAGTCCCACAGTAAGCTCGATAAGGCTTGTGTTGTGGGTACTAGGCGACGATACATATAATAGATAGATATAGATAAATACTTAAATACACAGAAAACATCCATAACTCAGGAACAAATATCCGTGATGAACACACAAATAAATGCCCTGACCAGGATTCGAACCCGGGACCTCCTGCTTTATAGGCAGGGTCACTACCGACTAGGCTAGGAGGCCGTTAAATAAATAACTTTACATAAATCAACCTAATACTACTTTAAGGACTCAAATGCTGCAACTGGTATCTCAGTCGACGAGAAACTTAAATCTAACACTAAATTAATGGATAGCTATGTAGATATAGGTAGGTAGGTAGTACCTAGGTACCTACTAGGTACCTAGGTACCGACATTATGTGCTAACATTTACATGAAGGTTTTCAAAGCTATACACTATACAGTCCCTGACTTTTCTAACTTGAGAAACATTTCTAAAATATGGTTTATTCTTTATTTGACCCTTCTAAACGTGTTTTTATAAGGGCCGAAATTACCCTGCAGTGGGTCAAATCATAGATAAATTAGAATCCATACTAATATTATAAATGGAAAAGTGTATGTTTGTTTGTTTGTTTGTCCGTCTTTCACGGCAAAATGGGGCGACGAATTGACGTGATTTTTTAAGTGGAGATCGTTGAAGGGATGGAGAGTGACATAGGCTACTGTTTGTCTCTTTCTAACGCCCCACTTCCCTAAAATGGGGGTGGAAGTTTGTATGGAGCATTCCGGGGGGCAATCAGGAAAGGGAAACCGTTTTACCCCGAATTTAACGCGAGCAAAGCCGCGGGCAAAAGCTAGTAAATAAATAACACAAAAAAATACATAATTCTCTTTGATCAAAGTAATCCGACTTTACGGTAATTATAAAAGAAAAAAAAATTAAGTAGCTAATGGCAAGCAAGTGACTTGAAACGTAAACGGGGCACGAAAGCGATATCTCGAGTGTTATGGATTGCAGAGTCGTGGCTTTTTGATCAGCAGGCTCTTAGCCTTGGGGGCTTTGAACTTTCTTAATCAAGTCACTGTTTGACAGGGTGTATTCAACAATTCAAAATTCAAAATTTCTTTGTTTATCAAAAACACGTAAAATATGATTTAAGGCATGGAGCCTCCCTGTAAGCAAAATAAATGCCTGTGTTGGGATACACCGCTCTTCCTTAGGTAACTTGAGGTAAGTATAATAACATTTAGGTATCTACTACATTATTATTTACAAGTAAAAATGTCTTAGGATGATTAGAAGAAATAACATTAAGTGTTATGACATGACAGGAATAACAAAAACAAAGTAATTAGTTTGCAAGTTAGAAGTAAAATTTAAATTAAATAAATTTAAACTTAAATAGATGTCATATATTATACAAAGAAAAAAGTTAAGAGGCCGCCTTCATTTGTCCGCCTTCCATTGTATATAAAAACTATTAAAGTTAATAATTAACATATTAGGTAGTCTAATAAAAATAAAAATAAATATTACGTAAGTACTTAAAAATAATTTGATTTGTTCTGTAGTTGAAATAAAAATAAGTACGTTTAATTTTACTGGGCTAATGTATTTAACAGGACAACAAACATGACTAGAATACCTGCTGATTGTACATCAACAAATGCGTAATCGACCATTTGACTTCGGTTATAACCATAAGGTGTTTCTAGCTACAACGTCTTTATCAAACGTACAAAATATTTACACGATATTTTGCAGTCTAGACGTTTTATAGGTGCTTTACCTAACTTTCGATTACTTTCATAATTTATATCTCATGTTAAAGACACTCCAGTTTAATTAAAGTTCTCCCAGAAGCGCAGCGCAATTACTAGCCCCGTGTAAATGCAAATAAGTTTGGCCGACACCGCCTTGTTTAAACCGGCCACTTCACTGCCTTTCCAGCTAGATACACCGCGCCGGGGACTGCACGCACTCGCTTACAAAATATGGCACAACTACACGAGTTTAGTCACGGTGTTGTGACACTGCTCATTCCGTGACGCGCCAGCTTTAGCTTATGTCGGATGTCCGTAAGTTTTACCGCAGCCGGGAAAGTTTGGGAACTGTTGCACGTCAGTTTTGGAGTTAGAACATATTCTAGGACAATTTGTGCAGTGCTTACAAGTTTCTTGAGTTTTCTAGACATAAATAATTAAAATTCAGCGCCTCCTTGATAATTTAAGAAATAATATAGAAGAAGGTTTTAAAAACAGCTTATTGTTTTCCAATTATCAAAGAAAAGCTAATTAATGAGTATAATATTCCATTCAACATATCCCAGAAAACCGCAAGTACCTGATAGGTAATAGCCATGATTGCTATAAGTAATTAGTTATTACCAATAAATAAAATTCTTTGTAGTAGGGTAATAATACCATGGCATACAAAAAAGATTAACAATACTAGGAATAAAATTACTTGCAGATCTATATATAAGTATTATTATGAAATAGCGACACGGCAACACCTAAAAACCAGAAAAGACATTCCGCTATTTGAAATGGCCGTAAGTGCAAAATGTTCTTAAGACACATACGCCTTGAAGTAATTATATGAACGCAATTTCTAAACGAACAGGGCTATTAGTTTTTAATTAATCACCCGTTCGACACCATAATGGCGGATATCTAAGAAACAGTGGCATTACTTATCAAGCAAAAAATAAGAAAAATATAAGTAGCAACGCATGCGCAAACATGAAGTGTCAGGCGTAGGCAAGCCTAGAAGTTCCAACTAAGGTTTCTACACCTGGGACTTTTTTAATGCAATTAATGTGATCCCGGTTAGGACTGGCTCCCTGGTTTTCTATACAAATTAGATGCCGGAATGGAATTCCCGGTTCTCTCCATTCAAAACCAAAACACCAACACCGCCTGATCACTGTGTTTGCCTAAGTTCAACGCAATTTTCGTAGAATGCCGGGATGTTAGGAAGCATGGCATACAACAAGGTGCCAACTTTGTTACCTTAGTTGATACTCGTTAAAAAAAGTCTGAGTGAGTTATATATAGACTATAACGAATGCACAGTGTCATAGCAGTCATCTATGTCTAACTTTTTTTTTGTTATCTATATAGTCTGTCACATCTGTCAATGTAATGTGTCGGGAATTAGACACAGATCTGTATCTGCAGACCATAGACATATTTAGACAGGAATGTCAGCTGTCAGTGAAGCCACCATTGCTTTTGCATACAACACAAAAAGGTGATACACGCGCTGTGGACGATAGATAAAGTAATTTCGATAAACTACGTCAGCAATGAGCAAAATATCTTTTCCGCACAAACTTGTGTCATTTCAGAATTGTGTTTTGTATATATATTTCCTGTCGATGAGATCTCAAAATTGGCTTAAACTTAAAGCGAAAATGTTAGAAACTTCAATTATACGCAATTCCGTTCTACTGTGTAGCATTTATCGACGCATGACATGAAAATCGACATTTCACATCCCTAATACGCATACCAATAAAGATTTCACACGCACACCAACAAACAGTATCAGCAGCAAACGGACGAAAGTGATGCATTAAGAAAAGTTGTCAAAATATAGTTGACATTCATCATAAGTATGGCATTTGTTGCAAGAACGAGCAGAAGGAAATGGCAGTTGTAACTTACGACGTCAAGGAGAACAAGTGACGTGGGGTCTACTTAGTCTGAGCTGCATACAGATCTCCTATAAACTCATTATTCCGTCCATAAATTGACAGATGTGTCCGCCAAAGTTATCTGGCCGACATATCTAATGGGTAAATCTGTACACACTCAGCAGCAGATGTATATAGCTAACCGAGCAAAGTGTAAAAAAAAATACAATATTTTATTGTTATATCAATATTATAAAAGGTGTAACAAAATTGGTATCGTATTCTATTTATGAAAAACCAAGAAAAAAATATTTCGCGCGAAAAAAAAATTTTTTTTGGAGGTTTGACCGGGACTACGTGTCCCATACAAAAAAACATTTTTTCTCGCGTCAGAAATTTTTTTCTCCAATTTTTTTTTTGTCGCAATACGATCCCAATATCCCTTAAACGGATCACTAACGGTTCAAAACGGTTAAAATGTCATCCTAAGAAGCTATTTCTGTACTTATATGGCTAGTTATTTGCCTACGAGAACCCAGCCTCGGGTTCGTAAAAGGGCCGACTATACTATATTCCTAAAGCTGGATCAGCGCAATGCTGATTCACTCCCACACCGACTATTTACTGCGACCAGAACGCAAATTGGAATATACGAGCTCGGGGCTTAGCCCTAACGAGACTCGCGTACCTATTATGTGTGCTCTATATCAAAGCAAGCGAGAATAGGCAAGATGCACTATTTTCATTTATGCTTTCATTTGAAATAATTGCACGTAGAATAGACCACGAGTGTATTAAAAAATGAAAATACTATAGTTTATAGTCAAAAATTGCTGTTACAAACTGACAATTTAAATTTTCGCGCCTAAACGGATCTGCAGTTTCTGAGACGTCACTCATGTGTGTCACTCGCCATATTTGTTCGTTCACAGTGTCAAATTCTTGTTGTTTTTTAATTTTTTGACCTGGATGCTAGCCTTTTAAGCCAAATCCCATAGAAAGTTGCCACCCCCATTAGTTGTCATAACAGGAGTGACGTCACCAGACGCTGATTGGTGGATTAAAATACGTTCCGTTTCACATTACTTCAAATCGTAATTATTAGGTACTTGATATTATTAGAAACTAAAGTAAAAACGTTGCAATAGCTATTCTTTTATGTTTTTTCATCATTTTGATCACAAAATATTTACATATTATAGCTGCATCTTCCCTATAGGAAACTTTTTGTTTTTCATTCTACTGATCTTTCTTTTTTTATTAAAATACTACCATTTATCTCCCTTTAAAACATCGCCTTTTATTTCAAATTGACGAGAATAAAGTTCTGTATACATTTGAATCCTTAATTAGTTCATCATTTGGTTCATCTCAGGATTTTCATCCATCCTATCCTGGGGCTAACATCCCTTCCAAGTTTTCTAGTCGTTCTTTAACATACGAGTACAAGGTATAATAAAAATGCTGGTGATTCGTTTAAGGGCTCAATAGGCATGGTGAATTTTTTTCATGTATGGTATCAATCGATTCGTTTTGTTGTGAGGATCAAATGTCTATATGGGGTCAATTGCGTTAAAGCAACACAAAAGTCAGAAATTAGACTTAAAGTCCGAGATTTGCATTTGTTTCTCAAAACGCTCCTAACAAAATGACGTGCAAAAGTGTGGAAAAATTATGAAATTGCTTTTTTTAAAGTGAAATGTTGCGTTTATGTATATGATTGCTATACAATTTATTTTACAGTATCATTGTTTTTTTTTTAATTTCGCACTTTAAAAAATCGTAAAATTAGAAATTTTGCAGCTTGATATCTTTGAGCCATTTCAATAGAATATATAGATTTTCACTTTAGTTGGATAAATTGATCATTTTGCATCCTTTCAACTAAACTTTATTGCATAATTCAACATGTGTCATCATGCCTATTGGTATCGCATACTAAATATGAAAAACTAAGAAGATAAATTTTTCACGCGAAAAAAAGAATGTTTTTGTATGGAGGGTCGGTCGGCTCGAATGACGTCACTTATACAAAACTTTTTTTTCGCGTCCATAATTATTTTCTCTTACTTTTTCTTAGTCGCAAAACGATACCAACGGATTACCACTATTTTTATATTATTGGCACCCTATATGGAAAATAATTGTTTACGCTAAGATCGTATTTGGTTGAACTCACACACAATTAACATACCCAACATACCTTCAAAACGCGACCAAACTTCGCTTCCTATTATGAATAAACTCCTCACAAAGGTCAATATGAAACATAACTTCTTTTGACATACATATAACTAACATTTAACACCCAACTTTATGGCCCTAACGAACTGGCACTCGCGCAAATAGCAAGTTATAGTACTTGTATACGAGGGCTGCCTTTTAAGTTGTGTCGTTTGCCAACCTCCCGCAATTATTTAAAAAAAAACATATGGCATTTTCATCCTTTTGAATTTAGAATAGAGCAGTAATGTTGACCTAAATTAGCTTGGTCTCAATAATTTAAATCATAATTCGCGTACCTACTGTGTGCATTTGCTGAAATAACTCGAATTTTGTATTTCATTTAGACCGCAAAGATCTAAGGTAAACATAAATATAATTTGTTGTTTAGATTATTGTAGTTATTTAGTAAATCAAACAAAACTCTGTGCTGTAATAATTTAATTTAACTTGTAACTTTGTAACGGCTTATATTCATAACATAGGGTGCCGGATTCTAATTTTAAAATACATTAACAACACATCTATCTCAAACATAACTCCAACACACAACAAACAATCAACCAATATTGAAGTTGTATTGGAGTTGCTTTGGAATATTTCCAAGCAAACTCCGATATTTCTGATTCAGGTGTTTATGCCGTAGCTGTATTGCGTTGTTAATGCATTGGAGTTGTATTGAAGTTGGATCGTGTTTATATGTGTTTTAAAGTTAGAATACGGCCCAGGGTTCCATTTGTGATCGTCCGGGTACGAACCATAAAAATTACAACACGCGTGTGTCATTTAAATTTAAATCGCGATCTCAAAGCTGAAACATACGGTAAGAATCTATTTAAAAATTGTAGGACACCTACAACACTTTACTTTATTTAACTATAACGTAAGATTATATACCTGCTTTCTACTATAATGAGTATAAAACATAAAAACTATGAATTTTCTCACGTTCCCGTGCAAGGCTAGATCCCGGATAACCGTGTGACACTACACGGTGACCACGGGTCACGGAGCTACGTGGCTAACATCGTAATGCGGCCGTTGATATTATCTGTGGGATGAAGCAATTATGTGGAAGCTTTGACAGTTCTGTGAATTATGTAGAAAGATGGAATAGCTACAAGCTACTTAGTATACTGTATTATTTAAGTATTGTCTTGTTACTACAAACTATGGACACTTGAGTCTGAAATATATGCATTTTATTTATTTATTTTTATACGAACCATTAGCTGAAGTGTTCATCAGGTAAGAATGTACCTACATTGCTTTTAAAATCATATTTAGGTAGGTATACTAATATTGTTCATATGATGTGTGAAGATATGAAGATAATTTATATTCGATACCTTTAATAGTTGTACTAGATATTGCTGCACGATTACAATTATATGTATGTACCTCTAAAACATTAAAAAAGCTGAAAAAAAATTTTTTTTTTGGCGGAATTTACTTAAACTTATATACTTAATGTTTTTTGCTCCTTATAACCTCATGAATGCGTGGTTAATTTTTTTCGTTTCCTCGCCTTATATAATTAAATAGTGCATATTTCATAAATATTAGTTCCTGAGTTATTGATGTTATCTATGTAGGTATTTATTTATATCTATAGATTTATCTTCATCTAGTACTAACTAAGTCTTATTGAGCCTACTATACATATATACAAGGCGCTGGATTATAATTTTAAAATATATTAACAATACAATAACAACAACCTATCTCAAACATAACTCCAACACACAACAAACAATCAACCAATATTTAAGTGGTATTGGAGTTGCGTTGGAATATTTCTCAAGCAAATTCTGATATTTCTGATTCAGATGTTTATGGCGTAGCTGTATTGCGTGGTTAATGCATTGGACTTGTATTGAAGTTGGATCGTGTTTATACGTGTTTTAAAGTCACAATACGGCCAAAGGTCGATTTGTGTAAGATTGTTAAATTACTAAGCCGGGTAGAGTTAATTCTAATCACGTCTTCTGTAGCGCCCTGCAATTCAAACGCTTATACGCAAACACTACATATGTTATTTGTATTTGACTAAAATATACTACTTAGTTTATTTCCTTGTCTAAAAATAAAGTTATTTTGAACAATGTCAACGCAAATACAGTGGCTCATAGCACAAGGGTAAAAGCATGAGTATAATTCCCATAAAAGGCGAACAGAGGCACTCGGTTGCAATCGTGATAAACGCTAACCTTTGCCTTCTTACACAATAGGAAGCCCAGGTTTGCTCATGATGCTTAAAAAATCGACTACTCTTATTTATGCATTTTTTAATACCACTTCAGTGGCAAACAAGCATACTGCGCTCCTGGTGCTAAGTTGCCACCATAGCCTAGGTATGGATGCTTGCAACTTCAGGTGTGTTACATGCACGTTTCCGACACTTATATAGGTACTAGCCTTTTCCCGCGGCTTCGCCCGCGTACTATAAGTACTCAAAAAGGATACGATACCCATGTTGATTTTCAGACTTTGTGACCACATTTGCCCCTTTTAGGGGTTGAATTTTCAAAAAACCTGAAACACGTGTTTACTCATTTATCGTTAGGAATACTCCTTTGAAGTTTCGAATAATATAATCTAACAAATCTTGATTCGCCATACAAACTTTGGACCCCCATTTTACCCCCTTAGGGGGTGAATTTAGAAAAATCCTTTCTTAGTGCACCCCGAGACCTTATAAGGAACCTACGTGCCAATTTGGAATCTCTAGAACCAGCGGTTTGCGCTGTGCGTTGATATGTCAGTCAGGCAGTCAGTCAGTCAGTCAGTCAATCAGTCAGTCAGTCAGTCAGTCAGTCAGTCAGTCAGTCAGTCAGTTTCTTCTTTTGCCACCATAGCCTAGGTATGGATGCTTGCAACTTCAGGTGTGTTACATGCACGTTTCAGACACTTATATAGGTACTAGACTTTTCCCGCGGCTTCGCCCGCGTACTATAAGTACTCAAAAAGGATACGATACCCATGTTGATTTTCAGACTTTGTGACCACATTTGCCCCTTTTAGGGGTTGAATTTTCAAAAAACCTGAAACACGTGTTTACTCATTTATCGTTAGAAATACTCCTTGGAATTTTCGAATAAAATAATCTTACAAATCTTGATTCGCCATACAAACTTTGGACCCCCATTTTACCCCCTTAGGGGGTGAATTTAGAAAAATTCTTTCTTAGTGCACCCCGAGACCTTATAAGGAACCTACGTGCCAAATTTTGAATCTCTGGAACCAGCGGTTTGGGCTGTGCGTTGATGTGTCAGTCAGTCAGTCAGTCAGTCAGTCAATCAGTCAGTCAGTCAGTCAGTCAGTCAGTCAGTTTCTTCTTTTATATATTTAGATTAAACATCTTAAACTACTCTTCCTCGAGAAAAAATAAACATTATGAGACCGCGACAACAGCTAACTTCTGCTTTATTTTTTATGCGTGTGGTAACGATGACTTAGTAGATGTTCGTATTACGAGTATATAAGAAATTAATAGCTACTAATTAACTCGGCCAGACTATTACTCAAATTAGCACAAAATAACGTGTCCTTTAGGCACAGCAAAAGTTGACATGATACAACTATTTTTATCCACCATCTAGAAGTCAAATTCTGAGGCTTACGGAAACTTTTAGACACAAAAAGTATCAAACTTACTTCGGCACGTGATGGCAGTGTTGTGTTAGTTTCTGGTTGTGTGGTAATATTTAACGGCCTCCTACCCCAGTCGGTAGTGACCCTGCCTACGAAGCAGGAGGTCCCGGGTTCGAATCCTGGTCAGCGCATTTATTTGTGTGTTTATCACAGATAATGTTCCTGAGTGTGTGTTTTCTATGTATTTAAGTATTTGTCCATATTTATCTAATATATATATCGTCGTCTAGTACCCATAACACAAGCCTTATTGAGCTTACTGTGGGCCTAGGTTGATTTGTGTAAGATTGTCCTATACCTAGTCGGTTACTAAGTTTTGTTACTAGAGATTTCACTAAATAAATAGGAATAGGTAGTAACATTTTAATTATTCATGTATATAATTTAAAAGCTTATTTAATAGTTAATAGATTACAATATATTGAAATTAAAATTATTGTCGCAGTTTTTCAGAATTCTTTATAACACTCGGAAAAAGGCGTAAAAAATGTACGTCAAAATTACACTCCTTGTTCATGTTGAATTTAAATCCTATTTATTTTTAGTCATGTTTAAGACGCATCAGTCTTGCACAATTCGGTAGATATATTATTTAGCTTGAATTTGATATATGTATTATTCACGTGGGTCTGCTCGATAAAATACTAGACTACACGTTGCAAGCTTGCTTGTTCCATAGCAGTCTAAATCTATGTCTTTTGTGCAAAACTTAAAAATAGGCAATGTTTCAAATGGGAATATCTGTACGATAAAATCGCAATAAAACTAAATGGTGGTCACAAAATTACCTCTAATAAACAGGTTTCTTACAAACAAGCAATGGAACCTCCTAAAACAAAGGAGCAATATTTATTTTATTCACTTTTGTAAAGTGTAATTTTCATAAATTTACCGCGTGTTTGCGTCTTCAGGCGTCTTGAGCTTTAGACGGATTTCCAATAAATTTCCCATCTGATTTGTATTTTTTTATACCATATTATATTCATTAGAAATTAAGCTATTAAATCATTGCTCAAAATTTTTATTTCAATTTTTATTTTATATTTTATCAGTCAGAAACCTGGTAACAGAACTTAGTAACCGACTAGGTAATATTTATTTATTTATTATTATTTTTATTTCAGCATTTATCTATGGAAAGCTATATTTCAACAAGGATAGCAGGATGAGCTCAGGTAACATTATTATATTATATTAGTTGGTCTGTATAAGAAGCTGTCGTGCTATGTAGCCAAGTTACTGGGAGCACGTGTGGCCTGATTACGCTCGCCATGTCACGACTGTATGTCTCAACGCGTTATTGGACTCGATATTTAAGTATTCCCTTTTGAATATGCGTACAGAATTAGGTATTATACTCTTGTTAATTTTAGTGGGTATCTAAAGAGATTTCATGGTATGCGGCTGAGTTAATGAAAGCATGTGTCGCGTTAAGTCTACTTTGTAACCGTTTGTTTCAATACTCTCAATTGAGGAAATAAAACTTTTTGAAACTTTTACAGTATCTACTCTTCCGATTTTTCTACAACATATTTTATTATTCAATTAAAAACATACATGAATCATCATTCATAATCGGTGATCAAGGAACCATTTTTTTTTAAATTCAGTTATCGATAGCGATCACATTTTTGTAGTAGTTGGGCCATTTTATTTAAAGTTATTTCTTATTTATTTGGATATTTTAGGTGACTTCGACTCAGAACCACGAGCTCTTTCTATCTTAGTAGGAAAAATATGTGTCCCAAGTTTTTATTCTATTAAAGGTTAGGTTAAATTTATAAAAGTTGATTCTGTTAATAGTTGTACTGAAATAATAGTCATTTGAATATGATATCATATAAAAGTCACGAGTGAGTAAGCTATAACTACTTGCTTCTGTTGTATGCATTCGCTTCGTAATCGTTTTTTCCCAGATCGTCTTAACACATCTCTGAGTAGGACCTCCAACTTGATACATATTCAAGTGCGCAACGCCTTTGCATGTCAATTGTGGCACATTTCATATGCGCACACGCTTGTAACGCGCACAGATCAAAGGACACTGAAGTTATGGTTTCCCCTATCAATGTTTCAACTGTTTACTATACAATTTTAAAAAGTAATAAACGCCTGCAAATCTTTTTGGTTCATGGGACCTTTTCAGAACGTTACTGGGGAAGCATACGGGAACATTTTGAAGTGTTTAGGTTTATTAAATCAAATCTTAGAATGTAGGTTGGACTTCAATACGAAACAACTTTTAATTCAATTAGGACCCAGATGAAAAAATACAATTAAGTAGGTTTTATGTCCAAAGAATTAAATCAGTTTATAAAACGTCATTAGCCTTGTTAATTAGATGTCCCTACTTAATTAACTGTATATAAGCGTTGGTATCCATTGCGTTTACAAGGTTCAAACTTAAACGTAATGTACCCTGCTAATTAGATATAATAGTTTAAGGCGCTAGGCGCTGAATGTGGCCGATAACTGTTACTTTCTAAGGGATATATCTCAATAACGAGTCATTCAAAAAATTTGAAAAAAATATATGTTAATTACCATTTCATGTACAATATTGTCAACGTTTGAATAACTCGTGTAACGTATAGTTTCTCCGTTATTTAAATGTAACGAAATGTCGTTTTACGGTTAATTTTGCTTATATTATTCGATTTAAAATATTGTTGAACTAAAAAATGTGTACTACAGAACACTACAAACTCAACGTAGGATATTTAAATTGATTAAATTTTCTTAAACAACTTGATCATAATTCCACATTTCGTGCGTTGGTAGCTCGAAAACTGCGTTGCTGGCAGTCGTGAGCTAGCTTTGAGACGAGGAGGCTGTGTCGCTCTTCGCTCCGTGCTTCCCTTGTACTACATATACTTGTGATTGGCCCGTGAGCAATAATATTGGACTTACTGTGCCTAAAGATTAAATAACTGCAGAGGGTTCATGCGATGCGGACATAACGTGTCTTCCCGGAATCTATAAAGTATAGACGTTTTATCTTTTAAGATAATGTTCTCGTATGCATGTTCATGTACGTTCGTATAAAAAGTGTATGTTATTTAGATTATAATACAAGTAAAAAACAAATAAAATTAAAATGGAGGAAAAAACAAAAATTATTATGTTTTAGTAGACTAATGCATCACGCAAAATAGGCGTTAGTCGTCGAGCGTGGAAATCTGCTAGTACTGCAATACAATAGACTAATAATCAATTTAATAAAAACTCCGAGTTCTAAACGAATGTAATATGCGTTTTTTTTAAAAGATGAAACAAAATTTTTAATGTTATACTTTATACTAATTTATCAAATCAAGAAATTGCGAAGTAAACTGCAAAGGATTGCATATAAACCGGCCAAGAGAATGTCGGGCTATGCTCAGTGTAAGGATCCGTAGTTGCCGGCCTGTTACAATACATCCATTCAAAAGGTAGTTTATAAAGAGATGTTTTGTGGCACTTACGTTATTTTACTATAGGCATCACCCAAAAACGGCTCAACCGATTTTATTCCATATAGTTTTTATTGAAAATACGTGATAAGTATTTCAATGGCCTCACTTCCAGGAATTTTTCCAAATTTTTTGGACCCACGGTTCAAAAATCAAAGAGCATGTTTTACTTTCGAAGCTATTATTTACGAAAGTATTCGTTTTATCCAAAAGTTGTTTAAGGCTTATTCTTCTTGAAAGACCTATCCAACAATGTGTTTCAGATACTTATTCTTTTACCACTTTGTAGGCGTAATTAAAACACATACTCATACCAAATTTCAGTGTACTAACTATCACTGAGCAAAGCCTGATTGAGATTCTAATAAAAAATTGCTGATATTTAAGAGTTCAATGTATGTAAGAATAAAGGAAAAAAAGCTTTTTTTTTATACCACGACGCTGGCAAACAAGCATACGACCCACCTGATGGAAAGCAGTTATAAAGCCTATGGACGCCTGCAACCCCAGAAGATTCACATGCGCGTTGACTACCCTAAAAAAAACTTTACTATGTCGGTGAAATAAATACAAATTTTATATTAATTATCAACACAAAGTAAATAAATAAATCACTAGTAAGGGTTAATACTACCTATCAAATATCTTTAAAGGACCGGCCAAGCTTGTATCGGGCCACGCATATTGTAGGGTTCCGTAGAAAGTAGTTTCTTGGAGATAACTGAAAAACGGATAAACCGATAATATTTATGTGAAATAATTATCGTAGAAATTAAGTACTAAGCCTTCTTGGTTTTTTCATATTTTGTAGACTTACGGATTAAAAGTTAGATGGGGAGCCTATTATATTTAGACTTTCGAACAAATATTTCTGAAAATATTGACTTAATAAAACAGTTTTAAAAATCCTCTATATATATAAAATATTTTTAAAACCGTATCGTACAACATGTTCATATTTACAAAAAATATATTTTTGACATTTAGTTTGGCATATGTATGTATGGAGTGCCTCCCCTAAAAGTTTTTTAGCAATTTAGCCAGAAAACTAAGTAGCGGCACATGAAACACACCTCTAGATAAAATTTCAGTAATATATGTTTTATAATAAAAATGGCTTTGACATACGGACGGACAGACGGACATGTTTCAAAAAACTTTTAAGGGTTCCGTTTTTGCCATTTTGGCTATGGAACCCTAAGAAGTGTTTGCGCTGTGTTATATTTTAAAGATCTAAATTTAATGGGCTTACAGCTCTCATGACATTTGTATGACGATTTCGTGCACAAATACCGCTCCTTACATGTGCATTTTTACTATACGCAACTCGCAACAGGCTTAGTTTTGTTAATTCATCGTAATTAAGTGAATTTTTACGGTTAATATTTAAAGTCGCAACAAAAAAATAACCATCTATTAAGCTCACTTGCACAGCAAAAAAAAATCCAAATTCACATGAAAACACCGCTTTGATGTGCATTCAGTTTTTTTTGCTGTAATAGTCAGTATTTTTTTATTTTTTCTGATATGCGAAATATTTTTAACCATATTTCGTAAATTCGTAAATATTTTGCCGCTCACTGTACTTTAAATTCAAAATCTAGGTTTTTATTTATTCACATAAAAATCTACTAATCGAGATCGTTATTACTTATCTTATTTAATAGGTAAGTAGCATTCCTAAAAATGTCACCGTAGTACTTAATCACAGTATTCAAATCACAAAACATCCGCAAAAGGATTATAATTATTATAAAGCTGCCCGCGCGCCTCTGAGTAAAGTCATATTCTTTGAACATTGTTGCGGTGCATCGCGGTGGATTTACGCACGATCGAAATGAGAGGGGTACGCGGGTGGCGCGGGTAGAGAGTGCCCAAACGCTCAAGGACACTCCGGCGACAATCGTCTTAAATAGCTTTAAACAATCAGATGTAATTTTACAAGATGTAATTTAGCACTACTACCTGTATGTACTACCTGTTATATTAACCAAATCAAAGAGAAGATAGCCGTCACATCGTATAGGGAGGTCAAGGAGGCGGCTCTGGATAGAAACAGATGGAGAGAGCTACACGCTCCGTCAGCTACACCGACAAGAGTTTGACTCTTAAATTGGATGGATGGACCTGTACAGTCACCGGCAATATGTAGTATCTTCCTTCCCTTCGAAGGCCGCAATAATATGTGACACTCTCTTAGTTTAATAGGATAGGTTATGGTAGGAAGATACTATTGCCGGTGACTGTACAATCACCAGAAGAGGTAAATTAGCAGGTAAATTGTTCAAAATTATCTTCACACGCTTTTATTACCTTGCCATATCATTTAGAACTCCACCCGCTTAGCTACCTTTGCTGCTGACTGTAGGTACAGTCGACTACAGAAATGTATCCACTTTTTCGCATTATTGAGTTGTAATAAGGTTCAAAAGTGGAGACTTATTTTGTAGTCGACTGTACTTACCATATCTAAAGACTGTGTACGATAAAATCCGGACATGCATGATCTGGTATATCTTTTTTTCGGTACCACATATTCACCTGTTACACTTTTCGAATTACAAGTGTTAGGTACAGAGACTACAGAGAGGCAATCTCGACTACGAGAAACATCAACTAAATCAAAATATCTTCCGGGTTTTACATTGTATCATTAATTAAACTGGCGATGACGCAAAAGCGCTTTTCCGCTATGCGGATATATGCACTGACGATTGCTTTGCGTTTTCTGTAGTTAATGATACGGTTAAAAATACGGAAGATATTTCAATGTAGTTGAAATTTTCCGACAGTCAAGATTGGCCCGCTGCTCCTTATAGGTATAAATTCCCGCTTACCATTGGGCGGCCAAAACGTTGCCATCATCATGGTATTAGAAAAACGTTATTACACTTATTACCTCTTAGACTGTCAATAAAATAAAATAAAAGTTATGTACGTAACTATAAGAAGTACCTACCTAGCTTGTGATGGCTCAATGCGTAATTTAATTTTATACCTTTGCGCGTATAGTTTAAATATATTTCTATTGCTCAAATTATGCAACAGCTCAACATGCCACGCCATACCCTACGAGTACATAAAGTATCCACTTGCTCAATGTTCAACAATTGGAATTGTATTTTATGTAGTAACTGTTGCATGACCAATTATCACTTAGCGTCAGCTTACGTTAATAAGCTGTTATCTCCGTCGTTATTCTTTAATAATTAATGAAGTTAAGTATGCAAAATACTCATAAATCACAGTTAAGAAAAATATAAATAAAGCAACACTGTAGCACTAAACTAGTTGTAGGTATATACGGTCACAGGCAATAGTATCTTCCTATACCCTGGGTCCGCAAACTCATAGAGCCGCAGTTTTCAGTTTGTCCTACACGAAGGCCGCAAAAATATGTGACACGCTCTTATTTGACGGGCCATATCCGATGCCGAGCTGTGTTTCATGCCAGTTCCTTGGATTTACAATTGACGTTAACCTGAACTGGAAAGAGCACGTTAAAAATCTTTGTGCCAGGCTGGGCAGTGCTATTTTTGCGTTAATCAAATTAAAACCGATTTTATCTAGTGACGCACTGCTTCAAATTTACTACGCATATTTTTTTTCGCTGATGTCATACGGTATTATTTTGTATGGGAACTCGACAGACTCGAAAAGAGTGTTTTTATTACAAAAACGAGCCGTACGAACATTAGCTGGTGTACACCTAAGGTACCCATGTCGAGAGTTATTCAAAAAATACAAAATACTGACACATTACTCACTGTATGTCTATGAGATTATAATGTTCACGCGTCGAAATATAAATTCATTTCAGCGTATAAATATGCCCGGCAGAATAACCCGCCAGACCGGGCGACTACAGCCCGTCCAGCATCGACTTGCATTACTCGACAAGTGCCCGCGTGTAATAGGCCCGGAATTTTATGAAAGTCTACCCGCAACTCTCAGAAATGAAACTTCCGATAATAAATTTGAACACCGACTAAAGGAACTTTTATTGTCTAGGAATTTATATTCTGTCGAAGAATTCACTGCAGAATTTAAAAGAACTGCAAAATGTTAATTATTTTTATAGAGTATTTTTACGTAATATTTTTGTTTATATTGTTTTTTTTTTTTTAATTGATTGACTTTGTTTTAGGTTTTGACATTTTTCTTTTATTTTATAATATTTATATGTATACCACTACCTAGGGTCTCTAGACATGTATACATAAACAAAATCCCTGTTGACATTCTTTATATTTTACTAATGACATTTTCTTTTTCTGTACATTTTTTTTTGATTGATTATTATTTTATTGTATTTTAAGTGACGATCTTTTAGTGAATCAATATTATTTTATGATGTAAAATACTGTGTGATTTTCTATAAGAAATGAATAAATCTATCTAATCTATCTATGTATCATAAGAGCGTGTCACATATTTTTGCCGCCTTCGTGTAGTAAGATACTATTGCCGGTGACTGTACCTAAATAATTGAAAATCTTTATTTATCTCTATCATTCGGGTACACTTATGCTATACGATTCCAATCTAACATATGGTAATTAAATTTATATGTAACTACTTATGCATAGGTATCACCATGAGAGTTGAAATTATGCTCACAACAATATGTCATATGTAATGACTGCGGGATTTTGAAATTACTGTTCTTTTTTTGTACCGATAGCAAGTTCAACAGTGAGCTGAGGGATTAGCTTAAAGTTGACAAAGTTCCTTTTCGTTATTACTTTAAAAAAAATATGATAAAATGTACTCGATTATTTCATTTACTTTTATTTAGTCGGTTCATAAGTTCTGTTTAGTTGTTAGTTGTACTAGGGTTTTGACTGGTAAAATAGGAACTGTTAGAGATTGATTACCTACTATGTCAATGTATGGTTATAAAGCCTATATAACAGTGATAAATTTACGATATTATTTAATGCAAATAGTTGTGGCAGTTTTACACAATTCCTTGTAACATTCGAAAAAGCGCAATAAAAAACCTCCTCAAAAACACGGGTCCTGTTCGAGTTAATTTTGACCCTAATTATTTTTATTGCATTTTAAGAGGCTTCTTCAGTCTTGCATTATGCATTAGATTGATCATTTACCTTTATTTTAATATGTAATTCACGTGGATGAACAACTAACAAGAAGAAACATATACAATTTTGTAAGACTACCTTGATGTACCTATGGCATCAAAACCATCGTGTTTTGCTCAAAACTGAAAAATACGTTAAGGTTCAAGAGGAGAATAGCTGAAGCTCATACTTATAAGTCACTAAATATAGGTTTCAAAATATGCCTTAATCTTCTACTTTAATAAAAATAACAATCTGTGACTCCTGGACAACTACATCAATGATCTTCACCATCTTTTGTAAAGTATAATTTTCATAAATCATCGGCATGTTTGGGTCAACAATCTTGAAGTTTACAAGGATCTATAAAATACGCGATCTTGATTTTAAATTAATCATAGTATATTTTAATCTGTAAGAAATAAGCTTTCTAATCATGTCTACATTTTTTGTCTTGTCTTGTGACAGAAGTTATGAACTGACTAAGTATATAAAATAGATCACTCGTATTATATTATTTTATGTTCGCAATGATATTTGCAACATTTTCTGTTTCAATGAGTTAGTTATATAGCTCCATTGCCCTTTGGGTGACTTTGAGCCTTCTTATGAGGCCCATAGTAAGCGACCACGTTTCAGTTTCATATGTCATCACTGGCAACACACACTGGTCAAAGACTTAAATTTCGTCTTGAGACACTGCGGTATATCGGACAAAAAGATGTGCCGTAGCTTCCCGAACGCTTCCCAAGCGAGTCGGATTCGTCGATTATAATAATAATAATAAGCCCGCAGGGCAGCTTGTGGCGAGCTGTCGGGGAGTGACGACCCCGCGGACCCGAATGCTCCAGGGAGTCGGTCAGGGTCCCCGTCTCCGGCGTGTCTTCGTCGGTCGGAGTGGACTCCAAGGGGACCCGCAGGACTCTTGGCTCTGGCTTGCCTTAATTGGCCGTCCAGAGAGGAGCCGTCAGAGCTATATGCTCGCAGGGTGGAAGTGAAATATGCATAAGTCGCGAGTTGGTACAGTGGCTGGGCTTCCTACAGTCACTGGCAGAAAGCGGTGTACACCTCTCCACACCCTGAGCCGCTCACACCGATGTTGCTCCTGGTCGTTTTTGCAACGGCAGTTTCAGGGGCCCATCTAGTTGGCGGCGAGTCAACGCCTGCCTCGATAACATGTTATAAAATTGTTATGGCAGGTGTCCGGACCTCTGTACAATAGCCTAATCTTTGACCAGCCAAACTTCAATACCATAGCCCTTTACTCTGTCCATTTTATTTACAATATCTACAACGCCTGCTGGAACCGGTTCACGGGTATCTATTAATGTACCCGTGAATGGGTTCTAGCAGTTGTACAACATAGCAAATTTCTCCAAGGGGCCTCTGCGTGTTGGATCTGTATCCCCACGCAAGCCTATCAAAAGACCGGGATATAAAGGCCCGTGATTCTCAAAGGAGATACAAATAATAATAATAAATACTCTTTATTGCACACCTCATACAGTTACAAGCACAAATTTTACAATTAGATAAATTTAGGTAGAGGTAACAACAGGCGGTCTTATCGCTAATGAGCGATTTCTTCCAGACAACCTTTAACGATTAACCTCTTTCTCGAAGTTGATCTACCTAACTGGACAGTCTGTCCTAATTATATATAATCGTCCACAACTTCGAGTGTAAAGTCTCCGATTGTAACGGGAGTTGGTGCTACATGCTTAGAAACATAACCAGATAGAAAACCAAACCTTATTTTTCCACGAACTATCATGTATCTATCCACCCTAAACCTTAAGGGATTTGATAAATCACCGTTCACTATACACCTAAAACTATATAGATCGCTTATACGAAAATTATTCATACGTCTCTTGACGCAAAAGGCTCTCACCGCATGACGCCGTACAGGCTTACGGATGAATACATTTAAATAGTAAACGCGACACTGCCGGAGATTTAGTGTGGCATAATGTAGCTAGCTACATAACTTCCATTACTCACGGACATAACTCGTTCTGTGTTATAAATACAGGCGGACGCGGATCACGGTACGGCTACGGAGCTGCCGGATTCGTAGATAGCCTGTTGGACTTAGGCTTTTCCGTTTTAGAGCTGAATAGCGACACTATTCAGTAATTTAAAAAAACACCGTCAAATTATTGTGTCCTTTATTAGAGTTTTAAAAAATTGGATAGGCTGTATAAACATTTTGTAATAGGTTAGCGAATTATTTTGTTAGAAAAAGTTGCGTTTTTAATTTCATACCTGTCAAAAGTAACGTTTGGTTTATGCAGATCACCCTTTCTAGTTATCAATTAAATATAAAATAGATTTCCAAATGAGATTGCTTGTTAAAAGTTTTAGTAACATTGTCAAAATCACAATGACAAAAGAAGAAGAGATATATGTATTTAAAACAGATTCGTAAAACAATCGATAATGAAATACGGCTTTACAAAGTTGAATAGCCTGGTGCCGTATTCTAATTTTAAAATACATAAACAATACATTAAAAACACATTCTATCTCAAACGTAACTCCAACACAACAAATACTCAACCAATATTGAAGTTGTATTGAAGTTACATCAGAATATTTTTCAAGGAAATTCTGATATTTCCGTTGCAGATGTTTAGACGCTAGCTGTATTGCGTAGTTAATGCATTTGAGTTGTATTGAAGTTGGATCGTGTCTATAGGTGTTTTAAAGTTAGAATACGGCCCCTGCCTACCTCCATGCATATATGTGGCACATACTTGGCAGCAGCGCAAGCGCACCGTTATAAATACAGTGCGCACGGACATGGTTTAGGGCCCGACAACCATTACTCCCCGCACAAAGGGTTTGTTAGCAGAAGTTATGAAGAACTACCAGCGCTGTTTGCCTTGAATAGCCTTAGCATATGCCCGAGGTGTACATAGGCCTAGGGTTATATATCTGGCTTTGTCCTGTATAAAAGCCTGCACTGCAGCAGTTTTAATAGCTACATGAATTCGCTTTTACCAGTTTATAACGCACATAATTTTTTTTTCAAAAACTGGTGGGCTTATAGATAGTTTGTCAGGCGAGTGTCGAGTAGCTATCGTAAGATTTTCTCTCTGTAAGTCTAAACCACTCGTCGGGCATCTCGCTTGTGCTTTTCCACAATCATGTAGATATTTTTACCCTTAAACAATATGCTGCAATAGAAACCTCCAAAGGGTGCGTCTTTTCATATGTGAAAATAACTCTGTCCGTCTGGCTTGTCCGTTACGTCTTCTCATTAAAATCGATGAATCTCTTAGAACTTAGATCAACGTAGGTATGAAGAGCCTGGGGAAGGACATACGATCCCAAGTAGCAAAATTTGGCACTATAAAAGTCCTGAGAACATTTTAGAACGTGCTAATTAGTGTTCATGATTAGCACTATAATGGTGTCGTAAACCTTTACCTAACCCCAAATAGGCCCTAGTTTTATCACTGATTTATTCTATAAATTACATAAAGGCTCTCACTGTGATAAATCAGCTCTATAATTGAAATGTCTGCAATGTTTATGTCACAATTAGGAACTATTAAAGTAACCAAAACATGTTTATAGTGCTAATTTGCGCCGTAAACAATTCCAGTGATCTTTTTTATCACCAAGAGCCTCGTGTTGTTTGCTGTCGTCGTCGTGAGGTTATTTCACAAGAAATTAAACAAATATATTTGTAAGTCATTCGCCATGTCCCTTTAGTTCCTTAAAGTGACATATAAAGGTACATACTAAAAAACATTCGTGAACCGTAATTCTGCCGGTACTTGCACTTGCGAAAATAATTGTATTGACAAAATCATTATGCTGATTTCAAATTTGACAATGCGCCTTCATAATTTTACTGTTTTAATTAAATTTTAATTAATAAAATTAGGACTTGTCCCGACTGTGGCTGCTATAGTACACGTGGGCTCTAGTAGTGCTGCTAATGTGCTATCACTTTCAGAAAACGGCAGCCATATTTTAATGGATTTGGGTAGCCCTATAGCGATGTTGAGGGAGCATTTAAAAAGCTGAAACGTTATGTAATGGTCGTGCAAAGTCCTTTTATAGTGCAGATTGATCCTGTAATAGTGTTTGCGATACTGCTACAATACTAGTACTATAAAAGTTAATTCGACGCATTATTAGTGCATAATAGGTACATAAAAGTGTCAGTAAAGTGTCTATAGTATTAAATAGTACTATAATCGCTTTTTGCAAATCTATTACAGTGCAACACTTTAAAGATTCTTTTTTATGGTCCTTTAAGCGTTCTAAGAGCTAACTTATAGAACTAAATTGCTCTTTAATTTATAGAACCAAAACGCTCTATTAAAAACCTTTATAGTACAAGCAGTCACAATGGTTACCATTATAGACCTACTATATCACTGATTGGTGATAAAAGGCCTTAATTATAGAAGCTTTTGTTACTTGGGATAGTTTTGATAACGAAATTCATCTCTTAACCGAGTGAAAGGGGAGGAATTTACTACGCAGGAGGAGTAATTTGCGGGTAGCAGATAGTACGATATAAATCTTCATTAAGACCTAGCAATTACTACATCTTCCAAGGGTTGTTTCTAAGGGTGCTGACATAATTCCAGCTCAGGTGGCCTGGAGGGCGCTCAGGGGCTCTTTTTGCGATACATTACACTACGCACCTGCGGCTCGACCTTTGCGTTTTCGATCACGGTAACGTATGAGGTCATTTGCATTGCAAAATATTGGGGTTTGCTTAGTAATTGTTTTTAACATAAGTAGATAAATAATTAAAGTTTATGTAGCAATTTGAGATAAAACAGGTATTTCTTATTCACAATCATGCTTGCTATTCAATTTCGTTTATCACGTTGGTTCCTAAATAAATAAAATAAACAATACTGATTGGCAACCAACATAAAATACCTACTGAGATACATCGTTTTTTTTCACTTACTTCATCAGTAGGGAACATAGAGATGAGGTATGTTCATAATGAGATGAAATTGAAACACCATGATGAAATTGAAACACCACATTTAAGATAATGAAGTGCATTATGGTACTATACAAAAACATTGAGAAAAGATTGTAAACAGGACCGAAATGAAGGAGAACAGTAGGCCATTGTCTGGACAATGCTCCTCCTGGGAGTGGGACACAATAATAGGCTAATGAAACTTAATTCCACAGTCAGCTCAGGGTACTAGACGAAGATTGTGTACCTACCTATACCTAATAGAAATATTTAGGTAGATGAACTAAAAAAATACCTATTTAGAAAACATCTGTAACTCAGGAACATATCAACGATTATCACACAAGGAAATGTCCTATAATATAATATAATTAGCCCGATCTGTAAGTACATTACATTTAGCAGAATATTTAATTTATGTAATTTGGTAGACTAGGTAGGTACTTTTAGGTTTTAATTTAAGTCAAGTAATGCCGTAACAAGTGGCCGAACGGTATTGTTCGGGACTAGAAAGTAAGAACGGCCATTAGTTATCTAAATCGTGATCAAAACGTTCAATACTGGGCTGGAAGGTAACTTATTTCAAATGATTAGATTAAATGTCAGTTTACACCGGATTTCATTCATTTCATAGATTAAATAACCTGTACCTCCTTTTGCCCTATTTTACATTGTAAGTAATTAATAAGTTACCTATTTGCCTTAAAAATCTATTAGGAATGTATGCAAATTCTAATAAATGTATCCCTATTGAAGCAGTCTTCTTTAATGCGTGGGTCCATAATGTATTCTTACCTACAGTCAAGTTTCAGAATGTATTAAAACTTCAACGACAAGTAAGTAAAAGTTAATACAAACTACTTTAAGTAGTTTGGTGATATTTTGAAATCTTTGGTAGGTAATATTTATTTAGTATAGTATAGTAGAGGAATGAAAAGGTTTATCACTTTTCGATCTTAACTCGTAGACATAGAGTTGAAAAGTGATAAACCTTTTCATTCCGCGACTGTACCTATAACTCCTATATATATACGACTTCGAGTGCCTTTACCAACTAAGATAAACGTTCTTCTGCAATACAATACCTGCATATAGCCGTATTATGAACAGTTATTGGCAACCGGACTCCAGCAAAAACTGACCAATTATAAACAGTGCCAATAATTGCCCGTTAAATGTATTCAGAGTTACCACTTTTTTTACTTGACCTGAAACTGACCTACTTGAGATATCATCCATCTTGGATTGAAAAGAAGCCGATATTATACTTGATACACTTCAAGACAAAATAAGTATAAAATATAAATATTTGCACGTTTCGACGTAACGGTTGCGACACCTGATGTTTATTTATGCTATTTATACAGAGTGTAACTAAAATAGTAATAGTAGTAGTAGAGTGTAATGATCAGTTTAAGGGCATTATTGGAATCGTATTGCGACTATGAAAAAGTAGATGAAAAATTATTAAAGCGCGAAAATAGATATTTGTACAACAAGAGAAGAAAGTTCATATTTACTTCGAGTGCTAATTTTGAGTCCTGAGCAAGCGAAAGATTCTATAATAGAATCAGTCGCTACGCTCGTGATTCTAATTTAGAATCTTGAGCGTAGAGAGGGACTCAAAAGCACAAGATTTAAATTACTTTATTCTCATGTTGAACACACTATTTTTCACCTCAGCAGTGAGAAGACATGGAAAAATACAACCTGGGAGATGCTTTATCCTTCTTTGTCACTTTATTCACTCGTATTTATACTAATATTCTTACATTTGAGTTCAAAAACCTCAATAATAAGTTAATAACACGAAAAATAATCAAAAAAATTAAATATTTTTAAAATATCTATACCGCCATTTTGACTTTTGATAACTTTTTTTATTTGCGTTCGGTAACTACTATTTGATCACAATACGAGAGATTGTTGTAAGTAATAATATTTTTTACACCTTGTAATGTATCTTGTGTTTTTATATCTTGTAATTTTTCCGTTTATACTTATTTTATTTTGAATTAAAGAACGTAAATTATTTTAAGTATTGTATGGTTAAGCATTTAAAAATTAAAATTCGTATAAATTATATTTCAAAATTAGTACTTGTGCGCGTTTCGGAACGTTTCGTTCTGACTCTGTTTCAGGGGTCGAAGCGAAAGTGCAGAATACGAATTAAAATTAAATAAAATTTGATTGAATGACGTTTAAAATATTTCTGTCTCTCTCTATTTACTAATGACGTGAAAAAGACAACACGAATAGACTCCCGAGTATTTCGAATTTGTATAAGACCTCGCGCGCGGATTGACATTGTAATTCCAAGGTCAACAAGGTCTTTTTGTCTCACGCTCGCAGCAAAATTGAGTTTTGCTCACTGTTTTTAGGTATCAATGAACCCTCGTTCCTGCTGCTGAGGTGAAAAAAAATTTTTTTTTGTTGGAATCACAGCCGGCCAATGTTTCCACACTAAACCAATTTATTTTTTGGCGCGAAAAATTGTTTCTTGGTTTGTCATAATTAGAATACGATACCAATTATACCCTTAAAAGGGTCACCACCATTTTTGTTATGGACTACACGAATCCGTCTCCTTTTTTTTAACCACTTATTTAGGTAATTCTACATGAAGAAAACGATTTCTACTAAGTACAACAAGTTATGGATTCATAACAAAAAAAATTTGGCATGCAAAGAATCAAAAAACTCGGAATATGGCAATTACTGTACTTATTTATTTTTTCTACTCCGGTACTTTTATCTGTCAATTATATGGTCCCGCAAACGAATATAAAAGCATGTCTTATGCAATTTCAAAAAAGTCTATCTAGTCTATTCTTCATAAAGACCCTAGGGTTATTATGTGATATAATGCAACTGCTAACAGAGGTGCCCTGTGAACCCAACAAATATTTTTTTTTCTACTCCCATTTATCTATCATTTATACATTTGTCATCATCTATATACTCGAAGAAACACATAGATAATATACTCGAAGAAAAGTCTATCTAGTCTATTCCCCAAAAAAAAAACAACTTAAATAAAAGCACCAAAATAGAATCGCGTGCAGTCAGGACTTTAGAAGAAAATACATTACTGCCAACCTACGAAACCTAAATAAACGCAGCGTTTTTAGAAAAAAAAAAACTTTACAAAATAAAAAATAAAAAAAAAACCACAGACATACTTTGTAGTTTTTACGTTTGCCATTCGTTTGTGATGGCTAACTGCAAACTTTGAAAATAATATATTTTTACTAATATGATTGATTTAATAACGATTGTGTGTGTTTGTGTTAGTATTCTTGAAATACAGTGTTTTAAAAGGTGAAACTTAAATTATTGTTGATTATGTTTACAAAATAACTGCAATATCCATGAAGTGTTCAATTTCGCATTTTTTGTAAAACTATGTGTAATCGTAGAAAAAGTATTGTATGCAACGTCGTATAAGTAGGTCAAAAAATGTTCGTGGCGTTTTTCTTAACAATTTTCGCCTCCGGCTGCGCCTACGGCTCAAATTGTTACCCACGCCACTCACCTTTTTTGACCCCTCTTATACAACTGTTGCATAAAATACTATAATCGTATGGCATACTGTTACATAATAGGCAATAGATGTTATTTTATGATACTATTTACGTCAAGTCAAATGTCAACATTTAGACATTTAGCAGCTGCATCGGACGAGAGGTGCAGCAGATCTTCTGAAGGTCCTGAGTATGAGTTCAGAGGGCAGCGTTCCATTATATGCTCCATGGTTTAGGTATGTATTAAAAAACTGCTTCATGGGGCTGTGAACCTTTAATATTTTTTTATATCTAGTTCAAGTCCTTACAAAATGACGCGCAATATACATACGAGTACGATTATACCAGTGTTGACCTAATACATATATTTGTGCGGCATGCAAAAACACTGGAAACAACTGAACCACAGCAAGTGGTTCAATGAACTAACAATTGAGCAGTGCATTGTTATCGCAATAAACACAATTATTGCTTGCGAGTGCTCCACTTGATTATGATTGCACCAATAATGTGTCGCTTTGGCATGATAAAACAAGCAATCATGTTATTAATCATCTACAATTATTGATGTACAAATTAGTTACTCTCTGTATCAATTTCTAATTCAACATACTGGTACCCAACAATGATATTTCAATACCATATCCCTGCCGAGGTTTTCCCAAGGAGCTATAAGTATGAGGTTATTAAAAAAAGAGTGTTTTCTTAAACTGTATGTAACGTGCAGGTAAATCATCTGGAGTTGAAAGCGTCCATTACGGTAGCTGCTTACCGTCAGGCAGGCCGTATGCTAGTCTGCCACCGTCATGGTATAAAAAACTTATACTTATGTAATCAATCAATTAGTAATTTTCGAGAATATGCATATATAGTACAATAAATTGATAAGAATACCAAGATTTTGATTTAATTGCCTTCAAAAAATATGTATATGCATACATTTTCCCTTTGTTTTGCCATGAAGTGTAACGGGGGGCACAGAAGAGCAGGTTTCTTAAGTGAAAAGTAAAACTCGCGGCGGCACAACAAAAAAGCCCGGTTAGGTATGCCACGAATGTCGACCGCCCATTGATTCACGGGTACGAATGGACTTGCTTAAATTACTTAACAGGTCAGTTTGCTTTTTTGTTAATTAAAAAGGCGCTGATCATCATTGCCAGTATACATTCTGTGGACACTAATGTCCCACTTCATAGGTACCTTATTGCCTACCTGTTTACGTATTAACAATTTTTTACGCATGTGTTTTTGGTACCTTCTAAAATTAAGAATACATGCGTGGTTAGGTAATAATGGTGCTCCCACACCAGCTGTTATAAATGTTATATAACAGCAACTATCTTTTTTTAACAACATAGTGCTACTTAGCCTTATCCTTGTTATACTTTGTTATATAACATTTATAACAGCTGTTGTGGGAGCACCATAAGGAAAATTCTGTTTAATTACGAAAATAAACTTAATAACAAAAACAATACTTTCCTAAAGAGATACATTTCATTAAAAGAACGAGTAAGGGCTCTAAAATGTAGAACATATCAACCATATACTATACGAGCTTTCAATAATTTCAGAATCGGCAAAAACTCATATAAAGTAATGGTACCGTAAATGTGACGTCACAGTTAAAGACACCCCCACAAACTTCAAAATAATAGTATTAACAAATCATTTTGAACTCAAGACTAGGTCTTTGATTTGACTCGTTAGGAAAGTAGGTAATGAATTTTGAGTAAATAAAAATGTAATACTTATGTGTCCCAGTGTAAAAAGCAAAACAAGGGTAACGCGCATGTGAATCCTCTGGATTTACAAGCGTCTATAGTCACGGTAACTGCTTACCATCAGGCGGGCCGTATGCTTGTTTGCCACCGTCGTGAAAAACATAAAACATGGTAATGGTACCTACCTATTTTGGAATAATTGGTGTTGTTGCCTGTCCCCAGGCAGTAATTTGGTTATGAAAATCAACGATAATTATCAGAAATGTCCCGTCAAGCCAACAAGTAAGTATTTAGTCACTCTTTATAAAAATGCCCCTATAATTGCCGCTGACGGCGCTGACCACTGTAACCATACAAGGAGATGGTGGTACCATGTTGGTATTACAGTGATCTGATCATAAATTCAAGACTTGGCCATATCTCTTCCAAGTTCCCATACCCAGTGATCGGCACTCCATTGTGTCGATAATATTTATTAGTGTCTAGTTGTTATATTACTTAGGTACCTTAGTAACTAGCTACAAATGGTAAAAGGTAAAAAAATATAGCCACTCATTATTTAGAAAAAAACCGGCCAAGTGCGTGTCGGACCATGCATAATTCAGGGTTCCGTACCTTCAATGTACTTACTGTACCTTAAAAAACTTTTTGCAATTTAAATACATATAAGTAAATAGCGGCGTACAAAATACACCTTATGTTTAAATTGTATTAAGATACCTAGGTACGTCTTAGTTCCCGAGTAAAATGGCTGTGACACACGGACAGACGGACATGATGAAACTATAAGGGTTCCGTTTTTGACACTTTGGCTACGAAACCCTAAAACGGGACTTAATAGCGTACCTACACCTACTTGTACGCAGTGTGCCGTAACGTTTTAGTTGAAATCAGTAAATTATGACCACATTTATAGATAGAAAGCCTTCATTCAGAATAAGTAAGTTCTAATCTAATACATAGTAGGTATTTAATGCATTAAAAGCCTTCATGTATTTGTATAGCACTAGCCTTTTCCCGCGGCTTCGCCCGCGTACTATAAGTACCTACTCAAAAAGAATACGATACCCATGTTGATTTTCAGACTTTGTGACCACATTTGCCCATTTTAGGGGTTGAATTTTCAAAAAACCTGAAACACGTGTTTACTCATTTATCGTTAGGAATACTCCTGTGAAGTTTCGAATAAAATAGTCTAATTCTAGACTCTAACAAATCTTGATTCGCCAAACTAATTTTGGACCCCCATTTTACCCCCTTAGAGTGTGAATTTTGAAAAATCCTTTCTTAGTGCACCCCTAGAGCTTATAAGGAACCTACATGCCAAATTTGGAATCTTTAGAACCAGCGGTTTGGGCTGTGCGTTGATATGTCAGTCAGTCAGTCAGTCAATCAGTCAGTCAGTCAGTTAGTTTCTTCTTTTATATATTTAGATTATCAACCGTCTTGAATCATAATCAAACTGTGTGTGTGTGTAAGAAAAAATAGAACAATTTTTTGACGCGAAAAAATTTTTTTTTTTGTATGGGACAATTCGCCCCGGCTGACCTCCATCCAAAACCAATTATTTTTGCGAAAAAATATTTTTTTAGTTTTTATTATTAAAATACGATACGAATTATGCCCTTAAAACGATCACTATTATTTCTGTTACATCTTGTATAACTTAAACCAAATGTTTTGTAGGGATCTGTTACGTAACCAGGCGAGAAGACGTCCGAGTTCAATCCAGAGTCACAAAATAACGAATAGTAGTCTTAAATTCAAATTGCTGGGGTTTGATTTACTATTACCTAATAGTAATACTATTAGGTTAGGATTTTTAATACTATTGAATTTCTCGAAACTTTTGTACGAAATAACATTTATTTAGGACGTTTAGGTATGTACTAGTGACTTTCCGGTAACGGAAAACGTGTTGAAAACCAGACCTAATCCCTATAGAGCCTATTTTCTTTTTAGGGTTGGGTGGTCAAATAAAACCGTAGCTGCAAGCTGAAGCTTTCGTAAAACTTATGACACGCAAAATCTTGCGATTAGGCTGCCGACCAGTCCCTCGATATTGTGATAATATAGCTTTTAAATTTTGATCTATATTCCAGTATAGTATAGGCCCTAATTCACCCCGCGCGGCAATTCGGCCCGGGCAAGTTTTCAACGCTAGTAAATTCCACCGGACGCTTGCTTTATTGCACAATACACAGTCAGCTGAAGCATACAGTAGGTAGCCCTGGGACCGTAACTAAGATGGCAATGGATGTTCTCTCCGTGTCACGAATAGAGGTATTTCCATTTCAATGATTGTTACAATATTGACAACGTCAAACGAAATTATTTTTTATTTTGACTTGGGCTTTGTAGGTATAGCACACGGTAAAGTGAGCGGACAGATCGGTTTTTGGAGTGTTCTTACTCATCGAGTTGAAGGATGAAACCAGCGCCATTTGATAGCTAATGTGATGCTCTTTCAATATTCATTGGTCGAACAGCCCTCAGCCTTCAGCCCAGTTCCGTTTTCGGATACTTTTAGTGGTGCAATTTTTGGGGTTCTTTTTCCGTTCTTTTTACGGCCCTATATTAATAAAGTTTGATGTGTGATTGGCTTTTATAGCTCGCCATATATTGGAGCATAAGAATTATTAAAAAAAATGTTTTTAAAGGGAGCACTCCATCCATGTAACTGTTGTAACTGTTGAATAAAACAAAAAATATGCCGAAAAAAGATTTTCTGACATGCAGTTCGGTACGTTTTCAAACATAAGTCTAAGGCTAGGTACTAAATGTTATTTTCTATACAATAAATATTTAAAAAGATATTCGACTATAAAGTTTTATTAGAATAACTCGTTTCACTTAACATTTTGTTTATATAATTCTTTTTTTAAATTAATTTTAATTAGGCCACTTACGGTTTTATCATATCTTATATATTTCTACAATCAATCAAAATGGATAAAATTATTATTTTTTCACTTCAATTCAATTCAATTATTTTATTTGCAAGAATGTAGGTACAAAATTACAAGATGTCAGGGTGTTAATTATAGGTGCCATTTACATCCGGCCTTTTAGTGGCGTGCAAAATTGATATTTCTATAGAGTAGTTTCCTACCAATGTTTGCGCACTGTTTTGAACCTACACTGTGTACGCAGCGCTTGACGCCCGGCCAACTTCATTCTTTAAAAAGTTTTCAAATTGTTCGCGATCGTTTTAATGTTAGGTATTACTTCGAAATTTTAGCAGGCCTCGCCCTGTTCAGTTTTGAGCGTACTTTATTTAACAAGTTTAATTTGATTTAATTCCCTACATTTTGTCGTGATAAAACCTACCTACGTTAGGTACAGTCGAGGACAAAGAGATGTATACACTTTTGGACCTTATTACAACGCAATAAGGTCCAAAAGTGTATACATCTCTTTGTCCTCGACTGTACTACCTATGTATGTAGCACATACAGAAATATGATTAATTGATTAAGTCTTGAAACGATCCATGAATAAATTAAATATTTTTTATCATTTGTTTTTATCACTAATAAAAAACTATACATTCAACAGGTTATATGTGCCTATATTTATCAATGGCCATTATACTTTAATCGACGACGGACCCATTTCCAATTGATTTATTTACTTACTCAGTCGCAAGGTATAATGATACCTACATTACCTACATATAACTACCTGCCTATGCAATGAGCTATGACCATCATACATCATTGAGCATGAATCCAGCCTTCTATTCACATCAAACTTTTTGCGATACTTATTCAATTTAATTTATTGCTACAGCGCTATTTCAAGGACAGATATTACGAAAAAAACACACCTCATCATCGCTAAATTCGCGGAACACAGAGCAGCCATCGACGCCTACCGCATCGCAAAAAAACTGCTTTTGGCATGATAAACTGGTTTCCAAGTCTGAATAGCAATTCATCACGTCCACCTACTCTTTCACACACCATGCTAGCCCAACAGTCAGAGAGGGACACCAGCAGTGGCCCCAAAAACCGGCCGCGTAACTTTTATTTATTTCTTAACTTGTTGTTGGCACATAAAACATTTTTCGATTTATAACTTAGGTATAAGTTAAAAGTCTCAGCCTGTAATTGCTTCGCCTTCGGACTTGACTAATTTGCATGGCATGAATTTTAAATATTTTACGTGTGCTTGTTTGGTTATAAATAATTTATAACGAAATTGTAGTGCTGCCTGGCTTCGGCGCCTTGGGCACAGAAGTATGAATTGCTTTACGAGGCATTTTCTGATAACATTACTTGATAATAGTATTTTTATTATTTATGGTAATTTAACTTGCAAAAAATACGAAACTTGGTTATCAAATTCTGCCATCCTAGACATAAACAATGTATTTCTCAATCACAGTAACAAGCGAAAACTCTAGGTCTGGGCCTGAGACTAAAAACATCTAGAAGCGTTCGTGTACCGACGGACACCAAATAAATCGCGCCTCGGAATCCGAAGGCAGGTCTAAATCATGCCAATACCAGATACAGTGCGCGTTATCAATTAGACATCCTTGGCTACCTTATTTTTACTACTTGACAGAAAAAAATTGACCCTTACATCAAAGTCTTAAGGTGGTCTTTAGATTGAAGATGCTGTTATTAATGGTATTTATAAGTTGGTATAAGGATTGCTCGCTCGGGGCACGTAGCGCTTCATAAATAAAGGCAGAGAGTTAGTGCACGCCGCCGGCAGAGCTTGTTCCTTATCTGTCTGATGCTATGTGCTGCTTGTATATAAAGAGATTAGATTGGTTAGGTGCTTAAAAGTACAAGGGATAATAGAAGGAATTTTAGTTCGCTTTTCTTTACGTAGTCTTAGAAAGTATAGGTTTTGAAATAAGACATTTCAAGAAAAGAGCAAGAGTTTATCGTCATGTGGAATGTGGTGAAAAATTAAAGGAAGAGACTTTCGGCAATATCCTTATGTATTATTAATAAAACAATAAGTGTAACTAAGCAGTGGCAATTAACAAAAGTATTATGTATTTAATTAAATGCATCACTTTAATTAAACAAAAAGTTGGATTACTTTTAATTATTCAGCCCCTGTTACAGACCGCACCTTGTATTTTATAAAATATAATTATATTTCTAACATATAATTAATTAATTATTTACCTACTACTGAACTGACATAATCGCGTGCTCGATATTAGTACTAGTTATAATATAATTTAGGTAGAATGTTATCAACGCACTTTTCAGTCATCTTGTAACAGTGCAATAAAGTATTATCCTGATAATTGTGATCTTTTTAGGGTTCCGTAGTCAACTAGGAACCCTTATAGTTTCGCCATGTCTGCCCGTCCGTCCGTCCGTCCGTCCGTCCGTCCGCGGATAATCTCAGTGACCGTTAGCACTAGAAAGCTGAAATTTGGTATTAATATGTATATCAATCACGCCGACAAAGTGGTAAAATAAAAAGTGGAATTTTTTTAATTATTACGGTACCTCCCCTATACGTAAAGTGGGGAGTGATTTTTTTTTTCATTTCAACCCTAACGTGTGGTATATTGTTGGATAGGTATTTAAAAATAAATAGGGGTTTACTAAAATCATTTTTCGATAGTGTAATTTTTTTCGGAAATAATCGCTCCAGAAGTAAAAAAATATGCGTCCCCCCCCCCTCTAACTTTTGAACCATAAGTTTTAAAAATATGAAAAAAATCTCAAAAGTAGAACTTTATAAAAACTTTCTAGGAAAATTATTTTGAACTTGATAGGATAAATAGTTTTTGAAAAAATATTACAAAATAATTTCTGAACTAAGTTTGTAATTTAACCGTATAAGCAGGTGTTTATTGTACCTGTAATTTCTACAAAATTACAATGAAATGACGTGCTTTCAAATAAAGTAAAAACGGTGAAAATCGGTTCACGCAATAAAGAATTATTCCATAAAAATCATCTTCCATACTTTAAGCTCGCGCGCAATAGTTTACTTAATTTGCCGATAGATGTCGCTATACGTGGAACTCTCATATCATATCCTACATGGCGGTGTTATTAACTCTTAAGTGGGGATACTTACTGTGACGGACGGAAAACTACGGAACCCTACACTGAGCGTGGCCAGACACGCTCTTGGCCGGTTTTTTAATCTTTAAAGTAACTTCAGAAACTACACCAAAAAGGCAATTTCAATAAAAGCTCAAACAATTTTTATAAATTATTTTAAATAGATTCGCATCCATTCTTCTATTCCCTTTACGCCAAACCCGACCTTTTGTAACAGCAATTAGATTGAAATTAGAATGCGCTTAGTTTGGCAAACTAGAACGGGGTGGCAGAGGGGCTGATTTATGTTGGAGCAATGCAGCAGTGGAGTAGTGTGCAGTTGGTATTGATTTCCAGTTGTACCCCCCACCCCTCCCCTCCCGTATCTCACCTCACGCACCGCGCCCAAAATGGCAAAAGGCCAAGTATCTAAATGGCCCACATTAAAAAACAAAACGCTTGGGAAAATGCTTCAAAATACCGTTACATTGATATAATTTGTAGACAGCGCTCATCTGCATGAATTTACATACGTAATTAGGCTATTAAGTATCTAATAGACGGATTACTGAATTAGTGAAAGTTCTCACGCAGATATCAATGTTATAGTTTATTACTTAGTTTGCGATCATATAAAAAAAAAAAGAATTATTGAATTTAAAAAAAAACACAGCCTGCTGAAAGTTGTACCTACCTCCCTCCTTACTACTTACTCGCGATATCACACATATGAAGACATGTTATTAATGCTATAAGAAGTTCTATCGGTATATGGAAAAAGTCTTAATAAATATAGTTGAACTAACTAGACAGAACTAGTAGGCACCTATAGGCACATCATCTAAAAAGAGTAAAATACTAAATAATAAACTACCTCCTCACCTTTTCATCAACATAATAATGAATGCGACCCTTAAAAACCCCGGGGGCAGAGTCTGCGATGATGTAGGCAGGTATTACGCGATATTATATATATTATATATTTATCTACGCGTGGCCTCGACCGACCGACATACCTACTACCGAAGTTCACGATCGCCATTATGAATGTGTCTTATCATAATAACTCATATAGATGTCGTACTAGGTAGGCGTTTTTAAAATAAATTGTGATAATGAGTACGTCTCATGAGCCCGCGGGGCATGCGATGATATACGCACGGCCATGACCAATAGACACACTGTTGGGGACTCAAAGTTCGACGACCGCCATTTTGAACATGTGTCTTATCAAGCTATCAGAATTACTCAACGCTGAGATGTCGCAATTTATCGTAGTTTTTTTATTAAATTGTGGTACTGAGTTTGTAAGGACTGACTTTCGATATATACAATGACAAATACAGAAATTATTGAAATCAATCAAGTTATCACCTACTAGTAGGTGATAACTTGATTGATTTCAATAATTTCTGTATTTGTCATGTATTATAAGTAAATATTTGACTTTTTTTTTGTACTAATCTATTCCTAATTAAGTATTACATACACCTAATCACATACCTGCGTGCTACCTACCAAGGTAGGTACTACCTCCATTTTTTTTCTAAGTTTAGATGATGAAATGCAGATTTGTGGTACGTTTTCTCTGCATTGTGTTTGTAAAAAAAGTTTTAAAAAGTCTGATTGGTTGAGGAGGTTAATATTTTTTTTATTAGAGTCACCGAGGGTTAGTTCAGGTGACTCTAATTAAAAAAATCCTCATTTCGCTTCTTCTTTCCCCAATTATAAGATTACCTAATTAGATATATCCAGTAAAGTTAATGTTTTTCTCCTTAAGCTCGTTCATCTCCTAAAGTACGGATCTTAATGCACCGAAAAGTTTAGATTACGTAAGACACCCAACCCAATATACGTATCCGAACAAGCCGACAGATAACGTGCGGCCGGGTATTTACTCATCTATTTAAAGAACCAGGGCCATTAATTTTCGGCCAGGCATTATTTACAGAGCTAAGAATTACATTCCGATCGGTTAACAAGCGCTAGCGAGTTGCTCGCTGAATCAAACACGAATAAAAGAGCCCTTTTATTTGTTAAGGAGTGGTCCTGAAATAAAGTAGCAGTGTACAATCTTGTGTATTTTTTAATTTAGTGCTAATTTTGAAGCAGTATATTTATTTTATTAATCCGTAGATACAATACTAATAAATAAAAATACAATCATAATAGAATATGTGAGCATATTTAAGTTTTCGCGTTTTTAATTCAACATACTTTGTAACCTTTTGAACAACATAATTTGACAATCCATAATTATTTTACATGATTTTTTTAAAGTGGGGCATTCCACTCATACAATAGTATGTTATTCAATAGCTTAATTGGTAAAGCGATCGAGCCCCGGTAAGGCGTATCGATGCCAGGTTCAAGTCCGGCTGGGTTGATTATTTTTTCAATGTTTTCAGTGTTTGTATTTGATTGAATAATTTGACAATCTTCAATCGACATCCGCTACAATGCCACAATTGTATTTCCATTTACACAACCCGTTTTATGCTTTTCAGAATTTCATCTTACCAAGAAGCTACATTAATTAACTGTATTTTAGCTAGGATAGTCAGGAAGACTCTCTAATCTAACTAACCTCTGACAAAGATTTTTCTATGGGAGATAATTTTCTATGAAAAAAGGCAAATACATTTAATTAAAAATTACTGTAACTACATTAAAATGAAGCCAGATAAAAAAGTTTACTATTGAAGAAAGACAATTTATTAAGGTATAAAATAGCTCATCAATTCAAACTATAAGAAAAAACATGTTTTTGAGAAACACCTCAAAAATTCTGTCAGAAGACGCTGTTCAAAAAACTATGTGTATGATGGAATACAAAAGGCGAAAACTTCCAAACGCTGTTTTATTTAAGTATGATTGTATTTATGTTTTGTATGATTGTATCTAATCTAGAGATTATTTAAATATAAACACTGCTTCTAAATCGGCACAAAATAAAAATATAAATCAAAAAAGGCACGGCTACTTTTTTTCCGGACCACTCCTTATATTTATATACTCGAGGAAGATAGTGAATACGCCTCAGTTTGTATGTTAAATTCTATATGAAGTGACCCGTATTAATTGTTCTTGAGAATGAATATTCTACTTTAAATACATAAAATAAATATTATAGGGCAATCTTACACAAACCGACCTAGTCCCACAGTAAGCTCAATTAGGCTTGTGTTGTGGGTGCTATAGACGACGATATACACGGTGGGGCCTGTAAAGGCGGAATCAGACGGTTCATTTTTCGTTCATTTTTATGTTTCATTCCGCACCTTTCACCCGAAGTGACATACGTCTGATCATAAAATGAACCAAAAGTGCCGAACAATCACCCGAGGTTCATTCGGATGAATGTTCATCTGAGTGAACCGTCTGATTCCGCCTTTACTAAAGCAAAAAATTAAAATGTACATTCTTCTCCTCAAACTACGCGACGTTTGTTTGACGACTTTGAAAAAAAACTTGCGGTTTGAATTTTATTACATTTTAAAGTTAATTCGAACACGCAATGTACTATGAAATTGATTATGTCTGTAGAGTGACTAGACTGACAGGCGATGTCAATTAGACGGAGTTTTAAGTACATTTAAAATACTATTAACTTTGTTTGAAAAAATAACAATCTAAAAACTTTATGATTTTAAAAAGTTGCTACACAAAAGTTGTCTAGTTTGAGGACTAGAATCTACGTTTTAATTTTTTGCTTTAGTTACAGCCCCACCCTATATATATAATAGAAAGATATATGCAGATAAATACTTAAATACATAGAAAACATCCATAACTCAGCTACAAACATCTGTGATAAACACACAAATAAATGCCCTGACCAGGATTCGAACCTGGGACCACCTGCTTCATAGGCAGGGTCACTACCGACTGGGCTAGGAGGCCGTTAAATTTATCATCTCACCGCTCACCGTCAGCAGAGCGTTCATCGTCATATATACCCTGAAACCTAAATTATTGCGAGCGCTGCGGCTCCATACAACCTGCAATGCGCTCCGAGGTTTTCTCGAGGGACAACAGTATGGGTTTCTTCAAAGAACGAGTGTACATGTTTTCAAACGGTCGGCAACGCACATGTAGAGTGTAGGTAAGGTCCCTACAGGTTTTTAAAGGTTTGCCACGTACATGTAACAGACCTGGAGATGCAGGCATCCAGTGGCCACGGCAACCGCTTACCATCAAGCGGAATTTTTACCACCGATGTGACAAAAAACGGATCCAGAGGATGTGTTACATTGGTTTATACGAGTAACTCGGCTCACCAGCACTCGCGTAGTCAGTGAAAAACACGACAAAGTAGACACGGAGCGGGTTCTTGTAACGCGAGAGTCGAAAGCTTCCAATAAATCTCCTGGAAACACGATAAGAATCGATGTCTCACGCAACGTAGGTTTTTATTTATAACGCCCTGTATATAGGTACAATGAGCCTCAGAAGTTAGCAGTGTTCAAAATGACCTTCGCGATCTTATTCTCTTAACAATAAGGTCGTGCCATAATCGCTTTGAAAGCCTCACCTGCCGTGTTACTTGCTTGCTGATTGTACGGCAGGAAGAGTGGGTGTACGGTATTAATGCTTTCACTCGAAATATAAATCGCGCTTCGACGTTTTCGGCGATACGCGCCTGGTTATTCGAATGTCGAAAGTTGATTCGAAAGAAGGGATAAAGCTTGGTATTCACTTGCTAAAATTCTGAAGCCACTTTCATATGCCTATTCGACGTAATTAAATAAATATAATCGTAATTTTAAACCAGTGTAGAGTCGGAAAGTGCTATTAACTCGTTTAAATAAAAAAGAAGGATCAAAAGAGCTATAGTCCTTTGTATCTTAAATGAAGACGCAGCATTATGTAGGCAGAATGAGGTGAAATGAATTGAATGCGACTGAAATTTATTGATTGTGAAAAAACACACCTCTACATAAAGGTAAATCTGATTATACTCGACTTGAGTTAAGATAAGTACGAGTAAAAAAGGATTTATTATTCGAAACTACATATTACACGACCATATACAACATTACATAATTACATTACATAATTATTTTCTTATCATAAGATTGAGTTTCCTTAATAAAATAAGAATAAATAAGTATTTTGCTTCACACAACAGCGGGCATGAAAACTGCACGGCGAACTGAAGGTAGGATGTTAAATAACAAATATTAAAAAAACTAGATTAATACCTACCTAACTATCCACTTTCCAAGTAGTAATATGTCCCATAGTAGGGAAACAACTTTTTTTCGACCCGAACCACAGATTACCTATATCTGTGCCCGAACGGACGTCGATGTCAAAACAACTCTGAGCTGATTCAGCGTGTTGAAATAAACAGCCTTGGGATCCCTCCGACGTTTCACATACGATACGCCTAACGCAATAAGATTCAAACCTAAGGAGCCCGCGTTTGGATAAAAAAATTGGTTGGCTATTTAAGGCGCGTGCCTACCTGAAATTACGTGAACTGGTTACTTTTAACGGCCTAAAGCTCGTAATATATCCAATCAAAAATTCTGAAAAAAAAAAAATAGTAACTATTGATTTGTAATCAATAAAATTTTGTTTGAAATTTTTGAAAAAAAATAATTATCATGGCAAAATAAAATATTTAAATTAGGATGTTTTCAACATAAAAGTGATGTCACGTTTTAATTGTCATTTATTTCTAAAGGGTTTCTTAGCTGCTTTAAACTTTCAAGCGAATTTAACGTTATGTAGTCATTGATTTATTATGTATTCTACTAGATGCGTCATCTAGAACAAATTTTGTGCGCCATGTTTGGCGGTTGACGGCTATGACTGAATCAAAGAGTAGTATAGAGACTTGTAGTGATTTTCACTACAACTTTTGGGACAAAGAATTTCTTAGGGATGTCATCTCCTGTTACTCAATGTATTGAGTACTGTTTTTCAGTAGAATAACTCAGCAGAAAAAAGGAAGCTCGAAGAATGGGTCAATAAACTTTCCTATAATAAGGTAAAGAAGATGCGTTCTCCTCACGGTTAAATCTTCTTGGCGTGACGCATCCCGACAGACATACAAAGTCTAATTCGAGGATACCACTTTACCTTGTACTTATACTTACGCGTTATACTACTATGTACTACGTATGTACGAGTATGTAGGGTAATTGTGCTAGTTTTCGTCCACTTATCGATTTTGCCAGCTTTGTGACGCAAAAAGAATATCTTAATTATCCTTACTTAAATGTATTATTTTTCATTTTATAGCTTATATAGTCTAGTTTATGTTAATATTACGCGATAATTATCCACACTTACGAGATTTTGTATAAAAAAGATTATTTGAAAAAGTGGGGTTATTGTTAGTTTTCGTCCATAAATGTCAGTTTTCCGTCCACGGCTCTGCTAGTTTTCGTCCACCGAGTAGGGCGATTATTTCTGAAAATATTCACTTAATCAAAAAATGATAAATAAACCTCAATGTAATTTTTAAAGTCCTATCGATTGATGTGCAACATGATGATATTTGGTAAACAAAAATTGTTACATGTATGTAAAACCCCTTGTGCCCCAAAAACAACTTTTTTCAGCAATTTTACTACAATACAGTATTGTACAATACAGTAGTGTGGGGTATACAAAATACACCTTCTGTTAGAATTTCATCAATATTTGTTATAGTCTCCAAATTAAAAATGGCCATGGCATACGGACGAACTACGTACATGACGAAACTATAATGTTTCCGTTTTTGCCATTTTGGATACGGAATCCTAAAAACTAATGATTAACACCGTGTTTCTTTATTTCCGTTAATTTTAGCATACAGTTAGGTACGATTAAGGAAACGAATTGGCGTAGTTAGTTTTGATAAATTCGTTTTTTCCATACAATTATTGTTAAGTCGATCACGGTATTATAATTAACTCAACCAAACAATCGAATATTATAACTAAGGCATTTTATCACCAAACAATGATATTGTCGGCCTTTAATGTTAACCACTGTGACTGCTTGTACTATAAAAGTTTTTGACAGAGCGTTTTAGTTCAAACTCAAACTCAAACTCAAACATTTATTCAGTAAGTAGGCCACAAGGGCACTTTTACACGTCAAAGTAAAAGTGAGAAAAAAAAATCAAACTACACCGGTTCTAACCCTACACCTCTGACCCGAGAAGAATTATGTCCGGCAAGAAACTCGGCGGGACTTATTTTTTCAAAACAACAGTACATCAAAACTAAACAATACATATAAGTGCGTTGTTCTAACAGAAAACATATCAAACCAAGGTTAGATTAACCAACAATAGGTTATAGTTTAAGAAAAATACCAAAGAAAAAAGATGAGTCCAAATCTGACTATTGAAAATGAATTACATACAAGTTTGATATACTTTCTTACCTGAACTGTGTCTTCTAAATAAATTTCCAAATTATAATATAATAATCCATCATCAACAGTTAGAAACAAAATAATTTTGAATTTAAATAAAAAAAAGTAAGTGATTCTAGAAACATACTATTTCTAAATTATCCTTAGAGATGTATAAGGTCTCCAAGTGTCTTGATCTATATATTCTATATAATAATAAAAAATATGGATAATCAAGCACCGAATGTTGTGTCTAAAGCCAATTAAACTAAAATTAAATATGTTCTATACCATTAAAGTACCATACTCAGTAAAGGTACAAGTTGGAACGCGACCGCAGACGGCAGCAGCAGACGACGTGTCGTCGAGCAACAAGACACGTGGCATCGGATCGGATGGATCTGCGGTCGCGCGACGTGTCGTCTGACTTCTTGTCGCTGACTTCAAATGATACTTCATAGAAATACATACAAATCAGTAGTGTCGCAGTCGCAGCGACACGTCGTCTGCGGTCGGATGACACTACTGATCTGCGTTCGGGCGACGTGTCGTCTGCCGTGCGACGACATACTTGACTTCGTGTCGCTGACTTTGAATAGTACTTCCTACGCGAACGTACTGTTGCGGTCTGCGGTCGGGTTCCAACTTGTACCTTAATGCAATTGACACGACTAGCGTAGTCAACCGCGCATTGGATCATTTATTATTGGGTCGTGCCTTAGAGAATTCAACCAACTGGAGTCGCCATTGACAGGCGTTCCCCTCTAAAACACGAGACTTCCTTTTTTCGGATGTATGTGTTCAAATATTTAACAGCGCATATTTTTGTTTGTTTATTTTCGCGTGGTGTTAATTGCCGGTAAATAGATAAAGGTGATATGATAGTGCTTAGTGAAAATAAAACGGATAATATTAATTGTGAAAGATGTACGAGTGTGTGTGTGTGTGTGTGTGTGTGTGTGTGTGTGTGTGTGTGTGTGTGTGTGTGTGTGTGTGTGTGTGTGTGTGTGTGTGTGTGTGTGTGTGTGTGTGTACGGACGATGGCAATGGCACGACCACAAAGCTTTTTTTGAAGTGAAATAAACAGAGCACGCCATAGTATGGAGGTTATAATTGTTATTCTATATTCCCTTTGGTCATTCTAATGTTAATTATAGTTTTGTCTACTCACAAATAACACGTATATTAACGATAACAATGCAACAGAAGAGCTAGTTTTAGTCTTTGCTCAATGCTCAAGTCATTTAAATGTTTTAGGTATTTATTACATTTATTTACGTAACATTATGAGGAATGGACAGAAACTAAAGTGTTTAATCTAATATAAATAAATAATAAATAAATATTTGGGGACAATCTTACACAAATCAACCTAGTTCCAAACTAAGCAAAGCTTGTACTATGGGTACTAGGCGACGATATACATACTTATATAGATAAATATATACTTAGATACATAGAAAACACCCATAACTCAGGAACAAATATTCGTGATTAACACACAAATAAATGCCCATACCAGGATTTGAACCCGGGACCTCCTGCTTCGTAGGCAGGGTCACTACCGACTGGGCTAGGAGGCCGTTAATATATAACATTACTATACTATTATATACTATAATATTACGTATTAATTAATTATTTTGAAGTAGCAGCAAAATAACCATTAGAAATATTTACCTAGCTGTTTGGGTTTCCGAGATCAGGTGGTCGCAAAACTGAAATGTATGCCAAATTGCTCTGCTAGTTTTGTTCCACAAAGTTTATATATTAATTATATTCTAAAAGTTTAATCTCCACTTATAATCTTGTACAATTAACTTTAAAATAGATAATTCGTGCCAAACATATTAAGTGCACTGCCTAAATCATTATATATAATAAAAATAAGTTGAGAAAATGTGCGTGCCGATAAAACTTAAAAAGGAGTCCCAGCACGATAAAGGGACTTATATAGTGTGATAGCCCTTTATTCCCCCTCGAACAAGAAAGTTCCCGTTTTAACCTAAAGGGTGTGTCTTTAAAGATATAAGGGCTTTTCCAACCCTTCAACTCGGAAAGTAAGTGTAGTGGCGCCATCTGTTGTCGAGTAGTTGAACTTCATTCATTGTCCAAAGTGGCGCCATCTGTTGTCGAATAGTTGAATTTCATTCATTGTACACAATATGGACTTAAACGAACGATTATTCCCAAACGTTCTCGAATATCCTAGCGCCAACTTTCTCGAATATCCTAGAGCCTAGCTTTCTGAATATATAAGAGCCCGGTGTCACCCGCCAGAGTTAGTTTGATTTGAACAGCGAAACAAGCGATTTCGAAACGAAAAAGAAAGAAATTATCTGTGTGTGAGCCTTTATTTTGAAGTATCACGTGTGAGTATTTTTAATAGTGTGTTTAATTAATTCTCGATTTCGAAGCGAAGAAGAAAAAAGTTATCTGTGAGCCTTTATTGTGAAATATCAAATGTGAGTATTTTTAATAGTGTATTTAATTAATTCTAATGGTTTTTTTTTTTATTTTCTTTTAATTGTAATTTCCTTAACTTTCAAGTAGTCGCGCGGCGTTGAATCGATGCCTTCTATATACTTTGGCCGTAAACAAAATATCGCGCGACCGCTTGAAGATTAATTTTTTTTTTTCTTTGTCTCAACGTGCTCCACGTTTACGTAACAATATATTTGTCTATAAAATGTGCATTTAATTTATATTTTACAGAATACAATGCCTAGACGTAAAAGAGGTGGAGATCTTGCCAGTTCTGCAGCGAAACGGCGGAAACAAAAAGAAAATCGAAGAAATGAAACGGAAGAAGAGCGCGAAGCACGTTTACAAAATCAACGAACCAGAATGAGCACCCTGAGAAGCGGAAAAAGCGAAGAAAGAAAAGAAAATAAAAGTATTGAAGAATCGACCATTTTAAAAGATAATCTAACAAAGGAAGCATTCCACTACGAACCGACGAAGAAATATTACGATCATAAATATGTTGTGATCGGAAAAATGAATAACATTTGCCAATTTTGCCACGCGAAAAAATTCAGTAAAGAAACACCAGGTCTCTGTTGCATGAATGGAAAAATTCGATTACCACCACTGGAAGCACCTCCACAGGAATTTCTACATTACATGACCGGGGAAACACCAGAATCAAAACACTTTCTTCAAAATATAAGATCATACAACTCCTGCTTTCAAATGACTTCTTTCGGTGTTACTTCGACTGACACTAATAGAGACAAATTTGAATATGTATTTTCAATTCAAGCGCAAATTTATCACAAAATTGGATCGTTACTACCAATGCCTAACGATGACTATAAATTTCTGCAAGTATATTTCATCGGAAATGAAGAAAACGAAATTGATCAACGATGTACAAATTTTATTGGATTGAAACGCGAAATAATCCAAGATGTACAGAGGATCTTACACAAATACAATCAACTGATTTACATATTCAAAACAACACTAGACCGCATGATTTCTGATGACTATAAAATTGTAATCCGAGCCGATAAAAGACCACGTGGAGAACACGAACGTAGATTTAATGCACCTCAGATAGATCATCACACAGTCGCCATCGTAATTGTGGACAATGAAAATACAAGCCGTGACATAATTGTACAACGAAGAAGAAAAGGACTACAACGCATTGCAGAGACACACCGTTCATATGATGCTCTTCAATATCCGTTAATATTTCTGCACGGAGAGGATGGTTATCATTTCAATATGAAACAAATTCATCCTAAAACAGGCATAGAAACAAACAAAAAAGTCACTTCCAAGGAGTTCTATGCTTACCGCTTAATGATCAGAGACAATGAAATATACAATCACATTCTCAACACTCGCCGTTTATTCCAACAATTTCTGGTAGATATGTACGCAAAAATAGAAGCAGAACGGATGCTTTACATAAGACTGAATCAAAAGAAACTACGCACAGAAGAATACATCCACCTTCGAGATGCGATCATAAATGACGGCCATATTGACGATATTGGAACAATGGTAATCTTACCCTCATCATACATAGGAAGTCCAAGACATATGCACGAATATACTCAAGATGCCATGACCTACGTAAGAAAATATGGACGACCTGATCTCTTCATAACATTTACATGCAACTCATCATAGCCAGAAATCAAAGAACAACTAAAACACGGACAAACCTCCATGGATCGACACGACATGATAGCCCGAGTTTTTCGACAAAAACAAATAAGATTTATTGAAGTCATCACAAAATACCACATCTTTGGAACCGTTAGATGCTGGATGTATACAATCGAGTGGCAAAAACGAGGATTACCTCACTCACACAATCTCATATGGCTACACGATAAAATTTATCCCACGAATATCGACAAAATCATCCAAGCTGAATTTCCCAATCCACAAAATGATCCGGAACTATACAACATAGTAGTGAAAAACATGATTCACGGACCATGTGGACCATTAAACTTCAATGCGCCATGCATGAGTGATGGAAAATGTACAAAAAAATATCCAAAACCATACTTGGACGATACAAAAACTGAAGATGACGGCTATCCCAAATATAGAAGACGATCACCGAAAAACGGTGGCTTCACAGCAAAAATACGAATACAAGGCAGAGACGAACTGGAAATAGATAATCAATGGGTAGTACCATATAACCCACTACTTTCCAAAATGTTCCAAGCACACATAAACGTTGAATATTGCAATTCAGTAAAATCTATTAAATATATATGTAAGTACGTAAACAAAGGTAGTGATATGGCAGTATTTCAAATAGTCCAAAATAGCGAACAAAATAATAGAAATGATGAAATCGTCATGTACCAAATGGGAAGATACATCAACAGTAACGAAGCAGCGTGGAGGATTTTTAGTTTTCCCATACACGAACGCGAACCAGCTGTGCAACATCTAGCAGTACATTTGGAGAATGGACAGAGAGTTTACTTCACAAAAGACTCGGCTAGAAAAATTGCAAGCGAACCACCTCAGAACACAACATTAGCAGCTTTTTTCCAACTTTGCCAAACGGATCCATTCGCAAAGACGTTACTGTATGTCGACGTCCCTATTTATTATACGTGGGACAAAACAAGGAAAATTTTTCAACGACGAAAACAAGGAATGCCAGAAGAGGGTCATCCAGAAATAATGAAAACTAACGCAATAGGTCGAGTATACACTGTACATCCAAACAATGCCGAATGTTTCTATCTCCGAATGTTGTTACACGAAACCAACAAGTTTCACAGATCTCAGGACTATTGACGGCTACATATGCCAGACTTACAGAGAAGCATGTCAACGTTTAGGATTATTGGAAAACGATAACCACTGGGAATTAACACTACAAGAAGCCACACTCACAGCTTCAGCTGAACAAATTCGAGAGTTATTCGCCATAATTCTAACAACATGTAACCCATCAAACCCAAAACAGCTATGGGACTCTTTCAAAAGGAATATGAGTGATGATATATTGTACCAAATCCGACAAGCTAATCCAGAACTGACTATAGAATTCAATGACGACATCTTCAATGAAACACTCATTCGCTTAGAAGATAAATGTTTAGCAATAAATAACCAGACCTTAGTAGAAATTGGAATGCCAGCACCACAAAGAAATACTTTCAGTGTGCTAAACTACGAAATTACAAAGGAAAAAAGCTACAACGTCAATGAACTACTTGAATACATTGCTCACAACAAACCACTCCTAAATGACAATCAAAAAAAAATTTACAACGTTATAATGAACCGAATAAATAACAACACTGGTGGAATTATTTACTTGGACGCACCAGGAGGCACCGGTAAAACGTTTCTAATAAATCTAATACTGGCGGAAATACGTGCTGAAAAACACATCGCACTGGCACTAGCATCATCCGGCATTGCAGCCACACTTATGGAAGGAGGACGAACTGCCCATTCTGCCTTACAACTACCGTTGAATATAGCCGAACAACAATTCCCGGTATGTAAAATCTCAGGAACATCTGGACGGGGTCAACTTCTAAAACATGCTAAAATTATCTTCTGGGATGAATGCACCATGGCCCATAAAAAATCACTAGAAGCCATGGACAGAACATTACAAGAATTGCGAAAAAACTCTGAAATGATGGGAGGAGCTCTACTCATACTCTCAGGAGATTTTCGACAAACACTTCCAGTTATTCCCAAATCAACACCAGCAGACGAGATCAATGCATGCTTAAAAAAGTCACATCTCTGGCAGCAAGTACAAATACTGCAATTAACAAAAAACATGAGGGTTGAATTATCAAAAGATGAAACAACAGCACATTTTGCTAAAATACTTTTACAAATAGGCGAAGGTACATATCCTACTGACCAAACGACCGGCCTCATTGAACTCAATAGTGATTTCTGTAACATAGCCACTACTGAAAACGAACTAATCGACAAAAATTATCCAAATATTATTCAGAACTATACCAACGTAGAGTGGTTATTTCAAAGAGCAATTTTGGCCACTAAAAATAATATTGTTGACGATATCAATTTTAATATTCTAAAGAAAATACCTGGTGAAGAGAAAGTATATAAATCGATCGACACGATGGTATCCATTGAAGAAAGTGTCAACTTTCCTACTGAATTTCTAAACTCTTTACAAGTACCAGGAATGCCATTACACTGCCTTCGTCTGAAAATTGGATTGGATCTCCAATCATACTACTCAGAAATCTCAACTCCCCAAAACTATGTAATGGAACGAGGATGATCGTACAACAGCTATCGAATAATGTCATTGAAGCTGAACTTATTTCTGGAAAGAACAAAGGACACACAGTATTTATACCTAGAATACCACTGATCTCTTCTGAATTGCCATTTCAATTTAAAAGATTGCAGTTTCCAATTAAATTAGCCTTTAGTTTTACAATTAACAAAGCGCAAGGGCAAACTTTGAAATATTGTGGCATCAACCTCAAAGAATCCTGCTTCTCTCACGGTCAGCTATATGTAGCTTGCTCAAGAGTAGGAAGTTCGAAAAATTTATATATATATACCCCGGACAATAAAATAAAAAATGTTGTTTATAAACAAGTAGTGTAAATAATGAGAAAATGTAAATACATGTAAATATAGAAAATGTTTTCAAAATATATTTTTTACTTTTTACGTCATAGTATGTTTTTTTATTTCATCTACCACGTAATCTCATATCAACTCCCGAGCGAAGCCGGGTATCATAGCTAGTCATTAATAAAACTCATCATAAACTTTTCCCGCCACAAGTTTTTTTTTTTCATTGCAATGACATTTGCTAGAGCCGAATTTGTGGCGGCTATTAATGTTTTATTTTTAAAGGTACTATTTGTCAAATTACTTTTTTATAATGGTAGAATTGTTTCTTAGATATTATGGATCGCAACAAGACCAAACTTCCGCAGGAAAATTCATTTACGTTCAAGTTTTCCCCATATATTTGTAGCAGAACCGTCAGGTGGACGGAAACTGACCTAATCTAGCACAATCACCCGAAATTTTTAATATGAACCTTTGAGACATCTCCTCGTAATACCGCAAAAGATAGATTAATAAGTTAACGCCTTGTCGTTATCTTTAAGAGAACTATTTCAGTCTATTGTGACTGTTCAACAATGTAAAATGCAAACCGCAAATGTCAATTTGTATATAAATTTCTATATGGGACAACCCGATTTCAATGTCATTGAGTGTAGGTGTCGATTGGCATCACAGACCAATTGGCATACATTTTTGCATATTACACCGTAAGTCTAGTTGTGTCTTTATAAGCCTCATATTTCTTACAACATTGTAATGAAAAGAAAAATAAAAAAATATTTTTAGTCACTCAAAAAAATTTTTTTTTTCGTTTAGCGTTGCGCGCGGAAAGTTTCATTTTGCGCACATTTTAAGTACCTACTGTTCCCAGCTCTTTCATTGCAATTGTTTGAGTTTTTTTTAAATATGATGAGCTGTTCTGAATTATTTTTGGTGTGTAGGTATATTTAACATTGCTCGTTCATGCAAAAATTAACTGTATGTGTAGTATGTACCCGGACCCGTGGTTTTGGACCCGGGGTATGTCCTTAAACTACGTCCGGACCTGGGTATGTCCTTAAACTACGCCATAAAGAGAGGTATGGGCACTGTGAATGGCATCTCGCTAAGTGTGGTAGGGCACGTTCAGCGAATGTCATCGCTCAAATCTGGAGCAGAGCCCGACTGGGGAAGTACCTCCACCTTACAGAAAACCACAGCCAAATAGCACTAGACCCTACTCATAGTGTTGTGTTCCTGCTGGTGAGTAAGGTTGCCAAAGAGCTCAAAGAGGACCCAGTGTGTTGACGATGAGGGACCTTCTTGTTCCTTTAGTCGTCAACACAGTGAATCCTCCTTTTTGTAAAGGGTCGGCAACGCGCATGTGACTCCTTTGGAGTTGCAGGCGTCCATAGGCTACGGTAGCGGCTTACCATCAGGCGGGCCGTATGCTTGTTTGCCACCGTCGTGGTATTAAAAAAAAAAAAAAAAAATGTACGGTCAGCTGCAGAGAAAAAGGCCCACGTTGCAAATAAAGTATGCAGGGGGGTCTTTTACTATGCAGCTGACTCTCAATGCTCGGGCGGAAATATTACAATTGCCACTCTTGCATCGAAATGTACTATTAATCTACTGTCCGTTCTATGCAGTTGTCGTTGTGACGTCACACGTCTCCTTTTTTCGCATTCGATCACGCGTGTAGGAACAGCATATGAAATTCAGTCATATTAAATTCTTTCTTCGAGCGCCATTTGTTTTTCCATTATTTTCTTTTAAGAGTGCTATTATATTTTATAGTTATATATAATAATAAACTTAAAACAGTTAGGCGTGTAATTTAGTTTTGATTTAATTCGATAGTTTTAATTATTTAAGATACATTATGCTGAAATAAATCCTTTAGTTATTGCTTATTAATTGTGGACGTTTTTAGTCAAAAAGCAGGATTTTCAGATAAAAAGTCTTGTGCAAGGCGATTTTATAGTAAATGTCATAGTATGGACCTAAATTAACGATAAGTACCCTTTCCGAGGTAGGGCGAGGTCTATTAAAAATAAATAAAAAAATATTAAATTTTTACTAATCCATCGACTTTTAATTATATGTCAATTGAAAGAATATCTATTTTCATTTTATTACATAAAAAATATACAGAAAAAAGCATTTTCATTTTATAAAAAAATACGAGTATTACACAGAAAAAGCGAAAAAAAATCGCCATTCACTCCTCCCAATTGACGAGCAAGTCTCGAGACTCGTAAAATATAGACATACTTTCCTCACTTGCTACAAAATGTAGATATATTATGTACTAGATAGTTTTATTTTGTTATACTTAATTACATTTTCCACCGAAGTAGGAATGCGGCCATTTTACGACGTGGAAATTATGGAGTTTGTGTTCCAATGCGCTTGAATTTGGACGATGGTGATATATCAAATATACATATATGTCTATGGTTTAAGCACTCCTTCAAATAACAGAAGAGTTCGGTTTACCATTATTTATGACTGTGGTTCAATCTAATTACCTGCTAGATTTTATTGTATGTACATTTTGTACAAAATTTAGGAGACTTAGTTTACCAAAATTTCTTAAAATATCTGAGGTAAGTGAGACGTGGAATTAATAAAGTACAAAAAGAATTTTAATTGGAATATTCATTAAAAATTGCCTTTATTTCTCTATAACCTTATGTATAATGAATGACCCAAAACTTTTCGCCATGTCTGTATCAATAATTTATAATAATTTTTTTATGTAAAGTTTTCAAATGTAAATATTTAAATTCATACTTATATATTATAATTATATCGGATGTAATGTAGGTTACCTAGGTAATTAGTATACTTCTTGTTTGAGTTATGTATAAGAAGATATAATTTTATTTCTTTACCTACTTAATTAATGGTAATTTTATTGATTTTCTATAATCGTGACAAGTAGGCCAGATTCGAATATTGAAAATGGACCTTATTCCCTAATAGACTGAGTAAAGTGGAGAGATTGATTCAAATAATTAATTCAAGATTTCCTCCAATAGACTACACATACACCTAACCCTTCAGCTGCCGTGACAGAAGATATAAACCCTGCTAATGCACATACATTACACAGACGTACTGTGCTACACCGAAACACACTTACCCCTTGCAGGGTACTGTTGTTTACACGGAGGGCCGATTTATTTATTTGTTCATTAGGGGCTGAGATGAATTTTAGGATAATGGTCGGATCGTGTAGTGCCGTTACGTCGCGCCGTGCGCTTCTGGAGCGGATTTTTGCGTCATTTACTTGGTAGGTAGCAACCGGAGCGTTGATAGAACTTGATTCCCTTCAGCTTGCCAAATATTAAGGCAGTTGAGTACGGTGACTACGGAGAAAAGGAAAACTAATTTTGATTTGGTTTCCCTACAATTTTTTGTCGCACTGCTATTGATGCGGAAAGAAGTCATTTGTGGGAAACAAAATTGCCATGGTAGATAGTCTTGCTCTGCCTACAAAGAGTACCTATATATTACCTACAGATTTTTTAAATATAATATTCCATTAGGATTTTCATATCCTATACCACATTTTACCTATCGGATATATTTTCGAACCCCATTATAAGAACTTTAATTCTAAGAATTATTTTTAAAAGTTCGCATGTCTGGCTCCTAAAATGATTTGATCTTTAATCACGAAATTCCAGCCATATTAATCTCACCCGTTAATCTCCATGAATCTATCGATGACAAATCAATTTACCGAAACGTACACGAAATGCTAAAGAAACAAAAACGTGAGAACCACACAATGCGACAATTCGATTTGGTGTAATGGAATCCTTGTTAAAATCGGTTCTTAATTCGATACGATCGATATAAAACAAATCGTCTGAGAAACTCTTACTTATAACAACACTGTTACAAACGTCGCCACAGACTAGAATGATACAACCATTGAAAACAGAAAAACTTGCAGTTTACAACTCGACACTAAGCTTTTTGGTTATTCTGTGCACGTTAGAGAGGATTGATGGTAATAAAATTGTACCTAATTTTATAAAAGCAGTTTCACAAAAGTAATAAATTGGATTTGGCGTGTAATTCAATAATAGGCTCGGAAGACCGGCGGCACTAACAGACGGGCTTCAACTATTATCTGTAATCAGCGATTGGTTCCAGAGAGTTTGACCTCTCGCTAGAAATTGCCGAGCTTTAGATGGGTCTTAGGAAGTGTCGGTAATTTGATAAGTATTTGATAGTTACTTTCAAAATTTTATGGGTAAGCGTTAGATGAGTTTGCTCTTTTATTCTTGATGTTCTTGTTACCTAATTTATTTCCGTTATTCTTTATAGAGTTGGCTCCACCGACCACCAGCGTTTCTTCAGACATTTTTACGGTATTTAGCGAAATCTTAGGCACCTTAGTACGATACGAAAGTTGGTATTTAAGGATAATTATTTATCACGTCAACCAATTTTTCTCATTTTTTTATTATTTGAATAAAGACGCTTTCAGCATGATTTGATAAGAATTTATAGGGTGGCCGAGTGCGAGTCGGACTCCGCGCCCTGATTGTAACATTTTTTATCCTAAATCCGACTCACGCTTGACTCCAGACTTTTTTCCTGTAATCTATACGTAAAGCACTATTGTCTGTAATTTTTGAAAAAAATTTTGGTCCAGCAGTTTCAGAGATAGAGGGGGATCGTTAATTTTCATCTTTTTTTAATAACTTCAAAAGTATATAATGTAAAAATTATACAAACGATATATCACACAATACTCGTATAGCTTGAAATTTTTTTTTTTCAATTTCTCATTTAGGTCCCCACAAATGCCCCCCGAAATCAGCGAAATCTCAAGCACCTGCAGATCTTGCCAGCATAGAAACGAAAAATACTATCAGAAAATAGCTTTGAGTAGGTAGATGTATAAGTAATCGCCATGTAAGTACCATGACCAACGGTAACTCCTGAACAAAGTCAAAAGTGTAAAATAATGTATGACCCTGAAAACCCCTTATGTCACCATGGAAAACTTTCATTCCTTCGAAAAGGAGAGGCTTTTCAAAGAAGGGTTATGCTACTTATGCTCAGGAAGAACCCACTAACCAATCGACGCTTACAACTTTATATGGATCTTTAGGAAGCACTCCATGCTAACCGGCTTACCTTTTACTCACGAAGCTTTCAAAGAATTTGTTAGCAAACACGATAATGTTCGATTTTCTATTAAACTTGAAAGCGTCCCACATTCTTATCTAGAACGTTCTACGACATATTTTTCCAAAGTTTCCCGCCGTATAAAGCTCTATTCACACATGGAGGGAGATAAGGCAGCTCTCACACCATTAAGCCGCGCGCTGGATCCCGGGGCTTTTCCAGATTAGATTATACAGTCGATTTATGACGTCATTAAAGCTTTGATAATTACTCCGGGACAGGCTGCGTGGGCTAGGTGGGGGGGTTTTGGGGGGATCCTTGTACTGTTTGATTGGATTCCTGGTACGAGGGGAAAGGATTAAAGTTATGGAGATTAGTCCGCGCCCGCGGCCGCGGCCGCTCTCGCTTCATGTTCAGCGGGAGTAGAGATGCGCTGATAAGAGATTGCTTATTGCCAATTGTGATAGCGTGCCGGGTTTTAATTCTGGTGCGGGCCTTTGTAAATAAACTACTGATTGGTTTTTGCCGGTGCATTGACTCTCACGTACGCTTCTCTGCTCTGTTATTGTATTGTTGATATGTACTGATTCCGAAAATATCGAAAAAATTTCTTTGGAGTGGTGGGAAAGAAAATGATTCAAATATTATTTTTCCAAAATTATTTTGTCTTTTTTAGGGGGTAATTTTTTGAATACATATATATATAATGATATGTACATAGATATTCTATTTTTGAGAAATGCTAAAATAAACTTTTTCACCTCAGCAGCATCAGAAAGATCAGAAAGTCGCACTTTCGTCACTCCAGGGAGTGAGACAAAGTAGCTTTTTAATCTAGTGAAGGCCATGAAATGCCATTTCATACTTCGGGGTCTATTACAAATTCGAAATACATATTTTTAACCTTTAATATGTTCTCACTACTGAGGTCAAAAGTTGTATGTGTCACACGAGAGCAAAGTTATTTTACATCTCGTGTTTTTGAGTCCCTCGCTACGCTCAAGATTCTTCGATTATAGTATCTTTCCCTTACTCGGGACTCAAAATCAACACTCGCAAGAAAAACCAACTTTCGTCTCTTGTTGCACAAATAACTATTTGTATCTTGGTTTTGCCAATTTACATAACGGCAATTAGGTATGACAAGCTATTGTTTAATTTGTCTGTGATACTGCATTATCTCCATGGTCCCTTAATTATATAAATAAATCTAAACAAAAAAGCTTTCATTATTCCTTCCTTCTAACATCACAACCTAAGCCTTTGGCGTTAGTAAGGGCATACACTAAAGGGCACGATCTTCTAAATCGTCGTAAATTACACTAAAAGGTATCCATTTTGCGTCTTACATGGTTACCCTTTAATATTATAATTCAAGCAATTATGACCGTTATACCATACACATTACAGGCAATTTTCCGCCGCGCCACTTTGCTGCATTATTATGAAAAATGTATATTTTCTTGGAAACAAAGGTTGTATGGCGACTTTATGTAATAACTTGAGGGGGCGAAAAATATTGCACTCCCTTTTCTACCAAGGCATTAGATAAAGACAGGTATAAAGCACGTGTAAGATTAATATAGAAATTGCATAAATTACTTGCATATTTTCAGGATCATTGTTAACTAGGCGAGAAATTGCTTTTCCTAATTTTACGGGTAACTGAGTATTATAGCTCGTACATTAGGCACTAGCAGTAAATTAACTTAACGTCTAACACAAAGGAATATCTAAAAATAACAGGGGAAAAGTTTCGTAGACGATTAAATATCTGTGATTATTTTATTACCTTCGAAATCCCAGTCGGCAATCGAGTGTTAATTTCGGTAAGCTGAAAGTCGCGTCTTCAAATCCCACTGAGGCCAAATCTACTTTTACTATTAACCTTTCGATTTCTAAACAATTTAGTAAGTAACTGAATAGACAGATGCTTTAGAAAACTAAACAGACACTAAAATACCGACAAAGGGGCTGTACTCTGAAACCGTTTTATTGGGCCCGTCCGCGAATGACCCCAATTAAGAGTAATGACCCGTGTTACGTAGCCGGGTACCTGTTACCCGTTGTGGGTGCTGAGTACTGAGAGCAAACGAGCCTTGCGAAGGACCCTGAATGGTTTTCTTGCTGTTGCAGCTATAGAGATGTTAAATTTCAAATAATTACCTACAATTAAGTAACTCAATCTTGAATGGTAAAGGAGTCCAGTGGTTTGCCCGTGTTGTCTGATTCAGGATTTCTACCTTTGATTGTAGATAACACTAATAATTTCGATAAAAAAATGTTTATCGGCCGTTTGAGAGGCGTATTCATACTTTCGATTTATTTTTTACATTGGCCCGAAGAAAAAACTCCGTATAAGTTTAACATTTCCGCTATTCACTTTAAGAAAAAATGTTCATTGATTGAGCATCAACTCAATAACTCATTAACTCGCCGAACACTTCAGGTGTTTGCCGGGACCACCAGTGGTCTACGGACCACCGGTGAAGAACCACTGACCAAAGGGAAAATGTAAAAATATCAATACTCAATCTATCCCTTCATAAAATTTACACACTGAAGTAAACGTAGGTTCCATAACGATATTTCAGTGGCACTGTCGGGTCTATTGCGCCCATAACGCGCCCGTTAAAAGTGACGCGGCGGTAAGTCGCGACGCATTTGGCAGGGCATTGTGATCCCGATATGTCGAACAAACGCGTTGTAATGACTGTTGTGGAACACTCTCGGTAAAGCTAGAGCATTCGACGCTATGCCTCCAGTGACGGGGCGGTAAATCGCGACGCATTTGGCAGGGCGTTTAGTCCGAGTCTAACTCATAATGTCTGGTCCCATCCGGAAGAAGGCATGAAACTTTGCACGTAGCTTATAACAAGAAAAAAATATATAGAAGTGGAAACAGGTCGTCCAGTACGTGTTTTCCCCTCTTCCCCCTACTTTTGTGTCCCAATTTGCAGGCTTTCATATTTTTAATAAAAACGGTAAAAGTTACCACAATTTTCAATGAAGAAAATGTTCTTCATAAAATTTCCTCCAATAGCTGTCTTTAAAGTATGTTACTAGCACTTATAGTTTTAAATTTATGTTTCGCGCAAATTAAGACGAGCAATGTTACACCGTCATATAAAATAGTATGGGTGAGTAGGAAAACATCAACCTAGCAAGAAATGCATTAAATGTTAAAATATTGGCTATGGACGGGCTATGTCCATAAAAGAGCATCAAAGTTGGTCTTCAGCCATTAACTTTACTTCTAAACCAGTTTTGGATTGCTCAGTGTCCCCTACGTCGCACATACGGTTCGTACTGTGTTATATGGCAGAAAACACATCTCACCACAATTTTTGCGACTCATCATTTCAAAACTATTAGGCGTAGCAATATGCTTCCGTGACAATTATTGTAGAGAATTTAATAGAAAATGTTTTTTTCAATTGGCAGTTTAGTTGTAAGTTCTACCATTTTCATAAAAAGTGTAGAAGTTGCAAATCGGAACACAAAAGTGGGGGGAGGCTGGGGAAACACTCACTTGACGACCTGTTTCCACTTATATATTTTTTCGTACCTATGTAAGCTACGTGCATGCAAAGTTTAATGCTTTCTGGGACTAGATTTTGTAAATTTCTTAGGGGCGGTACTAATTTGTGAAACCGATACTATCGAACAACTGTAGGTACACCGCTCGCGCAAGTACCTACACTTCTAACACATTTTGAAAATCCGTACGTATTTCTTACAAGAAGCCTTATAGAAGATGTTTATATATCTTGTTTAATAAGGAGAGTTCATTAAAAAAACCACGGCTATATAAGTATAAATTATGTATATGCCCATAACTAGATAATAGGGTGCTTGATATAACAGGGATAAGAATAAATAATCGTTGTTTAATAAGAACAAAAAAAAAAACAGTTTTTCCTAAGCCCGATTTAAGATTCTTTGAAGCCTCGATGTCTTGTGAGGAATGTCTGTCCTATGATATTGGACCCATCTTTACGGAAATAGGTATTTAAAATAAATGTTAAAGAAAATTGACTGAATATAAGCTACAGCGTCTAATACGGAAACCATACCCCGATAAGCTCGCTAGAGCCGATATAGTCCAGTCAAAATAGGCGATAATTATGAAATGTGGCGCCGATTGTCGCTCCATTAGCTGGCTTTGTGGGCTCTCGCGCCTACGTACACACATACATACAAGTACACAATCGATATGTATGTGGTGCGTGACTGGGCTGAGATTCAACGGAAGCGAATATGTTTGATTTGTGACAACGATTAGATATGTAACAGGAGCTATGTTCGAGCTTTGAAAATCTTAACATGATTTGACATTAGGTACTCTATAATTTCATACTATAATACATAGTGGGCTTAAAAAATTACCGGAATTGCAAGCCTTAATATATATACCTACTATTGCGCTTGAGATGCACTGTGAGGAATGAGAATCTAAGTTGATATCAACAAGATCAAATGCTATTTTAGAGCCGCCAGGTTCAACGGAATGACAATTGATAAGGAAGTATGTGCCACTTTTTTTGAAAAGGTACTATTTGGCTGCAGGAATACGATATTGAGTCTGTCCAACGTAAGCATAGGACAAAGCGCTGGCCACCTAATAGTAAAGTTTGGTTGAGACTATCACATAGGTAGGATTACATATTATTTGTTAAAAGTTATACTAATAGCGAATCGTCTTAATTATTATTAATGTTATAATGACTTAGAACAAAACGAATAAAACAGTCACTTACCAACGTTTGGTACATTTAATCCATCAGCGGTTGACGATGCCATGGTTGCTCACAGCCAACACATTAAAAGCGGCAACAGAATTTCAATAACCGACAGTTAAAGAAACTTGTATGAGCATTGTAGAAGTATGTAAGTAACTATAAATATTTATGATTTTAACGCCTGAAATATTTGAAAGTCCTAAGATTTGGACGACTTAGGAGTATAGGTTATTATTTATTATAAAAATCAACGCTGACCGAGCAACAAGCACATTCAAACTAACCGAGAAAGCAAACGCCAATGCAAAAAAATTAAAACTTATTTCAAAAGATCATTGTCCCATTTCACCTGTGAAATTTTATGACAAAACATTTATGAGCGATTATTAATATTTGCGCAAAACAAATTAACAATGGGCGAAAGACTTTCAACTCAGGTGTAATTATTTATCTAAATTTCTTTAAAGCCGCTAATAGCCCGGAACACCTTTCTACGTCTTTTAGTGGTTTACGATGCAATAAAATTGCTCGGACAACCCAAACATTGCGGTCCTTGTCCTTGCAATTTATTCCGAACATTTGCAACGTAAAGAAAGGTGCTATTATCTCAGGCTTGTATTATCTACGTTGCACAAGTTAACCCATTTAAGAACAGTTTTTAAAACCCCATTGTCCGTACCCGTAAGGGTTGCGTTTAATGTTTTTCTCGACAAAGACTTACGTTTTTTAACCGATCTTCTGCGAACGCGGCACACAAAAGCTTGAGCGGTTTTGTTTTGGGTTTTTGTTTTATTTTATCGAACCTAAATATACGTTTGGAGGCTATTGTGTTAGAGCTGAGTTGTTGTCGGGAATTTAGTCTTGAAAAAATCCTTCTAGTGTACGCTCGACTTTAGACTCATAGGCGATACATGTGTAAAACTAAGCTAAAAAATAAAATGTGATTAATTTGAGGTTATAAAGTGTTGCCAGTGGAGTGCCTGTTCTCTAAGAAATTCCTAAGGTAAGTAAGTGTTCTAATATAATAACTGACGCCTTACAATCTTTGTAATCGCACAATGTATCGCCGATGGAATTATCTCAGATTGCCTGGTACCGGCTAGACCGTGTTTAGGCTTCGAACGTTCTAGATTGTGAAGTGTCCGAGAGGGCTATTGGACATAATTAGCTTGGTACACCTTCATAAACTGTCTTCAGCTATCTTTAGAACTGATAGAGGACTTAGGCAATAGTTTCTTTGTAAACCTGTTCCACAAATTTTTGAAAGAGAGACAAAGTGAGGTAGTAATCCGCTTTATGTAAATCGTTTATTATTGGATGACTATTTTTAAGTTTTAATATGTACCAAAATAATGAGTACCTATTACATTTGAACTTTAGTAATAAATAAAGCTTTGAAATTCTTTTTAAAATGTAGAGCAAATTTTGATAAAACTCACACTAAAATGTAAGTACATATGTATATATAAGTATTACATTAGAGTGTTCTTTAGAGTGGTTTCATAAATAAAGGATTCCTCGGTGCAGTTGCCAGGGCATCCATCTGCAGCCATTTGGCAGTTTTGGCAACGACTCTGCGGCCTGGCGCGCTTTTCAAACATTTTCACTCTATTATATAATAGAGTGACCTACTTACTTACATAGGTATCTTGTATTCTTGTGTGAAATATTTAGTAAATTTTTCTTTAACTTTTTTTAAATTAGAAGTTGCGTTGCTTGACAGCCTTACGGTACTTAAGTATTCAAAACCTGGTTCGTACTGTCATAATATATAATACCTGTTTATTAGTTACTTGCTTTTCAGTGAAGGAAAATATTTATTTCCTAGGATATTCAAAGGTGTATGTAAGTATGTGAAGTCCTCAACCCTCTATATACGGGTCGAAGTGGGACTATTCAGAATGATAGGTAGGTACGTAATAAAACCGCCAAGTGTCGAACCTTTCAACATTTAATTACATATTACATGTATGCCCTCTATACATAACATACCCCCTAAAAATATTTTTTGATACAATTGCTCAAAAAGTTTAGTTTATGTAGCTGCAAATCGTGCGTAAAGTTTGATTTTATACACTAGTGCTAAAAAGTAATCTGATTGATACTTTTTATATAAATGAGTATTATGCGAGACTCTGGTCCAGGAAAGCCATTAATAGAAGGAATGGAAACAGCTGGGAGAGGCCTGTATCAGAAGACACGCTGAACACTAATCCGGATAATCCGATCTGTTCGTTTTTAAGTTAATTTGTTTATAAATGTGATGGAATACTGTTTTAGTTTCGGCAATAAAGGCTATTATGATTATGATTATGATGCGAGGCCCGCTTATAAATGACCCACCTGAACAACGCGCAATTGGGCATAAAGGATTATTATGCGAGACCTGCTTATAAATGACCTATCTGAACAACGCGCGATTGGGCATGAAGGAGTATTATGCGAGACCCAATAGTATTACTTGAACAACGCGCGATTTAATGAATCTGTCTTTCGTACACTGCACATAAGAATCTAAATGTAATTTTATTTCATTGTAATTTTTCGCAATTGTATTGAAAAACGTTGTTCGACACACGTGCAGAAGTGTCATTTTCACTCGTGCAAAATGACATACTTCTCGCACTTGTATCGAAAAGTACTATTTCTCTACAATGTAACTTAATAACCGAGTAGCGGCACATAAAACACACCTTAATATTAGTTACATCAATTTCATCGTTTTACGCTTTACAAATGGTTTCCGATTAAAATGGCGTCAGAACGGACATGGCTGTCGATCAGTCCGTATGTCACAACGGACAGATCGACAGATGGACACTACAAAACTATAAGGGTTAGGCTACGGAACTTCGGAACGGTCTTCCCATCTAAATAAACTTTTTTTTAATTCATACCATGCTAACTATAGGATGCATAAATGCAGGCTTTTTTAACTTGCCTATATAGGTATAACAATATTAAATTACGTCCATATATGTAGGTTGATGTTGTGAAGATTTTCATAGCACATTTGATATTTAGGTGATATATCACTGTCCGGTAGTACAAGATAGCATCTACTCCAGCAATTTAGTTTATACAGCGTGTACAAAAAGTAACAAGACATTCATCGCGACGGTATCTACAAAATCGTGCCCCGTTCTTTCAGCTTCGAAGGGCTTTATCTCCGTTTGCTTTTAAACTAAATCTAGCAGTGTTCCCATGGACGTATACAATATACGGACATAATGCTGTGAAGACAATAAAGTTAGAGTTATAAAGGGCCAGACGGCAGATAGCCGCAGATTCTGCCACTTGACCTTGATTGAAGGGAGTTGTTGAAGCGAGCGTCTACGTGGCTGACAACCAACCAACCGCTTCTGCCAATTGTTAGCAGAGCACGCATAGCCACCAAGGGCGTTTAAAGGTCATGTAGAATTTGGCATCAACCACTGGCTACATGGTTTAAAATCTCTGTTTTCTGCCAAGGTCTCGTGGCAGAGGGGAGGTTGTATGCCGTCTGGCCCTAACTTAACTCTGAAAGACATTCCATAATAAGCCGCGGTCATGGGCAACACACACTTACTTGTGACGTTTTAACTAATGGCCGCTCGTATATGTGTGCCATGTTGTATATGTGTGTGTGTCGTGTAAACACGAGGCTTATGATGGAATCACAGTTTTACCTTCACGGCATTACGTCCCTAATGTTTTAAGTCCATGAGTATTCCCGTCTCTTTCTACACCACTGTCTCAGTTTTGAGATATCAGCGCCATAACTCAGTGTCCGATAGCCCCCCACCTACGTAAAGTCTAAGCAGTAACTCACACTTGAATAACTTATTGTCTATTGCGTCCTTTTGTCTACGGCTTTTAGAATATACACCTATTTTGAATTCTATGGCAATGCTGTTGCAGTCTGAATCATCTATTAGAATTTTTAACTTTGAAAAATATGCTCATTCAATTAAACCCATAGGTACTTTATATTGGTAGGTATGTCCATGAATTGATGAGGTAACATGTCAAACGCCTGCGTGAATAACTATTAGACATTAACACATTTGAATTTATAATTAGGAAATAAGCATTACACAGATGGGCTCGATTAAAATTCCACGGAATCAATCAAACCATTCCATTGTTTTCAAACTTTTAGTTTTGGAAATTACTTAGGTGTTTTCCTTCTTTTATTCAAACGAATTATCAGCACATGTGTCATCACCTTCATCTACCTAATACTTGTTTAGATTGGTTACGTAATTTTTTTTACGAATGTTGTCATTTCTAAAAATTTAACTAATTCGTATTAGGTTCAAAATGGAATTAAATGATTGTGATTGGATAAAAAAATAACAGTTTTTATATATGCAGGATTCCGTAGTAAGTTCTCCTACTTAAAAATAAACTTAAAATGTACCTACTTATTTTATCAGCCTCATTGGTGTTCTGACCTGCCCTACGCATGTTGTTTAATTTTAGTAGGTATAAGTATACACGGTGAAATTTAATCGGTAATCAGGAACCATTTTTCTAATTCAGTCATCGATACTGAACAACTTTTACTATGGGTTTCATACACTTCGGCCGATCAGGGTGTTGTCGTTTTCTATGGGGACACCAAAATTTGTTTTGCGATTTCGTAGTTGGTCCCATACTAAAAGTTGTTCAGTATCGATAACTGAATTTAAAAAATTTCATCGTGTATAAAGAAAATAATAAGATTTTCGTTTCCACTGGCCACAACAAAAGTTCACGGCATTCAATCACGGTCGAGCTAAGTGCTAAAGAGGCTTAACTTTTTTTTTAACCACAAAGCGTGAGTGGGCCTACGTTCAACCAACGAGGCGAGCTTTTATCTCAACTTGACGTACAGTCTGTCACGACTCTGCTGCACTCATTTCTAAAAAGTCGTATGTGCACAAGGCCATAAGTGCACATGCGACTTTTTGTTATAAGAACGGGGTATGCGCCCGACGTGACCCGAAAAACAAACCGATTTATTTCCGACCGTAAATACTGGCGCTTCTTTATATTCATTGTAGGAATTAATTTTTGAAAATTGATTTTGAGGTTTTGGGAAGCATGCTTTCACTTCACAGAATATTGATTTGTTCTATTAATTCGTTGAGCAATACATTTCCAAAGTAACACATCAAAGCAGTATAACGGCCGTCTTACAGCATATCTGTATGCTTTTAGCATTTTGAGTTCGTTTTATAATAGCATTATAAACGTTTATAGTGCTGATATAGGTCTTAAATGGGCACAAATTACCCAGCTTGAGATCCTATACAGGTCATTTAATAGCATTACAGGCGCATTATGTCTGCGCTATTAGCATTATCGTTGTCATGGAAAGTGCCAATCGCATTAAAGAAGCATTAGTACGCTCTATTAAGTTGCCAACCGCATTAAAGAAGCATTAATACGGCCAAAAAACTTGCTAATCGCAGTAAAGAAGCATTAGTACTCTCGATTAACTTGCCAATCGCAATACAAAAGCATTATACTAGCATTAGATTGTAGTAAAATAAACCTTACGTCAATGCAAAAACGTCTCTAACACCGACGGAACAAATGTTATAATACAATGAACGTTGTGATTTAACTACTTTGTCTCGCAATATAAAATGGACGAAGACGGTACAAAAAACTGAATGAGTGACACGTCATATTTGTTTGCATCCTAACAAAATTTATAAAAGTTTTTGACTCTTTTACGTCAAATATTACTGCGCAATGTAGTTTACTGTAAATGTGTATAAGAATAAGAATAAGAATAAGAATAAGTTTATTGCAAAAATAAAAGATTACAGGATATGTCAGGGGTCTCCGCACTAGGCTTCGCCTGTATCGCGGTGAACCAGTTACAGTTAAACTTAAGAACTAAGTTACAAAATCAAATAAAACACAATTTTTCACATTTTAAACTTTAGGTTAGATACATAGGTAGTTGTTTAGTTATTGATATATTTGACCATGACAGTCAAACATAAAGGTAATTAGGTAAATCGTGACAAATACAATAAAATAAAAAACTTAAAACTAAGTAAGAAAACATTCATTTTGAATGTAGATGAAACTAACTTATTTTATCTAAAATATCTTCTGTCTCACAATAATTAAGCGAATTAAGAAATTTAAATAAGAGTTTCTTTGCTTCAGTGGTGGTGCAGTCTTTAAGGTTACAATATTTAAGCATAGCGTTGTATGTTGTAACTTTGATGCGATCCCCAAAACGTTTCCCAAAGGCGGAACGAACTTCCGGAATCGGTAGGTTGAAAATGTGTTTTTTAGTTAGCGAGTTATAGAAAGGCATTAATTTAGAGGTTTTGTGTGTATGTACTGATATTTTGTGTAAGAATAGTTGACGGACGGTTAAGACGTGAGCTTGTGCGTATAGGTCAGCGGTTGCAAATCGAAACGGTTTTTTGAGCATCACTTTTAAAACTGAGCGTTGAGCCCTTTCGATTTCCAGCATATAAGTTTTTGCCGCACTTCCCCAGACTATGATGCAGTAACTGATTACAGACTGACAGAGTGTGACATAAACCATTTTTAGTAGTGAAAAATCGGCTGAGTTACGGAGTTTTTTTATAATAAACATGGACTTTCTAATTCTTGCGGAGAGTGTGTGAATGTGGTGTTTGAAGTTTAGGTTTTCATCTACTAAAAGACCAAGATATTTTATAACATTAGCATTCTGAATGGAATTACAGCTACATGAGTTAGTAGTAGGGAAGTCTGTGCATGAATGGATTTTTATGATAGGAGTGGAAAGAGGTTTCGAAACTGAGGTTTTATGAAAACATAGAAATTTAGTTTTGTTATAGTTTAGGGTTAGAAGGTTAGAGCGAAACCACTCTGCTGCAATTTTCATGCCCTTTTCTGTGGTAGCTATAGTGTCCTCCCAGCATATGCCATTAAAAATATAACTGTATCGTCTGCATAGCAAAGAATTTCGGAATTAGGAATTTTGAGATTTAGGATATCATTAATGTATATTGTGAACAGAGTGGGACCAAGAATACTTCCTTGAGGAACGCCGAAGTTAATATTTCCGAAGTTAATATCTACCTATGAGACTAGCAGAGCTGTGGATGGAAGACAGAAAAGCTGGTAAGGCCACACTAGAAATTTTTCGGATCCCTAGCCCACCATGTCTGATGGGTAGGGATGCTTGAGTCCAAGACTGCTGAATGTTTGTGTCGCTGAGCTGAATGTTTAAAATGGATTCTAATGTAGATCTTATAAGGTCATCTAAAGGTGATAGAAAGTTTGTAAATTTCCAAAAAGGGCTACAGCGAAGAACATACGTTAATTTAGGGACGAAAAGGCAAAATTTGAGGACGGATATTGCGTAATGGGGGCTTATTTCAAGTAGACGGTCTGAATAGTTTTTGAATTTAGAAATGGAATTTTGAATGAAGTCAGAAAAGGAGTCTTCGAGAACGGGGGACCCTAGAAGGTAAAGAGAGTTGTTATTTACTATTTTAATGTTAGGCGTCAGTGTATTGAATTTTTGTTGAATTTCATCATAATTTGGACAGGAACTTGGCATGTATAACTCACATTTATTGAAATTTAACTATAGGCCAATGTCTTTAAATTCTGTTTTAATTATTGCAAGATCAGATAAAACTGTGTCTACATTACCTCCTAGGGTTCCGTCGTCCAAATACCAAACGTTAAATTTAGATTTCAATTTTTTTATAACAGGATTAATCGCTAAAGAGAAAATTGCAGGCCCGAGAGGATCGCCCTGCTGACAGCCTACTTCGGATGATAAGACGTTTTCTCGGTACAATAATTTAGTGGGATCGGCGTATGAGAGAAGAAGGTAATTGTAGATTTCAGGAATAATGTGTTTTGTTTCAGTAGGGTGTCCCTATTTACCGAATTAAACGCGTTTTTCACGTCAATTTTGATTAACACTTCGGACGTCGTATTAGTCAGGAAGGTGCGTAGGGAGTGTATGGCTGCTTCACAACCACCTTTGGTGCCAAAGCCTAGTTGTATGGGTTCGAACTGAGTTTGTAGTTTTGTTTTGATGTGTCGCACTGCTATTTTGGATGCAAGACGCCGAAGTGTTGTACCAACGGCTACTGGTCTTACCCCTCCATCTTTCTTAGTTAAGGCGATAAGGTTGGCACCGAAAAGGACGGGGACTATATCGGAGTTGATGTTGCCAGAATACATTTTGTTTACTAATTTTGTGATTGAATTTAGGAGCTGTTCACTGGCATCACCAGCAGAGATCGAAATTAGGTCTTTAAGGTGTTGCGGTGAGATTCCGTCCAACCCAGCCGCGGAGCCGGTTTTAAAAGAAATAATCGCATCAAGGGTGTCTTTATTATCGATTGTTAAACATACCTGTGTAGCCGTTGGTGGATCCAGGAAGTAGGGAGTTGAAGGAGCTGGGGGATGTTTAGACTGCAGGGACAAGTGAGTTTCTGGGGTATCTGGTGACAACGTTTCGCTTGTGAAAAGGAGACGGGCAGCGCCTTTTAAATCTCCATCGCTAATTTTTGTTTCTATGTACTTGCGGCGATTAAAGGATTCACTGTCTCGTTTACTCGCTGCAGAAAAAGGACATGTCGAATTAGAACAGTTATTCTTAATTTTCTGTGTCAGAGAGATGGAAGAATTGTCGTTATCAACGTGGAGTGTGCGATAGGAAAAAAGAAGGAGGTTTTGCCAGTCAATAGTGTTATTGTGCTCTATACATTTTTCGATGAGGTTGGACAGATGAGTGGCGACGGTGATTCTAGCACCACGAGGAATTCGTTTGACTATTTGTATAGTATGTTTTAAGTTGCTGAGGTGAAGATGGAATGGAATGACTGGATCGTTGGTGACCTGCAGAGGTACAGGGGTAGGGATGTGAGGTCTACTGGCTGTAGGTGCGACATTTTGGCTGTGACAATTTCTATGTGATTTAGTAAAATGAATATTCAGCGCCCTTACAGATTTAAATTCTCTTTGACACTGGCTACATGTGTGATTTGGCGATGTGCTGTCACCAGGCTGAGAAGAGGATTGCATCCACACTTACAATAACTTACCTTAGAAAACTTAAAATACAATATTTAACAAACTTAATATAAATACTATGGTTAATATAAACCTACCTAGAAACGAAAAATAGTAAAATATACAATATTATAAATGTTCTTTTGGCCTATTCGCGGGACGTCCGCGCGGGCGATATGGGCGAGCCGAAGACACAGATGAACCAGTATTGCACAATCCACGTAGAAGTCTTTCAAAATTCAATATTCAAAATTTGGAGACACGGAGTATAAGTAATCTAAATAAAAACACGGCATAAACACTTGAAAACAAATAATTGTGTAGAAATATTGGTATTTTTCTTCAAAATGACATTCTTGTCAAAACTGTCGGGCCGCGACGGCGCTTCTCTTTGGGCTAGGCCTGCCGGTTGCAGCCTTCACGCAGGAGAAACATTTACTGCAGAATCCCGAAAATGCGTACTTTTATTTCATAGCCAGATTGTACTGCTTAATAGTATGAAAAAAAAAATTTTTTGATGAAAAAGATTTCTGTATGGGTTTACTGGTTGCTAGTCAGTTTTTTTTATATACCTATGACTTTTTCGATCAATTATTCATTAGGTAGAAACCTGCTTAGGTAGAGTACATTCTGTTTTTTAAGTTAATGCCTACTCTTTGGCTAATTTCAAACATTCCCGCACCGAAAACCCCGATGTATGGTAATGATACACAATATGTTTTGGTCTAACTTTTTTTTTATCGATTTTTGACCAGTTTTGAGTCATATTCCAACATATCCACTATAGATAGAATTATAAGGCAAACGACTATCGGTTCTTGAATCTTTTATCTCCATTTGTAGAGCCGGATCTTGAAATAAATGAGCCGTTATTTTTTAATGATATTTTTAAAATATGGTCTAAAAACACTTTTATCGATATTCGAATGGTGTAAGGAATCTTACATATACGTAATCTACATATTAGGGTTCCTCTTTGATGTCTCTAAAAACTGCAGAGAGATTTTGATATTTTACTAATTAAAACAAAATTTATGACCATAAAACCACTTTTTTAGCCTAAACTGGTTCGACTTTGATGTCAAATATCTCGAAGACAATAAATATAGTAAATAAAGGATACTAGCTTTTGCCCGCGGCTTCGCTCGCGTTAAATTCGGGGTAACACGGTTCCCCTTTGCCCCCCGTAATGCTGCATACAAACTTCCACCCCCCATTTTAGGGAAGTGGGGGGTTAGAAAGAGACAAAAAGTAGCCTATGTCACTCTCCATCCCTTCAACTATCTCCACTTAAAAAATCACGTCAATCCGTCGCCCCGTTTTGCCGTGAAAGCCGGACAAACAAACAAACACACACACTTTCTCATTTATAATATTAGTATAGACTATATTGTTTAAAGCCGTTACTGATAATATGATAAGCTATATAAATCATTAGAAAACTAAGGAAATCAGATCTAAGGTCGTTGGCGCCAGGGAGCCCCTTAAAATATAGGCCCTGTCCTTTATAACTGAGACAACTTCGGCAATTTTTACCTAGTTTGGTATTACTATTTTCCAATTAAAACATTTTGCTAGTCTATCACTGTGACCTCCACCCATTAAAAGCTGCCAGATGCCAGGATCTAGCAATAAGAATAGTATAGCAATCTAACCAGACGGGTTTTGTTGCTCTCATTATTCTGTCATATCTAACGTGGCTAGCTCTTAGTCCAATAGCAGCTCAGTGACCCTTAAAAAATGCCTTATTTATGCCTACAGCATTACACGTGAATAATTATGCTATTAAACAACATTGCTACTTAAAATTGCTATTGTAGACCCTAAGGCACTAAAACAGCTAAAATCCGTATAGGGGCTGTTCATAAATTACGTCATCGACGATTTTTACCCCCCCCCCCCCTAAAATCATCCAACCCTCCCCTGCAAATAAAGTGACGTCATTTAAATGAAAATGCGTTTTAAGCTTAATTGTAAAATAAAAAACTATTTAGTAGATAGTATTTTATAGCATTAAAAGTTTATAGAAACACGAGTTTCATTCCTTTTTTTACACATTGATGATGTGATCTTCGGAATGACCGCCCCCCCCCCCTCCTACGTCATGCTACCATCGACCGATGTCCAGACCCCCCCCCCATTTGAAATGACGTAATTTATGAACAGCCCCTTATAGTGAATTACTTGGCTTTATAATGGTTTATATTATTGCTATTATAGAGCATTAGGAATGTATTACCTACTTATAAATGCTATTGTACACCCTAAGGCATAAAAATAGCTGAAAGCTGTATAGCGAATTTACGTGGCATTATAATGGCTAATATTCAATATATTCATGCTCTTAAACAGCATTAAGCATTTATTTATGCTATTGTAGAATCTAAGGCACTAAACCAAACCTAAGCATTAGTGTAGCAAACGAAAACGCAACTGTACAGCATTCAGCTGTACAGTTGCATGTTGTTCGCTGTACTAAAACTAATGGCTAAACAAAAGATTTATATATGCCATTATACAACCGTTATACAGCGTAAAGCATCATAAAATGCTATTGTAGAACCTAAAGCACTAAAAACAGCTGAAAGCTGTATACCGGATTTACGTGGCATTATAATGGCTAATATTCATGCTCATTAACAACATTAAGCATTTATTTATGCTATTGTAGAACCTAAGGCACTAAACCACACCGAAGCATTAGTGTAGCAAACCAAAACGCAACTGTACAGCATTCAGCTGTACAGTTGCATTTTGGTTCGCTGCACTAAAACTAATGGCTTTAAAAAAGCATTTATACATGCCATTATACAACCGTTATACAGCTCAAAGCATTATATAATGCTATTGTAGAACCTAAAGCACTTAAGTGCTTTTAAACAGTCGAAAGCTGTACAGTTGCGTTGTAGTTTGCTGCACTAAAGCTAAAGGCTTTACAAAAGCATTTAGATATGCCATTATACAACCGTTATACAGCTCAAAGCATCATATAATGCGACAAGTTGCTCGGTGAACGTATATAAGAGTTTATACGGTCTTTAAGTTCTAAATAAGTTAACTATTCATATGTTATAATGCTTCCTGTGTTACTTGGGTTGGTATTGGTATTGAATCTTTAATTTTCTCTTGAGGGTATTTTTCTAAAAATACAAACAGCTTTAGCACTTACACCTAATACGGAAATATAAAATGAAAATAAAAAATAAAATGTAGATATTCATTGATGACGTAAGATAGGTATGGCATATAGGTATAGGTGTAATACGAAGTATTTCATTAATGAAGTACCTTACAAAGCTTCAACAGCACTAAAAGTTCTTAAACACGAAAACCTTTCACCCAACAGCAGGGTGAATGCGGTTCAGCAAGAGAACAATATCGCGTGGTACTTGTAGACTGAAGAGTCTACAGGGTGAACAATCCAGATAGGGCAGTAGAGAACAATGTAACACTATTATGAGATAGTACGAGTAGGTGAGATAATGTGTTTGTAAACAACGATATCGGTTTTCAAGAAGATTGCGTCCAAAGATTTCATAAAACCTATATAGGTATTACATTTGAGTTATTTCTTTAGGTAAGTATACATCTTTTACAGTTTCGGATTTTAGACTAAAGTATTCTAGGCCATGATTCTCTTCAACTTGCAACTTCTTGCAAATTGATGATTTACTGTCAGGTTATAGCAACCATAAAAGGATGAATCTGAGACGACTTTAATTCATAAACCCACACGAGGAAACATTTAATTTGCCCAAAGTAGGTAACTTTTTGAATCTTCGGTCACAATAAAGACTATATTCCTTTAGGTGTATCTTGTTAAGTTTCTGATGTAAAACACTCCGTATATTCACTTACGACGTTATTCGACTGCAGCTATGAATTGTTTTCAAGCCAGGCTTAGAATAGTTGCGAGTTGGTGAATTATGAACGCCATAAAAGGATGTATCTGCGACGACAAGGCGCGATAAAGAAGGCTGACACGGAAACCGCTTGTACTTGCAAAGTCGGATAGTGTGCGCCGTGCTTTAGGATTTACGTGTTCAAAAATGTTGCTAGGAAATATTTATTAAGGTTTACATTTAAAGAAAATTCTTCTTGTAGATGTTTGACACCTGTAGATACTTAGGTACCTATCTACATAGGGTATATAGGTACCTTAAGTATATGGTGCTCTATAACACTATAATATAATCAATAAACAATACTTAGAAAGGTACAGAAAGGTACCTACAAGGTGAATGCCTAGGTTGTACTGAATTCATCATGGGACCAACCCAGAAATCGTAAAACAATTGCAGTTTTATTCTATTTTGTCGAACTTTGGATGGGTTTTATAATAAAATGTATTTTTTAATACAATTGTTCAAAAAGTTTATTTTATGTAGCTGCAAATCGTGCGTAAAGTTTGATTTTATACTAGTGTATAAAATCAAACTCTGCAATCAGGTCTAGTAAAGCAGAGCTACTTAATTTAAGGCTTGTTATGACATTTTATAGCAAAAAAAAGTTAGATATGACTGTCATGATCATACTACTAGGTACATAAACTATTGAATAGTTGAATAAAAATACTGATATTTACGTTAAGAGATAATTAAATTGAATAAACAATAAGTATGTAAAGTCAGCCTTGACTGTTGACAGTATTAATAGATTAAGGAGGTCACTTCGCACTCGACAATTGAGCAGCTGATTGGACGGAATTGGACGTCCTTTGTTTTGTAGTGAGGTACCGAGGCACCAATACGTAGGTACCTATATGTGATCATACTGATCATGTAAGAAGGGGCCTTATGTAAAACGGTATTTTTATTGAATTGGACGTCCTTTGTTTTGTACCGAAGTACCGAGGCACCAATACTTAGGTACCTTATGTGATCATGTAAGAAGGGGCCTTATGTAAAACGGTATTTTTATTGAATTGGACGTCCTTTGTTTTGTACCGAAGTACCGAGGCACCAATACTTAGGTACCTTATGTGATCATGTAAGAAGGGGCCTTATGTAAAACGGTATTTTAATTGGACGTCCTTTGTTTTGTACCGAAGTACCGAGGCACCAATACTTAGGTACCTTATGTGATCATGTAAGAAGGGGCCTTATGTAAAACGGTATTTTTATTGAATTGGACGTCCTTTTTTTTGTACCGGAGTACCGAGGCACCAATACTTAGGTAGGTACCTTATGTGATCATGTAAGAAGGGGCCTTATGTAAAACGGTATTTTTGTTGAATTGGACGTCCTTTGTTTTGTACCGAAGTACCGAGGCACCAATACTTATTCATATTCATATTCATTTATTCATGCTTTTATGTTACACTAGCCTTTTCCCGCGGCTTCGCCCGCGTACTATACCTAAGTACTCAAAAAGGATACGATACCCATGTTGATTTTCAGAGTTTGTGACCACATTTGCCCCTTTTAGGGGTTGAATTTTCAAAAAACCTGAAACACGTGTTTACTCATTTATCGTTAGGAATACTCCTGTGAAGTTTCGAATAAAATAGTCTAACAAATCTTGATTCGCCATACAAACTTTGGACCCCCATTTTACGCCCTTAGGGGGTGAATTTTGAAAAATCCTTTCTTAGTACATCCCTATACCTTATAAGGAACCTACGTGCCAAATTTAGAATCTCTAGAACCAGCGGTTTGGGCTGTGCGTTGATATGTCAGTCAGTCAGTCAGTCAGTCAGTCAGTCAGTCAGTTTCTTCTTTTATATATTTAGAAGATATTAAAATACATGTCACATATTACCCTGTAAGGGCATGGCAGAAACTTACAAACTAGAGCTTAACACTTTCGCAACCGGGCAAAATTTTGAACAATACCCCAGAAACCGAGATAACCCGCCAGGCAGGTTACGACGTGCAACGCATTGCCGAGTGCCTGGCATCTGAGCAAACATTACGAGTGCCTAATACCAGGCGGGTTCTCGGTAGTCAAAGTGTCCGGTCCTGCGCCAAAGTGTCAAACCTAATAACATAGGTACCTATATGTGATCATGTAACAAGGGGCCTTATGTATGTAGGTAAGGGTATGTGGGTTTTAAATTTTAAGTTGAATTTTACAGTATAGATGAAATATTAACTTAAAATAAGTTTTCATTCTTTTTTTTTTCAGGTAACCGGCTTTACTTAGAATAATCGGCAAGCATTTAAGTACGTAAGTATGTACCTACAATTATATAGGTTGTGATAGTTTATAGTAAATCTAATAACTTACTAACAGGGACACATATTACATAAACGCGACATTAAGCGTTTATGTCACAATTACATAAAAGTTATAGAAATGTATAACACAAGGAACGTTACATAAAAAAATGGATCAAAAATGTTACATAAAATACACAATTTTTATAAATGCGTTACATAGTTAACATAAAAATGGCAAAAATATGTTAAAAATCAACACAAAATCTTAATTTTGAAATACCACAATGAACGTAGCACTAGCTACGACACGTTCAACATTACATTAGATGTAACATTATAAATCTTAGCATATTATTAAGTTAAATAATGCACCCTTACCTCGAAAAACGCCAAATAATGCGTTACATAAAATATGATAAATTTACGACCGTTCCCTTCAAACGTGCGTACATGACTAAATATGGCTGAAAACGAGCGGGCTATCCATAGACTAATAAGAGAACAGTTAAGCCAAGTCAAATAAATGATTACTTCTAAGGAACTGGCTAATCTTAGTGAAGATTTTTGTTACATAAGGTTGTCGTTACATAAGCGTACGAGATGCGCTTCAAAATGTTTTTTAATAAAAATCTAATCTTGTTGTTATAGTAGCCAAACACTTTCCACATGAAGTGAGGAATGAATAAATACACGAAAATTTGCTTTGCTTTACTTTCAATTTGTATGGAGAAAATTGTAAGAGATAATAATTTCTAAAATAACAGTAAAGTAAGTAACTTATTAATAATTAATTTAATGGTTATTCCTCTAAATCTCAGGTAGAAGAATTACTATCTATATTTTGCGATATCAACATGAAGATCTTAAAAAAAAAAACTTTTTTTGTGACATCTTCTGGCACACTTTGCAAAACCAAAAAGTGCCCTTAAATCCGTCCCCACCCAAAAACGTTGTGCCACTACAAACCTGAGTCGTAACGCACACAACTACCGTTTATTGCTACTTGCCGGCCATACCATATTAAACAAAGTAGCTACTTAGCTAAGCCACCTAAAGTGTTAAATGATTTACGGCCTTATAATAAACCACCGGACTCGTAAACATCTCGTAAAACAAAGATTAATAAACAGTTACGGTGTAAATAGGCTATAACTTTGATTTTTACGACTAAATAATCGTAAAGGAACCCCATTATTCGACCGAGTTATGTAGTGCGACTGCGGGCACAGGATTGTTAGTACAATGAGGTGGTTTTTATTCAGTCGGTTTATAATCGCGCGCAATGCAAACGGGAGGCCCATTTTGATGCACTTTTATTTTACGGCGCACTCGTAACATAAAGAGTGGAACGTCTCAACAACGGTTACGACGCTATTAGTGCGAGCGGGACGGCGCTAGTCTCGTAGGTCTGTCTGTTTCGTGCGTGCCACGGGACTTGTGTGTATTCTTATTGTTTACCGAGCTCTGGCGAGTGGCGAGTCATGCGATCGGCAAAAACCAAAACCATAGGGCCTATGGACAAAACTATTTATTTCTAAAATTTGTATAGGCTTTCGATACAACTTTCTTAACACTTAAACATGTGAGTGTAATCAGGGAGCGTATGTAACCTACCTAGGTAATGGAGGTAGGTATCTACCATAGTATCTACCATGTTCGACTCATGTTAGTACGCTTGGTAAGCGACTGTAATAACTTCATTCACATACCTACTTTTTTTACCCAACGCATAAAGTATTTTGAAGGAATAATTTCGTAAATAATGAAGAAATCGTGCCCTCGTTTATTGAACAGGCCTTTAAATAAATCTTAAAGGGCACGAACTTGTTTAAATGCCATTGCATAATTTAATAGCACCCAATCTACACAATGTAAAGTTAACAAAACAGTATTTTGTGCAAAATGTCCAAAATTATTTTAGCGTTTTATATTCAAAAATACTTGGCAAACATCAGCAATGACATAGATCCGTGTAGGAAACCACCTAATTTCGTGTCCGGCGCCCAGTGGTCCATTACGCGGTATCCCCGGGCCCAAATTCCGAGTAATTAAACAACTGAAATTTTAGCAGACTCTAGTATAAATTTAATAAGGATGGCCCATTAAAGGCAAATGGGCCGAATGTTTGGGTTCAAACAAAAACCGAAATGAGGTCTTCGGAATTCCATCCTGCGTTCGCATGGTTCGTTGTCCCTACTCAGTTGGTGTTTGAATTTATCGTAGGGCGAGAAGCCTTTTAAAATGTTTACTTTGTATCTAAACAGCCGTTAATACCTATGGATCGTGTTAGTCTGCTTAAAAGGATATTTTCTGTATGTACAGTGTACCTACAGATATTAAATGTTTTACGTTATTATTACATTAAGTAAGAACGTCCTACGTATCTTTACACATAACATGTTTTTCTTTTAATTTGTTGATTTTTTTTCTAAAACCATTTCATGTTCACAACCATAAATTTTTACAAATATTTCTAATTTACAATGAAACAAAATTCAGAGGAACACAAAATTATTAAAATATTTTTAATCAAAATGGTTTTCTTAACTTTATTTTATTTTAAGTGATGAATACTTAATTAATTACGGCGATCAATATTTTAGCTAGGTAGATAAGGGATGAAACCAAAATTTTCCATTATTAAAAAAACATGGTAAACTTATTTTAATTTGCTATATCGTGCTCAGCAATATTGCATCGCGTGCGTGCTTGCCACACATTCATTATCTGGGTTTGCCTGAGTTTGAAATTAAATTTGTAGGTTAGTAAATGTAGCTATTTTAAGCTTGATTACTGATTAGGTAACTAATTGTGTGAATAACGTGTGCATACGTAGTTTAATACTAATTGTAATGGTTGGGTTTGGCCGTTAAGTGAGCATTTAGGAATATGTATAGCTAAACTTTTTATCAGGAATCTGATAAAATGTACATGTTGCCGTAATTTATAAAAATAAATACTAAAAGAGAGAGAAAATAAAGCTATTTTTACATACCTATCGGTAGATGCCTAATCTAAGTCATCATTCTTGACACCTGTAATATAGTACCATTTTTATAAAATGTACACGTACATAATTAGATAATAATGCAACAAAAGTAACATTTAAATAATTGTGTGTACCTACAAACAAAAAACAATTTCGTTTCGCAGCCAGGTGTAAAAATTATCACCAAACAACAATCAACGAAAATTTTAATTGAACAAACGGAACAGTGATTCTAGCTGAGTGCCAAGTAAACGTTGGAAATCGCCCAATAATAATGAAAGTGATTGCTGTGACGCCGTCGCTGTATGAAGCGGCAGTTTTTGGTTATAAACACACCGTATTCTCCTAACCAAATCTAAACAATATCCAATCTTAAGTTAAGTAAAATAAAGTTGAATTCAAAGTGTACTAAATTTGTTTGTATAGCAATCTCCCTCTCGGTTAGGTGGGGGCATACGCGGATGGCTCACACGTTGTCAAAATGGCCGACTTTTTGCCGCAGACGAATCGTATGGCAGCAGTGTGCGGTGCCTTGGGGACACGGGTGGTTGAAAAAAATGGGCGACGTGGCGTGGCGTGGACATCAAACTACATATTGGGTGTTCGAATTATTTTTGGTATCTTTTTTTTTTTTAAAGTTGTTGTTGTTAAAAATTAAAATGTTTGTTAAGTGATTTGAATTATTTGCTTGACATTTATTTATTTAACGTGTTATTTATTTATTTAAAGAGTCTCTTGCGTTACTGCATGTCTCTGCAGTTACCAAGAAATCGGGCTTCTAATATACATAGTCTCTGTTTATTAGGTTTTACATTTGGGGCCTCGAATGTTTTAACATACTTACACCATAAACTGAAACACAGAAAAGCCATTATTTAACAGTGAAATTTTACAACGAAATTTAAAAGTTGAGGACAGGTTTGTGTCGGTCAAAAAGTTGATTCGCCCATAAATCATATAGACGGAGGCATTTTACTTGAATTATGGAAGTAGGTAACCCGCAATTTTTTTTAACCTAACCTTAACCAGAAACGTACAAAGAAACGTGAATCTAGCATGTATGTATAAGATATATTTTTTAGTTTTAATAGAATTACCTTTTACCAGCACGTTTACAAATTGAGAAAAAAATACTTTAGTTTAAGATGTAATTATTGCGGCATATTGTATTTTGTTTGTTACCAAACTTGCGAAAAAACCGAAACATATCGTGATTTAAAAATGGTATATTTCGGGACATGTAAGCCTCCGCGGGGCGGGGGCCCCGACCGGCGCCGCTGCGCGTCGATGTTTCTTTTACCTTTTCCTTCCTATGTTCACCTTTTATCTCTACATTCTAGGGTTTTAATAGCGTTCGTCACAAGCCAAAAATACACTGTATTTTTTTTGTAGAAACGTTTAAGTTTTCTTGGGTTCGTAGTTACTTAATACTTTGTACCAACATAAGTAGATAAGTACCCTACTTAGTGCCTCGATACCCAATTTAAAGATACCTTTTACTAAACGAGTAACAACCCACTTACAGTAACAGATATGCTTTCTCAAACCACATGTCCGATTAGCATAGCAACTATTAGCAACACTGACAGTACCTAAGATTTATTTATTTAAAGTATTTTGCAGAAAATAACTAAAAACTTCTACACTGGCGTACTTTTTGTCTAATGACAATGTCTACTAGACAACCACTGGGCCAAACAGGGACATAAAGAGAAATGCTTTATTTTAACGCACAATTTTAATAACAGTACTAATATTACAATACATACATTACATACATATAATATAATACAAACATTTTTAATAAATTAAGGCCCTGCGTATCTCAAAGGAAAATCATAGGCGAGTTATCGGCATACAGTATTAATTTTCATTCTATACATGCGCCTTACCGGCGGCAAACTGGGCAGACAATGCTAGTGTAGGCTTCCTTGTAGGGCGACCATGTGTAGGGAGGCTTTCTATGAGTAGGTTACTACGAGAAGTAAAGGATTTAGGATTTTATTTTATTTTATTTTATTTAACTTGGGATGCTTACTGCCTAATATGCATATGTTAATAGACTTATCAACTAGATGCAAATTACAAGCTTCCACATATATAATGCTATAGGATTACAGGTATTGAGTTGGAATTGCTAGTGTATTGACCATATTATTAGATTTTACGGAATGCTGTATCCACAGAAAATATCTGGCTAGGTAGCTTTGGAGTAGGTACTCCGAACCTGTGAAAACAGGCATGGACAATTGCTGAGGAGATTGAGTAAAGTTAAATGTGAATTTAACTTAAAATTTAGCGAAAAGCTCTTAAGAGGCCTTATTCCCATGAACGTTCCTCAATTTCACGAAATCTTACTCGCTCGATAGATGGCGGTAGCGCTCAGTACGCGACCGCTGGCAATGATCGACGATCGAACGATCTTGATCGTTTTCAACTTCAATTACAAGTAAAATTCTTTTTACGCATAAGTTACACACAGGCTATTTATTTTCTTTTATATGGAAGATACTACTAATCAAAGTATGTAGTGGACTGTTGGAGATACTTTTCGAATTAAAAGTATAATAAGTTTCGAATTTCGAAAATTAGGTTTGTTTAGTATTGTATAGACTGTTTTTTACACTTATGTTTAATTTTTTACCCTCCTTCAATATGCCTGTATTCGGTAGTAAATAATCATTACATAGGTAGTATTTTTTTATTTTTTTTATTCCAATATGGCTGAAATATTTGATTACGAAAATGATGTCTGTTTTTAAATCGAAGATGGCGGTTATATACTTTATTCAGAAAAATCGTCATGGTAGTCCTTTTCGGCTAATTAAGGGGTTTAGATTTCGAAAATTATGTCCGTTTAAAAATCAAAAATGGCGGTTATACACTTTATTCTGAAAAATCGTGATGGTAGTCATTTTCGGCTACTTAGAAGGTGTAGATGTCGAAAATTATGTCTGTTTTAAAATCCAATATGGCGGAAATATACTTTTTTGTTAAATCGTCATGGTAGTCATTTTCGGCTAATTAGGGGATGTAGATTTCAAAAATTATGTTTGTTTTAAAATCCAAGATGGAGATTATAATTTTTTTTCTGAAAAATAGTAATGGGAGTGATTTTCGGCTACTTACGGGATGTCGATTTTGAAAATTATGTCTGTTTTAAATTCTAAGATCAATCCCAAATCTGTGGACATTGTCGTTGGTCTCACACTTTGTAATTTTTATATTGTTACTATTAGGCAAAATCTCGTGTGTTACTGTTTTTTGTCCCAAATAAATTGATTAAAAAAAAGATACACTTTATTCTGAAAAATCGGCACGGTAGTCATTTTGTGCTAATTAGTGGGTGTAAATTTCGAAAATTATGTCTGTTTTAAAATCCAAGATGGCGGATATACTTTTTTTTCTGGGAAATCGTCATGGTAGTCATTTTTGATTAATTCAGGGGTGTAGATTTCGAAAATAATATCCGTCTTAAAATTAAAGATAGCGGAAACGGAAAATGTTGTCAAAATCATCATGGTAGTCATTTCCGACTAATTCGGGTGTGCAGATTTCGAAAATAATGTCTATTTTTAAATTACAAGATGGCGGTCATACACATTTTTAGTAAAAATCGTTATGGTAGTAATTTTCCATTAATTCAGGGATGCAGATTTCGAAAATAAAGACAATTTTAAAATCCAAGATGGCGAAAATGGATAATTTTATCAAAATCGTCATGGTAGTCATTTTCGACTAATTAGGGTGTGCAGATTTAAAAAATGATGGCTTTTTGAAATCCAAGACCGCGGTCATACACTTTTTTGGTAAAAATCATCATGTTAGTCGTTTTCGATTAATTCAGGGGTGTAGATTTCAAAAATAAGGACCGTTTTAAAATCAAAGATGACGGAAACGGAAAAAATTGTCAATATCGTCATGGTAGTCATTTCCGACTAATTCGGGGTGCAGATTTCGAAAATAATGTCTATTTAGAAATTCAAGATGGCGGTTAAACACTTTTTTGGTAAAAATCGTTATGGTAGTCATTTTCGATTAATTCAGGGAAGTAGATTTCGAAAATAAAGACTGTTTTAAAATCCAAGATGGCGTAAAAGGAAAATTTTGTCAAAATCGCCATGGTAGTCGTTTTCGACTAATTCGGGTGTGCAGATTTCGAAAATAATGTCTATTTTGAAATCCAAGACCGCGGTCATACACTTTTTTGGTAAAAATCATCATGTTAGTCGTTTTCAATTAATTCAGGGGTGTAGATTTCGAAAATAAGGACCGTTTTAAAATCAAAGATGATGGAAACGGAAAAAATTGTCAATATCGTCATGGTAGTCATTTCCGACTAATTCGGGGTGCAGATTTCGAAAATAATGTCTATTTAGAAATTCAAGATGGCGGTTAAACACTTTTTTGGTAAAAATCGTTATGGTAGTCATTTTCGATTAATTCAGGGAAGTAGATTTCGAAAATAAAGACCTTTTTAAAATCCAAGATGGCGTAAGAGGAAAATTTTGTCAAAATCGCCATGGTAGTCGTTTTCGACTAATTCGGGTGTGCAGATTTCGAAAATAATGTCTATTTTTAAATCCAAGATAGCTCTCGCACACTTATTTGGTGAAAATCGAATGAGTGTCGTTTTAGATGAATTTGGGGATTTAAATTTCGAAAATAGACACCGTTTTAAAATTCAAGATGGCTGAAATGGACAATTTTATTAAATTCGTTATGATAGTCTTTTTTGTCTCATTTGGATGTGTACTCTGTGGATTTCGAAAATAATGTATGTTTTAAAATCCAAGATGGCGGCCATACACTTTTTTCTAAAACAATTTTATGGTAGTCGCTTGTGATTAATTGAGGGGTGTAGATTTCGATATAAGGACCGATTTGAGATCCAAGATGAGTGTTAAAGGACAATTATTGTAAAAATCGTCATGGTAGTCATTTTTACTAATTCACGTGTGTAGATTTAGAAAATAATGTCTGTTTTAAAATCCAACATGGCAGTCATACAATTTTAGTAAAAATCGTTATAGTAGTCGCTGTTGATTAATTCGGCAATGTAAATTATATAACACCGATAATAAACACTGTTTTAAAATATAAGATAGCAGTGATGACCTTTTTTGAAAATCTTCATGGTAATCTTGTTCAACTGATTCAGGTGTTTAGATTTCGAGAAAAGGGTCTGTTTTAAATTCCAAGATGGCGGCCATACACTTTTTTCTAGATAATGACTACCATAATAGTCATTTTCGATTCAATCGGGGATACAAAAAAGTATATGGCCGACGTCTTGAATTTTAAAACAGAATTTGTTTTTGAAATCGACATATCTGAATAACAACGATTTTTATAAATGAATGACCATTTCTGCCATCTTGGATTTTGAAACGGACTTTATTTTTGAAATCTACACGCCTGAATTAATCGAAAATGGCAGAAATAACAAGTAAAGCGTGTGATCGCCATCTTGGATTTCAAAATAGACATTATTTTCGAAATCTACAGTTACCGAAATAGTCGAAAACGACTTCCATGACGAATTTGATTTTTTTTTAATTTCCGCCATCTTTGATTTTAAAACGGTCCTTATTTTCGAAATCTACACCCCTGAATTAATCGGAAATGACTACCATAACGATTTTTACAAAAAAGTGTATGACCGCCATCTTGGACTTCAAAATAGACATTATTTTCGATATCTGCTTACCCGAATTAGTCGGAAATGACTACCCTGACGATTTTGACAGAATTTTCCGTTTCCGCCATCTTTGACTTTAAAACCGTCCTTTTTTCCGAAATCTACACCCCTGAATTAATCGGAAATGACTACCATAACGATTTTTACCATAAAGTGTATGACCGCCATTATTGTTTTTAAAATAAACATTAATTTTAATTTCTGCACACCCCGAGTTAGTCGAAAATGACTACCATGACGAAATTGACAAAATTGTTTAGTTTTCAAATAAAAAATCATTTTACGTCACACCTGGCCATAATGTGAGTTTTACCGCACGCTACGCTAATTGTGTACTCATCACGGGCAGTAAAAAAGAAAGCCCTCTATCGCATATTTACAACCCTCGCCTGCAGCTCGGGTTACAAATATCTGCGATTTCGGGCTTTCTTTCTTTTACAGTCCTTGGTAAGTAATGTACTATAATAATATTAAAGTATACATAATAATATCTTTTATTTCAAGGATCTTTATAATTCAATCGCACTTCTCGCAACTATAGGGCAATGGAAACAGGTCACTACGTGTTGGGGATTTCATACAAGGTTACCCGTTTTAGTGGCCTCTTAGTGTATCTAGCTGGCAAACTTACGTAATGCGCGTAGGACGATTTAGCACAGGTCCGTCGTCTGTGAGCTCTCGTTCCATACTGAGCCAGAAGCGACGGCGCGATGTGTTTTGTCAAGTTTTTAACCGATTTAGAGTCATCTTAAAAAAATTACACTTTATTTAAATTTTGCGTTACAGTAATGATTTTTTTTTTCGTGGTAGATCTATAGCTGAACTTTAATATATTTATATTTTTAGGGCAAAATATTTATAGGACTTCCGTGAAAAAAATTAAATGTAAACCTGTTTTCATCAAAAAAATTGCAATATTCAGAAGGTATTTTGTCTATTATCCAAGATGAATCTTCAATTTTTCTTACCATGGCCGTCTTGAACATGATATACTGAATTGAATCGTATTCAAATTTTATAAGAAAGGTTCCCTTTATTTGAGTAATCTGAAAAAAAACCAAACGTCTAACTGCAAACTCTGAAGAGGCCTGCCAAGAGAAGCCATGTTTTTCAGGTTTTTTTCTCAAAAATGTAATTTTTTTTCCCATGGCCGTCTAGATAAAGGAACGGACTCTTATATGCATTAAAAGTTAATTTAAAAACACAAAGCATTTTCGCTATAACCTCCGAAGAAAAAGATGCATTTCGCAAAATACGCGCATTTTGGGAATAAGGCCTCTTAAGGGGCTCGACGGTTTTCATCGATTTTTGACAGATACAATTATAAGACAAACGGTTATCGGTTCTCCAATCTTTTATCTCCAGTCCGTAGAGCCAGATTTAGAAAAAAATAGTACTTATTTTTTATGTTTTTTTTAATGGTCTAAAAACTGTTTTTATATTCGAAAGCTGTAAAGGATCTTACATATACGAAATCTAGATATTTGGGTTTCTCTTTAACGTCTCTATAAAACTGACCAGAGATTTTAGTTTAAAACTTAAATAAATTACCACAAAACTTATAGCCAGAAAATCAGTTTTGTGTTCTAAAATAGTTCAAATTTGATGCGAAAGGTCTCAAAGACAATGTGTGTATCTTAAAGTAAATACCGAAATGATTCACATCTAAGGTCATGGGCGCCAAGGAGCCGCTTAAAAACTTAAGTTAATATGCCTAGAATTTGGATGAGGCAATCAATTGATAAAAAAAATTAACATAAATGCCCTTTTAAAATTAATAAGATTAAAATAGTCGCCTTGTTAATAAGTACTAAAATAGTAAAAACACCATTTATATTTATTGATTTCTTCATAATTTTTGAGTCTATGTTTTTAGCGCACATATGGAAGCCCTACACCGCCATTGTATCTCGACTAGAGACGCATATCTATTTTATTTCCACTTCTCTCCTCCAAGATAGCACCTAGTGTATGTAAAACACATTCAAATAAGATCGGCCGACGCTGTAAATCTTAAGTCTGTTGTCGATGGTAACTTGTCTTCGGATAAGTATAGCTGGCAATGGCAAAGACAGATCAGATTTTGTCTGCAACTCGGATAAAGCAAAGGTTTAGTTTAGATAAACACAACGGCGGATGGTCTAGAGGTTTATGGCGTTGCTAAAGTTGAAGACAGCGTTTGAATACAGCCTCGGGCACCAGAGGGTTTGGTCACTATTTTAGATTAATATAACATCTATAAGATTTTAATTTATAGTTTTACTACTTAGACAGTGCAAATTATCAAAATATTTGATAAAATAATGTGATTTGTACCTAGTTGTATAGGCAGATATTAAATCTTACTATCTTTTGATACTTTATATCTACTTATCTTGATCTTTGTCACTAATTTTTCACTCCTCTTTCTTTTAAATACTTACTTTTTTGTATAAGTACCTACTATTTATTTTAATAACAGTGTTCGCTAGTAATTACCTCTAGATACCTATCTAATGGATTCCTGCTTGATAAGTTCTCTCATGGAGACCTCTACTGATTTTAATATTTAGATATGTATATTATAATATTGCTTATGATTATTGAGATGGCTTAGGTATATCAGCATTAATCATCATAATTCTAAGTACGTATTTACAGATCTAATCTTTGTGGCATAAGTAACTCATTTGCTCTTAGAATGTCACCGTTTCTAAATATTATTTATCATTATTTTAGTCAATCACTTTATTTATGAAGTTTAACTAACCAGATAAAATAAATACCAGCTTTAGCCACGACAACTACTTATTCTCGCAACATAATTTCTTGTATCACCGCGTATACAGTCAAAGTCATTAACGCCTACCTAGTGACCAATTATTCAATATTACATAACTTCATCGATAACGCGATCACGCGTCATGGCGCTGGCGTCGAAAACAAACAATGATGCGCAAGAGTTGAATGCTAAGAAACAGCTCTACGGCTCTCAAAATAAATGTCCTATGTGCAGCTGAAGTTTTACAGACGCAAGGCATTTTAAATTACTAGGGAAACGAGGCGCCGAAGCACGCGCTGCTGATATGTTTATATTTCATCCCGAAATATTTATATTTATGTCGAAATATTGAGATTTATTTACGACCCGTGTCCGGAGCGTACGAGAGGTGCGAGTAACTTGACACTTTAGAAAGGTTATTTTATTTTGTACCGTTTTGGAGCTTGGAGCTCCACAGTGCAGGAGCGAAAAAGCGTAATGGCGTTGATGTGACCAAAGCCATAGGTCGTTTCGGCTTTATTTTGGAATTTTGGATGGTAGTGTAATAGCGCCATAGAACAATGAAACATTAACATAGTGATTCGTTTGTGTTCGGCTTGATTGGAAAACTAAAATATATTATTTTCATTGTGGAGTCGCCCATCTGCCAGGTAAATGTTGTTTTCGTCGATAACGTCTTTGTGTGCGAGTGTTTTTGTAGGTATAATCTACCTAAACTGACATGACTAGTTTGGTAATTTCTTTAAAACCGATTTCTTACTTTGCATAATGTTTTTCTTCATATTTTTACTTTCAAATGTGTTTAATCTTGTTTAGCTCAGTTACCTACCGCCTTATAATTTAAGTAGGTAGGTAGGTATGCTTCGTCGTGCTTAATATAAATACATATCTATCAGCATCTAGACTAAATTATCCACATATAAAACTTGTTTTTTTTTTGATTTCCCATTCTACAAAGAGAAATTAGAATTGGGGATTGCAACAATTTTTTATTTTGTATGAAAAATAACCGGTAAAAACCGGTTTTTATTTTGTATCAAGAAAACCGTCAAAAAACGGTTTTGATTTTGTATGAAAAATCGGTAAAAACCGGTTTTCTCATACAAACTAAAAACCGGTTGCATTTCCTAATTCTTAGGCTGGCTTAGGGCACGTTTAACGTATTTTTGTCCATAGTTCGAACCACTGTGGTAAGCCGAATGCAGAGTCAATTAAAAATTAAGGTATAATATATGTGATAGGCTAGGTAATATAGGGTGATTGTGCTAGTTTCCCGTCCAGGGTCAGTTTCCGTCCACCTGACGGTTCTGCTACAAATATATGGGGAAAACTTGAACGTAAATGAATTTTCCTGCGGAAGTTTGGTCTTGTTGCGATCCATAATATCTAAGAAACAATTCTACTATCATAAAAAAGTAATTTGACAAATAGTGCCTTTAAAAATAAAACATTAATAGCCGCCTCGAATTCGGCCCTAGCAAATGTCATCGCAATGAAGAAAAAAACTTGAGGCGGGAAAAGTTTATGATGAGTTTTATTTATTAATGATTTAGGCAGTGCACTAAATATGTTTGGCACGAATTATCTATTTTAAAGTTAATTGTACAATATTTAAAGTGGAGATTAAAGTTTTAGAATATAATTAATATATAAACTTTGAGGACCAAAACTAGCAGAGCAATTTGGTATAAATTTCAGTTTTGCGACCACCTGATCCCGGAAACCCAGACAGCTAGGTAAATATTTCTAATGGTTATTTTACTTCAAAATACTTAATTAATACGTAATATTATAGTAGTATTATAGTAGTAGTAGTATGGTAATATTATATTTGATTACCTACACACTTTAGTTTCTGTCCATTCCTCATATAATGTTACGTAAATAATAGTAGTTTATGCAACAGTTGTATAAGAGGGGTCAAAAAAGGTGAGTGGCGTGGGTAACAATTTGAGCCGTAGGCGAAAATTGTTAAGAAAAACGCCACGAACATTTTTTTACCTACTTATACGACGTTGCATACAATACTTTTTCTACGAATACACTTACTTTTACATAAAATGCGAAATTGAAATCTTCATGGATATCGCAGTTATTTTGTCAACATAATCAACAATCATTTAAGTTTTACCTTTTAAAACACTATTTTTCAATAATACTAACATTCGTCGTTATTTGATCAATTATTAAAGAGCTACAGAGATTAGTAAAAATACCTAAATTACTTTCAAAGTTTGCAATTCGCCCCAACAAACGAACGGGAAACGTAAAAAACTACGAAGTAGGTCTGTGGTTCTTATAATTTTTTCTTTTTTAAAGTTTTTTTTTCTAAAAACGCTGCGTTTATTTAGGTTTCTTAGGTTGGCAGTAATTTATTTTATATTAATAGCCGTGTTTGCACGCGATTCCGCGATACTATTTTGACGCTTTTATAGAACAAGTGTTATTTTGGAGAATAGACTAGATAGACTTTTCATCGAGTGTATTATCTATGTTCTTATAAAGGTGTTAACGAATGTATAAATGACAGATAAAAGTACAGGAGTAGAAAAATGTAATAAATAAAACATTTAAATGACTTGAGCAAAGACTAAAACTAGCTCTTCTGTTGCATTTTTATCGTTAATATACGAGTTATTTGTGAGTAGACAAAACTATAATTAACATTAGAATGACCAAATGGTAGTAGAATAACAATTATAACCTCCATACTATGGCGTGCTCTACTTATTTCACTTCAAAAGAAAGCTTTGAGATCGTGCCGCCGCATGACGCCGACGCGATGACTGTTCAAACAGGGCACGCGCGGATCGCATCGGCCTCGCGCTCTCAACACGCCCTCATCACGCGCGCGAACGCGGCGCGGCCGCGCGCGATGCTGGCGTGACTCGCGCCCGATACATCATGCGCGCGCGGAGGGTCGCTCATTCGTTCTGAAGCCAAGATTTTTTTTTTCTATATCCATAACCACAATCACAGTATATTGCTACGCTCGCACGACGCACCGCGCTGCCTAACGTCCGACTGATGTGACCCAGCGCGGCGCAGCGTGCCGCCACGTCCCGCCGCGCAGCGCTGCGCACGCGCCGCGTGGACGCCAGGGGCCGCGGGGCGCGACAGAAGCGGGGCGCGGCGCCGGCGCCGCCGGCGGGACGCAGTCTGTTTGACGTCGCTAACCTGTTAACATGTGCCGCGGTCGCGCCGCGCGACCGCGGCGCTGCGCCACGCTTGCTGTTTGGCCAAGGCTTTATAGTACAAGCAGTCACAGTGGTTAACATTAAAGGCCTACAATATCATTGTTTGGTGATATAATGCCTTAGTTATAATATTCGATTGTTTGGTTGAGTTAAATATAATACCGTGATCGATTTAACAATACATACTTGTATGAAAAAAAACAAATTTATAAAAACTAACTACTTACGCCATTTCGTTTCCTTTATCGTACCTAACTGTATGCTAATATTAACGGAAATAAATAAACACGGTGTTAATCCTTACTATCATTAGTTTTTAGGATTCCGTAGCCAAAATGGCAAAAACGGAAACCTTATAGTTTCGTCATGTCCGTAGTTCGTCCGTATGCCATGGCCATTTTTTATTTGGAGACTATAACTAATATTGATGAAATTATAACAGAAGGTGTATTTTGTATACCCCTACTTAGTATTGAAGTAAAATTGCTGAACAGAATTTTTTTAGGGGGGAGCCACAAGGGGTTTTCCATACATGTAACAATTTTATTTTACCAAAAATCATCATGTTGCACATCAATCGATAGTACTTTAAAAATAACATTGAGGTTTGTTTTTATCATTTTTTGATTAAGTAAATATTTTCAGAAATAATCACCCTACTCAGTGGACGAAAACTATTAGCAGAGCCGAGGAAGGAAAACTGACATTTATGGACGAAAACTAACGAATACCCCACTTTTTCAAATAATATTTTTTATACAAAATCTCGCAAGTTGGATAATTATCGCGTAATATTAACATAAACTAGACGATATAAGCTAGAAAATGAAATATAATACATTTAAGTAAGGGTACTTTAAGATATTCTTTTTGCATCACAAAGCTGGCAAAATCGATAAGTGGACGAAAACTAGCACAATTACCCTACCTAAGAAATTTTACTATCTTACTTGGGTCACATTTATTTTAGTTATTTTGTTTTCAGACACCATTAATGTGAAGATACCTATTAAGAGAAAGTAATTTAAGAACAAAATAATATTTTTATTAGTTTAATGCTAGCCGAGGAACTCTAATTATTAGTAATTATGAAGTAGAGAGCTAGGTACTTACCTAGTAGGTAAAACGGAATGTTGTCGTCTAATTTGAGACCTAACTTTACCTAGTAAAAATCACGTAAGTACTTACCTACTTGCTTGCTTAAAATTTTATCTTTTTATTTTTTCCTTCTGATAATAGGACAAAAATATTTTTACGTAGGTACTTATTATACAACAAAGCAATTTTTATTACCGTTCTCAAGCGCAAAAATCTAAATATTTTGAAGTGTTCTCAGTTCACAATCCCATCCGCGTTCATTCAACTGGTCCGAACAATCATTGCTTCTCTTTCACCCTTAAGCACCTAGGTTTGTGCTAGAACGGGACGCGCATAAACCTATCGATCTCTTTTATTACGGACTAGGATCGCTTATTCACGTAGCGTAATGGCGGACGAATAACAAACACTAGGTTAGAGATTAAAATTTTAATGTTTAATTCTATATTTAACACTGATGTATTGCTCACAATATCACACGTCGCTTTTACATTAGTGGCACACTTTTATTTGTAAGAAAAACGTTAAAAATAGACACAATCACGACGGTCGTTCATCACACAGCGCGTCGCTGGTCGCCATGTTTGAATTCCGATATCCAGGGGCGCATTGTAACAATAAAATAAATGATTGAATTGAATAGGAATCGTTGTGCTAGCCGTGGCCGTACTCGCCTAAATTCGATTAAAACTGATTATTCCGATAATTCCAAAGTTACATCTTAAAATTAGCTTTAAACAGTCTTTAGTTTCTTGACTTATACGTCTGTAATTTAGGACAAATTTTCACCACACTAATACTAAAAACTTCATTATTTTATATTCCTCAATTAACACGTGTTTTTGTTAATTCATCATTTTGCAAATTTGGCAATGAGCTCCCACACTAATCGCAACACATTTAGTCCGTGCGCAACACAGTGTTTCTCTTTTACTCACGCTGAAAACGATAGGGATAGAGTTTAGCTGTTGTCATCCCCTTCAGATCAAGTTTAGTAAAATGTACTTAATTTTGAAAAAATGTTATAGAATCAATTCCTTACCTAGGTTAAAAAAAAACAAATTTAAGCTTTCCTGTATTCAAGAAAAGAAATCGCGAAAACCATCAACGTATACCACCGGGTAACATACAAAAAACTTATTTTTAATATTTTTGGTACCAATACATTTTCATGAAACTAGATAGGTAATTCTAGTACACATGTAGGAAACAGAAAAAAAAGGTCAAGTGCGTTTCGGACCACGCATAATGGAGCGTTCCGTACCTTCAATGGAATAAGACCCAAACTAATACCAAAAGCTCGTATCTGATGCCAAAGGAAGAAGTTTTTTTGGAAATAAAAAAAAATTGGCTGAACCGATAATGTTCAAAACAATTTTGGTAGAAAGTATGTGATAAGGCGCATATTTTGATTTTCTTTTTTTTTTTGAACTTACGGTTCAAAAGTTACAGGCGGGGGTCTGTAGCTTTTGAACCGTACACAATTTTACTGACTTTCGAAGCGATAATTTCTGAAAATATTTACAACATGTTTACAGAAACCTTGATGTTATTTTTAAAGACCTATCGATTGATGTACAACATGATGATATTTGGTCAAAAAAATGTTCCCATTTAGTTATATGTATGGAGCGCCCCCTGAAAAATATATTTTTCTTTAATTTAACTATACAACTAAATAGTGGCAGACAAAATACACCTATATCCAAAGTTTATTAAAATACGTCCTATAGTTTCCGAGTGAAATGGCTGTGACATACGGACGGGCGGACAGGGCGGAAAATAAAGATACGAGTAGGTGTTGTACTGAACAATAGCGCTTAGCGTCGTCTTCAATATAAAAAAAAACATATTTGTTTGAAACTAATTACTGTGCTATATAATTCTTTTTTGGTTTTCATGTATTATTAAGATTATTCCACAGTATTATGCTTTAGATTATATAAAGGTTTCGTCATAAAATATGTAAGTTGAAATAAATTGAGCTTTATTGAAAATTCTCAAAACTATGAATCACATGCGCGGGCTAAAGATATGACTTAATTTACCTTTTTATAAGAAGTTATTATTTGTTTGGACTTAAGAGAATATAATATTACTATTAAAAATGATAAACGGGAAAAAAGTTTGTTCATACATAAGTGACCCACCCTGTTATACATTTATTTGTAATTAGAAACGTCAATGGAAATCATGAAGTTTTGCCGGTTGTTGCAAAAAACTTTACAAAACCTACTGAGATGAAATATTTTGAGTCCAGTTTTTAATGAGTATGTAGAAAGGTAGGTAAGTATTTGATTTCCTACAAAAAATACATAATATGCACTTATATAAGATATTTAATATTGTGGTTTTAAATAGATAAGACTAATTAAACAACAGGTTAAACTTGTTACCCATGTTTTTCAACATTATGAAGTTTTCTCTACCTACAGAATTATGAATAAATGAATGTTAAGTAATATAACCAGCTTTCAATTAAAATTAAAACTTTTAAGTAATTACGTATTTAATTTTGCTTTACTTTCAGTCAATAGATAGATAGATCATTTATTGGTAAAAACTGATATTTTACATGTCAAAAATCTTAAAAATAGGTTGCAATATTTAAAAAAAATATTTATAAACTTATCACAAATTTTGTATTATTAATATAGTTACTTACAAAAAATATTTTTTTTTAATACAATTGCTCAAAAAGTTTACTTTATGTAGCTGCAAATCGTGCGTAAAGTTTGATTTTACGCACGATTTGCAGATCAGAATTTTAAATAAATGAGTATTATGCGAGACCCGCTTATAAATGACCCACCTGAACTACGCGCGATTGGGCATAAAGGAGTATTATGCGAGATCCAATAGTATTACTTGAACAAGACATTTTAAATTGACCAATCAGAACACTTCACTATATTAAATCCACCAATCACAACACATATCGGAGTTAATCGGAACGCTAGATACTTTTTTGGTGCGTATACTGTCTAAATAATTTAAGTCCTTAAAAAAAACATTGTATTTAATGTCAACCAATCAGATTACAGTAATGTTAAAATCGACCAATCAGGAAACGCAATTTATTTCTCAAAACATGAGGTGTTTTTTAGTTCCTACTTCACAATCATTAAAAAATATTTAATTTTTTGGGAAACGCTTTCAAGTGTGTTTAAACTGTTTAAAGAGCTAATTATACCGTCGTCTGTGGCATTTATTCGCGGTATTTATATTTTGTATCTATTTACTTACAGCAGCAGAAGTCAAAGAAGTTAAAAAAATTTAAAGACCGTCAAGTTATACCACAATTTCACCTTAGTTTAGTTATTGTGCGTAAATAATAAGTATTTTTATGATATTTTCTCGCAATCGAAGTGAAACATTGTATGCATTACTCTGGTCTAAAAGCCATATTACCACTCGAACAATTTTCCCTCACTTCGGTCGGGAAAATAACCACCTGCTGGTAATATGGCCTAATTTAGACCCTAGTCAAACAATCTACTATTATTTCATTGTAGTTTTTTCGCAATTGTATTAAAAAACGTTGTTCGACACACGTGCAGAAGTGTCATTTTCACTCGCCTCGCCTCTCGGCTTGGGCCAAGTAACCTCGGTACTCGTACAAAATGACATACTTCTCGCACTTGTATCGAAAACTACTATTACGAATCTTAGATATGTACGTTTTACCTACAACTACCTATTTCTTAATTTAGTTTTATGATAAACAAATAAAAATTTAATTACTACAGCATAGAACAACGGACAATTCAAAGGTTAGTTGTGTTATAGGTAGATATTTATCTGCCGAAATTATTTAATAATTTCAGTATTAACTAAGCTTTGTTTATTCATTCAACTATCAGTATCACATAGTTAATTGTATCTACGTATTTTGATAGTTTACCAAGTATACCAAATAATTCATAAGATACCTGTGAGGTGCAATTATGTATTATTCTATTTTTATTTATTCATTACTATATTTTTTATTATTAAAAAAAATCAATCAATTTTAGTATTAAAGGCAGTTTAATTGGAGTTTTCTATCAAGCAGCTCTAAATAATATTTAAAGTTTGGAAACAGTTACTGATATATTGGTATTAAAAAAATTAACTTTTTAAACAATATGTAAAATGGTAACCATTTAAATACGACCCTGTGCATGTACGCTCCGCCCATTACTGGCAACAAAAGTTGGCGGCGCTCCTTCAAAACATCCAGTTTGGAGGCCATTTTAACGATCACGCGCGACAGAGATAGCGTCTGTGAGCCTATTACGGCGATTGCCTATGCGTGAATGAGACAATTATGCAAAGTTACTTAGTTCGGCAGTTTCAATGGGACTGGATGTTCGTATTTTGTGTGCGATGGCCGAACGTTGCCGACGGATCGTGAATTTGAATTTTTCTATTTCTAATATTTTAAGTCTGAAGTTAAATATATAAAGTTACAATTATGCCAAGGTGTATTTTTCTAAGATAAGTAGGTAGGTAAATGTTTTATTTTTGTTACTGAAATTGTTAAAAGTAGGTACATTACCCACTTAGTTTTTTTAAGAACTTTTAATTATTTATTTAACATTTGTTTCAAACAACAAATAACATGTGAACTTCTTATGTAAAGTAGGTACTTATATTTTTACCTAATAAATATTTTTATTTCTTTTCATAGGTATTGCATAGGTGTCCATGTAATTTATGTTTTGCCCACAGACCAAAGAGCGGCCCGCCTGATGGTAAGCAGCTACCGTAACCTATGGACGGTCCTCTTTGAGCTCTTTGGCAACCTTACTCACCAGCAGGAACACAACACTATGAGTAGGGTCTAGTGCTATTTGGCTGTGGTTTTCTGTAAGGTGCCTCCACCTTACAGAAAGTCCTTACTTCCCCAGTCGGACTCTGCTCCAGATTTTAGCGAGATGACATTCGCTGAACGTGCCCTACCACACTTAGCGAGATGCCATTCGCAGTGCCCATAACTCGCTTGTCTCTGCATCTTAACAGAATGACTGGAATCACTAGAATAAAAGGTCATTTTATATAAAAATTAATACCCGTATCAATATGTTTGTCAAATAATTGTCTTAGCTGTCAGATACCTATCTATGCTAATAGAATATCGTTGGGGCACAGGTCGACACATTAACACTTAGACATTTAGCCAAAAAAAAAAACAGTAGGTATTAGGTGTTATGAATATTTATATAATCATTAGGTATATATAAAATACAGTCGACGTCAAAGATATGTTAACACGTTTGCACCTTACCTCTTTGCAGTAGGATGCAAAAGTGTAAACAAATCTTTGAAGTCGACTGTACCAGACCCATTTATACAAAATACTTAAGAACTTACTTGTATGTTAGTCTACCACCCATACATAATTATGTAGGTACTTAGGTATCAAATTAAAAAAAAAGTAAATACAAAAAACTGTACGTATGAAATGAATTACATACCTATACAATATGGCGTACTTCAGGGCAGTGTGCTTGGTCCACTTCTTTTCTTGATATACAGCCTTGGCCAGAAGTGTTGAGTATTGCAGTTTTTTGTTTACAATTTTGATGTTAAGTATTATTTCCCTATCTTAACAATGTAAGATAACGTAAGATGTTATTTCTTATTTATATATATAGAAAACTTCACTTAATAACAATTTCAAGGTACTTATAAAATATGTAAACATAAGGTAACAAAAATGCGATTTAAGTCGGTGCGACAAATTGCAAATATTCAGTTACTACTAACTTCAACAAAACATGCCTGTTCAGTTTGAATTAATTGATAAAACAACCTCAGAAACGATAGACACGCTAGACTAAAGTTTCGAGTTTTGTATGAAAATCGCAAGGGTGCTCAACACTTCTGGCCAAGGCTGTCCATAAACGACTTTCCAAGTCAAGTCCATCATCCAATGATCATGTTTGCTGACAGCAGTAGGTACTACCTCTATTGTAAGTTTTAATAACAATGTTAACTATGAATATGATGTAGGGGAAGCCCGGGCAAGACGCATATGTTAATGGAATGATGGAAAAAAACACCCTAATTGTTAATCAAAATAACACTTTATATTTTTAATTTGTACTATGTACAGTTAACTTTGGAAAATGCTATCACAAATCCTTATACTTAAATAACTTCTTAATGTTATTATTTTTTAAACCAATAGTTCCAATTAACCGTTTTGCCCGACCACTAGGGCGAAAGTGATATACCTCAAGGGCAAAAAAGATACATATATGACAAATATATGAATCAGGCATCGCATTCATAAAAAAAAATAGCTGCCTACCCTTGAATAAGAAGTACAATCCTAATGGGCCTATTTTTGTACTGGTTACACTGAGTCCGTCTTCGGTGGGTGGGTCAATGCATCATCAGCGCATACGAACAAAAACACTATAAATTATTCTCTCGTTTTTTTTTGTTTTAAGAGAAGTTTTTGTTTGTTGTTATGCTGGGGCCTAGAAATTAGAAATCTTAAGTTATATTTATATTTAGTACCTTTTTGGTATTTTCCATACACGCATAGCTATCCGTTTTGCCCGAAGTACTAAATATTTCGAATTGTTTATGTCAAGAATACGTTATAGTCACAATTTAAGCCAAAGTTAATAAACTATAGTTTTACTAACCGTATTCGTAAAGATACGAAACGTAATACAAAAAGTTGATAGACTTGCTTTTCCAAAAATCACAACAAAAGAGTCAAAAACTTTGTTTTATTTCTCTACAACAAGTACACACGTTGTTTGCTTTGATTGAACAGTCATGGCGTTCTCGTATCGCTACTTTACCGACTTCAGCAAGCCTAGATACGCTATCTATTGTGTATAGCTTTGGTAAAATCAGATATTCTTCTTACCCACATTATGCGTATTGCCCGGGCTTCCCCTAGTACTAAGGGATATGATATTATGATAACATGGCTTAGCAATAACAATTTAGTAATCAATTGTAACAAAACCATTAAAATACATTTCCACCAAAGAAAAACTGTATTAAATATGAATTACGATACATAGTTGAGAGAGTTGGCGTAACAAAAATTTTAGGGCTTATAATGGATGATCAACTTACTTGAAAAGATCATATAGAATATATAAGTAAGAAAGTAAATAAATCCGCATTTCTACTACTGAAACTTTCAAAAATAGTAGATATAACGGCAGTACTATCCGCATATCATGGTCTTGTAGCCTTAATACTAAGATACGGTGTTATACTCGTATTTTAGGGGAATCCATAGAGAAGCACAACAAAGAGGTAGGTACGGTAGAGCGGCGTTCCTTTTTTACCCTTAATTTGGGAATGTATGACCTGATCAACATAAGGTATAACCGTCTTTTTGTATTTTTTTCTTGCTCATTGAGAATCACGGAGGCTAGAACCCACGACCATGGATATTTTGTGCCAAATTAAGGGTTAAGTCATTAAAAATATTAACTTTCCAGCACTTTATATTAGCAAATTGTGTCGAAAACAATCCTCAATTGTTCAAAATGATATCTCACCAATGCAGCTAACTCCTATGTACGTTCACAATATATGAACAATGTATGCAATAGCCAAAGAAAACAGCTTTCTTGGCCAAGGCCTCATAAAATCCTAAACTACATAATATAAGAAAGCTGATTCATATCATATCATATCTTATCATATCATATCATTAATTTTAATAATAGGATTTTACAATCACTTTATGACGTCAAGCATTAACATAAAAACTTTAAAAAATATTGTAACAATATAAACATAATTCTTAACTACTTAACTCCAAGGGTTAACTTCCTCTAGATATTCTGATGTTTTATAATATTAATTTTTACACAACTTTTCTTTAGTTACTGATTTAAATTTGTGCAAAGGCAGTAACTGAATATCTAGTGGAACCTAGGATTAGTTCAAAATAGTTATAGTTAAAATCATATTTCTTCTTTAAGTGCCTTCTCCGCCCCGGAGGTTGGCAATCTAATGCCTACATGCCATTCTATCTGAAGTCATGCGAATTAGTTTTTCTGTACTGTCCACGTCTAACCAGTATCTTACGTTCCTTGTCCATGATATTCTCCTTCTACCACGTCCTCGTTTCCCCTCAATCTTCCCTTCAATTATTAGTTTTAAGAAATCGTATTTGAGTTTCTATATATGTCCGAAATATGCTGCTTTCCTTTCTTTTATAGTCGTTACAACTTCCACCTTCTTTTTCATTAATAACATAACTTTTTCGTTACTAACTTTGTCCGTCCACTTTATCTTAAGCATTCTACGATAGAGCCACATTTCAAAAGCCTGTAATTTACTATTCATATTTTTCCTTAGCGTCCAGCTTTCGGATCCATACATGAGGATTGGAAGAATATAGCATTTCACCATTCGCCATCTTAAGTCTAATTTGATCTTCATTTTCGTCAACAGTTTCTTCGTATTTTGAAAGGCACTCTTGGCAATACCAATTCTAGTTTTAATTTCCTGTGCAGGGTCCCACGTTTCATTAAGCCAGCAGCCGAGGTATTTGTAAATCATATTTAGAAAGTGCTATTACTCAAAAAATTCATATTTATTAAATAGCATCGTTGAAACTTGTTCATTTCATGTGATATGCAGCCAATTTAACTTATAATATTATTTTTTAGATGTTGTGTTCTTTTATTTTACTGTAAACTTGTAGCTAACCTAGTTAATATATACGTGATAAGTAACGTACAAATATAGTTTTATGAAAATTTGTACGCCAACTGCCAAACCACAATGTTCTGTACTTCTCTTTATATGAAAACCGACTTGTATCACCTGTGTTTCACAAATCAAAAATTACTTCACTTCAATTTAAGTAAATTATATGTACTTAGTTCTTGTCCATGTAATGAAGTTTGGATCTATAGATTTTATCTAGATCACAGAGATATCTGTGATTTAGATCCTTGCCTTATAAAGCAATTTCAAAAATTGGCTAATAACTGGAGAGTGGCCATGTATTGGCGATTTACCCTGTCTATTTTGTTGGTAAATTATGTGAATTGTGCATGGAACAAGATGGACCAACTGAGCATTGGTTTCGCTGTTATAAATGTTTTCAGTGGTGCCATGAAGATTGTACAATTTGTAGAGCTTATGAAATTAGTAAAGCCTACTTAAGTAGTTTATCATGATTATGTTTTTTTGATTTTAGATTTAATGGCTGTATTCTCTTTGGCCGAGGGCCACATTCACTTTCACCGGCATGGCAGTCTAGAGTGGACAATATGAAATTGTGTCCTTTTTGTTTCAAATCACTTATTTTTTTCTTAAATTTAGTAAACAGAGACTAATTAGAGACATTTGTTCTATTTTGTAGTTTTACATATTTTTTATTATGTCAACAAAGGTTTAGGTAGATATCTATTCACTAAGCCCGACGGACTTCTTACCTGTAACACTCTCTTTTCATGTTTAGCCGTTCTTATTAGAATGTTTTCTAGTTGGCAGCTATCTTGTAAACAAGTATATAAGTATGTACATCCTATTTAGGTACCTAAGTAGGTAAAGTAAGCATCCCAATTATATACAGCTTAAGCCTATTCATTTAGGTAGGTAACGCAAATTAAATTGAGGTCATTTCATTAGCACAGGGGTCGGCAAACCGCGGCTCGCAAGCCGCATGCGACTCTTTGAAGGGTCAGTTGTGGCTCTTCAAGTTCCCCTAAATAAATAAAATAATCTAATATTACACTGAATAATTTTAAACAAAAAAGAACCGACTTCACTAAGCAATCCACCTTTCCAACACCAAATGCTCGAGCTGCTGTAAAAAATACTCAAATCACTACAGGTGTGCCTATAATAGTTGAAGAGTTTCCTCGATTTCTCCAGGATCCCATCATCAGATCCTGACCTGGTTACAATGGGACCAACTGTGAAGTATACTCTTTCAAACAAAAAAAGAATTTTCCAAATCGGTCCAGCCGTCTTCGAATAATCGGTGAACATACATAAAAAAAAAAAAATAGCAAAAACAAAGATTCCGACGAATTGATAACCTCCTCTTTCGAAATCTTGAAGTCGGTTGAAAACAGAAAACTGCAGCTCTATGAGCTTCCAAAATTCCATATTTTACGCCATCAGGCTCTTTGTCAAAAGAGTTTGCCGACCCCTGCATTAGCACAACTCCATGTCATATTAAATCGATGCACTGCTTGCATGCATGCAATGTTCTGTTTCTAAAACATATGGACGAAATAACAAAACAACGTGTCACAGAAAACAGCCGACGGTCATTTACTTACCGTTTGATAATAAAGCTATATAATAGTGCCTATGAAAATCTTGAACTAGATCAAACGACACCGCAAATCCTCTTTTACGGCAGCACCAACTCGTTGGTGCGTCATGATCGCCTCACAAAACCGAGCTCAACGACTTGCGCTCGCCCTGTCGCTACGCGGTTCTGCACCTCGCCACTAGATGGCGCTGTACGCAAACCACATCAACTCGCTCGTAAAAATAAATTTTATTGTTATGATGAAAATAAAACGCTTGTCGTCAATTTAAACATCATCTTACTGTGTAATAAGATTTATTTTACGATTAACAAGTGTCTCAATGAATTTATATGTCCGAATGATGAATAAAGTCATAATATCCGGTTTTACGATCATGTTATCGCATTTCTATTGGCAGTTAGAGATGTTTATTTTTTCATATGTTACATAATAAGTATTATAGCGACATAAAGGCTGAATCACTCGCAGATAAAACTAGCAGTCTGTTCAGGCTACTCATTGTGATAATTGTGACAATAACACGTGAAATGTTTTGTTTTCACACTTTTGTGTCTCAGAGACTTGTTTTTATAGTAATCTATTAAAACGTACCTTAATTATTTGCTATGACTAATCAATCATTTATACAATCTACGACCAGTAAAATATATTACGAGCTTGATAATGTAAAGTGCGTGTTTGAGAATGAAATTTAGTGTAGCTAGTGCATAGGAGATGGCAGCACTAAACCACATATTTCTAACTGAGTGTTTAATGGTAAGATTAAATTAAACAACCCTTTTAATAGCATTTTAATAAATACGGACATACTTATAGTTTGATTCAGTTTATCGAATACTTTAAAAGGAAAAACGCGAAGCACCGAATTTTTTCATGCTCGTTTAGTTCCATAGTTGTTTCATAGATGACGCTACGCCAACGCACTCTGCTCTAAATTTTGAATTAAAAGTTTTAGCCAATTAATTTTGACAAAAATATGTAAATAGTTTCTGTAAAATAACTTTTTATTTATATTTAAGTATTATCTTGTATTTTGTATATATCTAAATATACATCAATATCGAGTAAGAGTAAAAGGGTAGACTATTAGAAGAAGAAGATATAAAAATAATTTTAAATGGATTTAAGTAGTAAGTATGTTATTTTGTTATCTACCTAAACAAAAGTAAAAAATACAATACTGAACTGAAGAAGTGGGATGGGGCAGTCTTTTGAATGATTCGTCAATCACAAAATGACCGCGTAGTGCAAGTTTAGGATAGCTCTGCTTTTGAATCAAATACGAGCACGTATTCAAATGGCGCGTAGTTATCAATCAGCCTCCAATGAGCCAATATAAAGGCAAATTACACACATAAAACCGCAACCGACAGAATCGCACATGATCAAGACATAAACTATCGCTCCTTTATCTCTATTAAACATACTTTAAACAAGTCATTATTGACAATAAACGTCCGAAGAACGGCATAATAACAAACCACCGTAAACTTACCGATTTATATACTGTCTGGGGAGCAAAAAACGGTGTAACAATGTATGGTATCGATAGACGGTTAGTACGTTTTAGAGAGCCTTAGCCCGCAGGCGTATACGAAATGTGCTCGAGTGTTTACGGAGTTCTACAAACGGTGCGATTCGAGTGACGTTTACGATCGTTCGAGCGGTAGTAAAAATCGTGTTTACGAGAGGCGCGTGCGCGCGGGGTTTGGATGCGCTTTTTGGGTTTTTTGTGTGTCAGGGGGGGGGGGGGGGGGGGGGTCGTGGGAATATTTGAGTGGACGGTGAATGAGGCTTCTTATTAGTAAAAGTTTTTGGGATTTTTCATATGCCAACTTTAGCTCTCGCATTTATAGCCGTTATTAATTTTCATTACATAATAAATCATTAAACAGAAGAAGAATATAAAAATAATTTTAAATGGATTTAAGTAGTAAGTATGTTATTTTGTTATCTACCTAAACAAAAGTAAAAAATACAATACTGAACTGAAGAAGTGGGATGGGGCAGTCTTTTGAATGATTCGTCAATCACAAAATGACCGCGTAGTGTAATATAATATACCGTAGCTATCTGAGAGTTAGCTACAGTGGCGGTAGAGTATACCTACATATAAATCAGTAGATACTGTTCAGCAGTGGCGATGGTGTTTAAAATGTTCCTTAGGCAAGCCGAATCTTAATCTTTTTTTTTTTTGGTTTGAAATTTCTTTACGAGCTGTAGGAAAACTGCTTAGGCGCCAGAAAATTAGGCAAGCCGGCGGGAATCGAGTTCTATGGACGCGCCACCACTGCTGTCCAGTCTCGAATGAAACCACCAAATAAATGGTAGATGTCGAACTCTTACAAGTCGTGAATGCAAAACGATTCTGACTGGACGGCCAGTATTAGGTACAGTCGGCAGCAGAAGTAGCAAAGCGGGTGAGGTGTTCAAAATGAGCTTGTCACGGCTTTATCGTCAAGATAATTTTGGACACTTCACCTACTCGCTTAGCTTTAAAACACCCTCACAAACCTATAATTATTAATATTTGATACTTACCATAAAATAATGTCTGCTACGAGTAAGGTGGGTTCATTAGACAGATGCTCTGACCTCTTAGGTATGAATCATGAATATCAGTAAATAGCGTGTTGCATATTCTTTCTCACAATAACATCACATTAAAGAAGATAAAATTCAATGTGACTATCAACCGAATACAATAATACCAAGTCAGAGAAATGTCTCCTTTACACGTTTAATATAAAGGGTAAACTGTTGGCGAAATTTGAATTCAATTCGCTGAATTTATTTTATGGTTGGGTTTGTGGGTCAATTCAATTCAGAAAGGACTGGCTAATGCTATGTTAATATGGCTGATGTATTTTAAATAGTTTGATAAGATCTCTCTCTCAAAGTTTAAAATCTAGCAGCTAAATTAGGTCTATTGATGTAGATATGTACTCGTACCTAAAGTTCCTGTGAGTGTGTATGTTTTTGAATGATTGTCTTACAGCACTTAACTTACACTCTCACACCTCTCTCATAAACAAATATTTTACTATAAATCTTTCGTGAGACTCTAACATATTAAAAATATGTATTTCTTAAATCGACTTAAATTAAGTGAGTAACCCGTTATAAATATTTTTTCAACACACCTGCTCGTAACGAGGTTCTTATTCCACCGCTTTTATGCTCATAATCCTAGATATTAAACAGCGGTGCATTTCACAATAATTATCCAACTAGTGGAATAATTTAATAATCCGATCAAGTGACGTTTGTACTCTAGTACCAAGTTGTACGTACGCAGACGAATCGTTGTAATTTAGTCGGGTATTACCTTTACTTTTAACTCTTTATGAGTTTACATTCTGAAAAAGTAAATATATTAAAAATACACACATTTACGATAGAATACAAATTATACAATCCTGATTGAATCAGAATTATTTCAACTTATTATATTACTCGTAATACACAATAACTTACGTTTTAAACACGAATTGTCTGTTTTAATATTGGCTGTTTGGCATTATACGTCCGCGCCTTTGCCTCAAGCTGCACGCACATCCAAAAAAGAAAATTGCGCGCCATTTATAAGTTAACCTCAAATCATTGTTTATTTGTTAGATTTTTCTCGTCGTGTTTTATTAATTTAAACAAATTATATTTTCAATGAATAAGAAGACAACTTTAGCGTTAATTTAACCTCTGGATATATTTCAAAATTGTGATACATACTAGTAAAGTGTCATCATAAAAATCTAGTGAGCAATACGTAAGAAAAAAATACTATAATTAACTGCACAATAAATGTGAAGTCTTTAATTTTATGAAATGATTTGAAAAAGAGTTCCAGATACTCAATAACATCACAAAAAAGGTTAGTTACATTTAATTATCTCAGGTTCGTAAGTACCTCTATCCTGCAAACATTCTGACAATTAATGTATTTATCAAAAGTTATTAATTATACTATTTTGTTATTTCCTCGCAAATGTGTTGAAAAACGTCGTATGAAACGCGCGTGCTTGATCATTACATAAGCTCAGCTTCCTTATGCGCACTCACGTGCGTTCGTGCGCACAATATCGCTTCGTATGTAATGATCAACTTAACACACTTGTATCATAATGTACTAAGGTACCGGAGGTATGTAAGGCCCACCTTATTTAAATTTTACTTATTTTCATAAAATACGTAGAGAATAAATAAACAAAATTGAATTCAAATTGTCTTTTTATTTGGTTACACAATGAGATCAACTTTTTGCACAATATTGTAATAATATTCTAGATAACATGGTCATTTTAAAATATCAATTTTGGGCTTTATTAAAATAAGCGCTGCTATTAAGGCCCAGTAAAATAATCAACATTAACAAACATTTGAGAGATTATAAACATGTCAAGCACTCGTTTCTTATTACTTATGACATTTAAGATCACAGCATCATAGAAAATACACCTTCTTTAAAAAAAAAATGGCCTTGGGCCTTATTAAACTAACGACTATGAAAAATATTAACATTTTGCTTTAAAATCAATTAAAATAAAAAACGATAACAAACTTAGACTGAGCTTTTTGGACACAAATCTTAAACTAAAAATTAGTAAAATCTAACCCTAAAATAAAAATCTCTTAATTGTCTGGGCCTTATTGCACCTTAGGTTTTCTAACTAGATATCAACTAAGTATAAAACAAAGCGTGTATTGTATAAATTATGCCTAAAATTTGTTTAAATCAGCATTTTAATTAGTAATATTCGTCAAGAATAATATTGCGATACGAATCAACAAAAACTTTCTTTATGCTTGATGTGTCCTCCAAATTTAATTTCATACGGGTATAAAGGCCACCACCCGGGCCTTAATGCCCTCAACAGCATATGGCTTTATTTGCTCTAGGACACTCCTAAAGTAAAACAACCATATTGCTCTTAAAAATAAGTAATTATGTTATCTTACCTTGTCAATAAGAGCGTAACGAGCTCCAGCACTATTATTAATAAGTAGAAAATACGTTTTCTCTGTGAAATTCTAATAAATCGACTTCAACTTTTTCGCAAAACAGTAATAGGCACACCCACGTGAAGCTTCTCCGACTATTCGACGACTCCTGACAAAATGGCGGCGGACACGACGCGGCGTGCCGTTGCCAGCTCGCTGTATTCTTAAGTCCTTGACGTGTATAAAAGCATTTGACGAATTTGAACCTTGTATCAGTAGTTTTTTTGAAGTGGGCCTTACATACCGCTGGGCCTTATATACCTCAGGTACCTTATTAAATCTTTTACTCAAAGCTTTTGCTAAAACACCTACACCTGTAAAGTAAACTGCATTAAGGGCCAGTTGCAGCAACGACTTTTGACGGACTCATCAATAGAAATGGAAAAAAAATATATGGTATAGAAACGGTGGTAATAGAAATGGTATTTTTATGGGTGACCGTTTGTGGACCTTATTACATTGGGATAGGGTCTATCAATGGTCAGTCGGGTATTACTGTTTTGTTGGTGGTGGTGGAAATATAATGTAACTTAGACTATAAATTACTATAGTAAGCTATATATATAGCTTACTATAGAATTTGTAAACTGGAGCCTCGTCTGCCAACAAACGACACTGTGGTTTGGCAGAAGAACTGATGTGAAACAAAAAAAATGTAATTCATTTCGTCAATAAACATTTATTTATTTTTATTTTTTATCAGTGTCACTCGGCTGGGTGCTATGAAAACTTTTTAACGGTGATACGAGGGTTGCTACTTATATATCCGGAAACAAAAAAACAAACAAACGTACACGGCTGAAAATGGTTTTATTGTTTTTCAAAGTATTCCCCTTGATGATCTATGCACTTTTGCATTCGCGTGAACCAATTTTTAAAGCACTTCTGCCACTCCGCCTGAGGTACCTCCATAACGTGTTGTTTGAATGCGTCGACAGCATCTTCAGCGGTCGAAAATCGTTGACCGCGTAATTTATTCTTTATATTTGGAAATAAATAAAAATCGTTGGGTGCCAAGTCAGGGCTGTACGGCGGATGACCCGTTAATTCCACATTTTGACCCTCCAAAAATAGAGTTGTTTCGCGTGACGTATGACAGCTGGCATTGTCATGATGAAGAATGATTCTTCGTCGCTGGTTAGTTTTACGAATTTGTTCAAATACTTCCGGTAAGCAAATGGTCGTGTACCACTCTGAATTAACCGTTCTACGGTTTTCTAGTGGCACTGTAGCTACATGGCCATTAATACCGAAGAAGCAGGCCACCATTTGTTTCAATGTACTTTTTGCACGAGTAACTTTCGTAGGGTTCGGCTCATTTTGAAACACCCATACCGTTGATTGTTGCTTCGTTTCGGGATCGTATGCATAGATCCAGGATTCGTCACCTGTATAGATGTTATAAACGGCTTTTGAGTCACCCCGGTTATATTTTTTTAACATTTTATTGCACCATTCGACGCGAGCATCTTTTTGCTCTTTTGTTAAGTTGTGGGGTATCCAACGCGAACAATTTTTTTTTACAGCCAAATAATTATGTAATATGCTATTAATGCTGGTCATAGAAATACCCAGAGTCGCCTCTATCTCGCGGTACGTAACATGTCGGTCGTCCATTATAAGTTTTCGCACAGCCTCGATATTTTGTTGTACAACGACCGATTTCGGGCGACCTGCCTTAACTTCGTCCGTAAGCATACTACGTCCACGATTGAACTCACTAAACCAGTGATACACAGTAGTTTTAGATGGGGCTTCATCACCAAAAGTTGAAGTTAGTTGATCTATGCACTGTTGTTGCGTTAAACCACGCCGAAAATCATAATAAATCATAGCACGAATATTTTCACGAGTGAGTTCCATTCTTGCTGCGAGATGACATTTAAAACCCGTCAAAAACAAAACACGAGCGTTAATAAGAAAGAAAAAATATACCGGCCAGTACTTAAAAAAGTTCAAATTTTACCATGGAGGTTAAATATGCTATTTAAGAAGATTGTAATCCCGGTTTCCGGATATATAAGTAGCAACCCTCGTACGACGATGATTGGTGCAAATAAAATTATGACATAAAAACTGTTTGAGAAGTGAAACTAAATAAATTGGTAACATGGGTAAACCTCAAAGCAAGAGTATAAAAGAGTATATCTTTAGATTACTTTAAGCTAGCTGTAGCGCCTGTATCCTGGGATCTATATTTCGCTTTTTTTTTCAGATTAGAAAAATCGATCGTTTGTCGTCGTGCGATTTCTGGGAAAATGATTTTATGACTCGCCATTTCGCCTCGTATTTTCTTAAGCGTATCACTAGCAATAGAAACAAGTAGCCTTGTTTAAAATATTTCCTGATACCTTCATATGGCTAAAAAAACCGGCCAAGAGCGTGTCGGGCCACGCTCAGTGTAGGGTTCCGTAGTTTTCCGTCCGTCACAGTAAGTGTCCCCACTTAAGAGTTAATAACACCGCCATGTAGGATATGATATGAGAGTTCCACGCAATAGTTTACTTAATTTGCTGATAGATGTACAGCGACATCTATCGGCAAATTAAGTAAACTATTGCGCGCGAGCTTAAAGTATGGAAGATGATTTTTATGGAATAATTCTTTATTGCGTGAACCGATTTTCAACATTTTTACTTTATTTGAAAGCACGTCATTTCATTGTAATTTTGTAGAAATTACAGGTACAATAAACATCTGCTTATAAGGTTAAATTACAAACTTAGTTCAGAAATTATTTTGTAATTTTTTTTCAAAAACTATTCATCCTATCAAGTTCAAAATAATTTTCCTAGAAAGTTTTTACAAAGTTCTACTTTTCAGATTTTTTTCATATTTTTAAAACTTATGGTTCAAAAGTTAGAGGGGGGGGGGACGCATATTTTTTTACTTCTGGAGCGATTATTTCCGAAAATATTTACATTATCGAAAAATGATTTTAGTAAACCCGTATTCATTTTTAAATACCTATCCAACAATATATCACACGTAAGGGTTGAAATGAAAAAAAAAATCACTTCCCACTTTACGTATAGGGGAGGTACCCTAATAAAAAAAAAAATTCCACTTTTTATTTTACCACTTTGTCGGTGTGATTGATATACATATTAGTACCAAATTTCAGCTTTCTAGTGCTAACGGTCACTGAGATTATCCGCGGACGGACGGACGGACGGACGGGCAGACATGGCGAAACTATAAGGGTTCCTAGTTGACTACGGAACCCTAAAAAAGGGGCGAAAATGACCGTTATTTTTCAAATATTAAAAAAAACGAAGTAAGATAGTTAACCTTGTCACCTCTCTCAGAAATGGGTCTTGTATCGAGTCATAATACCCCTCCAGTAGACGCTAAGGTGGTATAAATAGATCCATACGATAGGAATATGTGATGTGGTTGGTCCACGACCACGATTTATTTATTCTTCTTTCAGGACTTCTTCATCATGATGTTTTCCTTGATTCTTAAGTTTCTTGTTATTAAAAAGGATAATTTACAGCAATTACAAACTAGCCAATAAAGGAAGTTCATTGTTAAAATCGTAAAATTAAATTACTTACAACTCGAACAGTTAGGTACTCGTAATAATTTGGGTAGGTACTTACCTAAATAGGCTTGATTAAGTCCAGCAGTTATGCTCATTTCAACTGCTCTTTAAAGTTGTCTTGCTACGTGTACAGAAGATATTCACTTAGTAAGTTACCTAAGCAATATATCATAAGTGAAAAATTGAAAAGTCTGACAATTTTGTATTTGCCCCCTCTCAAGGTAGCACAGGGTTGTCAAGGTCGAAAATTTAGTCTTCCCTCAAACAACCAGTTAAACTTCCATTCAGTTTAGATTACTTTACAGCTACCCCTACCAACTTCCAACATACTGCTGGCTGCTGGATTAACCTTACCAGCAATTATTGTATTAAAACGAAAACACCTTTATTGCGAACAATATTTACGAATGACTTCAAAGGCTCCAGCATTGAATTACTGACGACAAGATTAGGCTGGTTATATTAAATTAAACATAGGGAGTTAAAGATAAAAATGTTCCAACCTTCTAGTACAAAGTTTTCGAAAAATATGACGAGTTGCTCCTGAATCGAAATATTAATAATCTTGGTAAATATGGGAATGGTTATAATATTATTTTGTTGACATGTTTTTAATTAATAATTTTATTTAAATGTGTAATAATGAATTTGAAATGTTAATGAATCCTGACATCGTTTTTAAAATTTAAATTTAATAATTTTCTTAATATGATGATAATTTCTATTAGTTCAAAATTATAATAATCTGTTGTTATTGAAATCTAATAATTGTTTTAATATTAAGAATTGTATTTCTATAGTATGAAAAAAAAAAAAAAAAAAGTAAGCTCATCTGGTGCCTACACGTAATTAATAAGTAGTCAATTAATTGTATATATATATATAAACACTAATACTAGAGGTAAGAATGTAAATCACTAACAATGATATGGGCCTGGCCTGAAATAAATGGTTATTATTATTATTCTCTTTATTCATTTTTCTTCTTAGGATTAGGTTTTTTACAATATTTATATAACTAAAAGTAAAATATAAAAATACATCTAAAACATACAAAAATAATAAAAACATTATAAAAAACCTATCCTAGGGTGCCGCCGGCAACGGAGCAAGGCCCAGGCTGCCGGTGGTCAGGGCCGCAGAGAGAGGAACCTTCGGACTATGCGCGCCGTGTCCAGGATAACCGCCTTCTGGATCTGACCCTTGATCCAACCACAACCCCGTAGCGAAAGTCTCTCTAGGTGTTGGTCGAGATTCTTCGCTATGAGACCGTTCGCAGAAACAACTATCGGCACAATGATCGCCGAATCAACCTCCCACATGGCGGTTACCTCGTGAGCCAAGTCTAGGTACTTGCTGGACTTGTCCTTCTCGGCCTTCACGAGGTTCTCGTCACATGGGACGGTGATGTCGACGAGCATGGCCCGGCGTTGCGGTCGATCTATTACCACGATATCAGGCTTATTGGCTACAATAGTCCTGTCCGTGATAATAGATCGATCCCAATAGAGCGTGGCACGACCATTTTCGAGAACTGGCGCAGGTGTGTACTTGTAGTACGGCACTTCGTAGTCCACAAGACCGTATAGGAGAGCTAGCTGCTGGTGTATAATCCTGGCTACGAGGTTATGTCTGTGCAAGTACTCGCCGTTAGCAAGATGAGAACAACCGGAGATGATATGCCTGAGTGACTCTTATTATTATTATTATTATTATAATGTAAGCAGCTATTTGTACTTTTCGTTTACATCTGTCATTGTGATACACTTTTTGCTTTTCGATTGAAGTTGTCGATCAACGATTGTCATCTTGGCTACAATCCCACGAGCTAAAAAACGAAACTTTAGAAACCAAAAGTTGTTGCAATAGTCATTTTGTGTTGTTGGACTCTAAGCTGTCTTCTAATATTAAAACATACTCATATCGGCCAAAAGACGATGACTTAGCCAAATCTTAAGGATTCAATTAAGCTAATTCAGGCTTTGATAGTTACCTAAGCCAGAATTAGCGAGTTAGCGTACTGTTGGAACTGGTTACCTTGAAAACACTATTTTAAGTTTTGTGTACTGCTCTGCTGGATATACTTATCTGTAAATAAAACTAAAAAAACGCGTTTTACAATCTTTAAAGGCTGAAGTGGGCCTAAGAGCTACCTTCGTAAACCAAGTTTGGTAGGTACCTAGTTTTTTTAAAGGAGAAGGAAGAACAAGGAAAGGGAACCTAAAAAGGGGATACATGAATCAAACCAAGGAGAAAATGAACGTCGAGTCATATCAGGATTTCAAGGAGAAGGCTAGCGAAACGAGTAGGTGCCTCCCGGCAAGATTGGAGTTTTAAGTAAGTATATACTTAATGTAAAATAATTTTTAAGAAAAAAAAACCAACTTCCATGGGGGTAGCCGGTGAAGCATTATTGTAGATGGTGCACTTAGATTCCATACAATGAAACAACTTGCTTAACAAACGCAGCGGAGAGGACGAATCGCCAAACGTGAAGAACTATGCGTCGTTGAAGAGTTCCATTCTGATCATCATCAGCAGTTCGACTTCATCAAATGTCACTCTTTTGAATGAAAATGCTTGACTTGTTGATAAAAATATAAAAATCACTATGTGTAAGCCCTTAAGATTTGAGGAGTTCCCTCGATTCTTCATGGATCCCATCATCAGAACTTGAGCTTGACGAAAATTAGTCCTGACAATTACCTAAACTTGCTAAACAAACACAGCGAAGAGGTCAAATCGCCAAACGTGAACTATGCGTCGTTGAAGAGTTCCGTTCTGATCATCATCAGCAGTTCTACTTCATCAAATGTCACTGTTTTGAATGAAAATGATGGATTTGTTGATAAAAATATAAAAATCACTATATGTATGCGTTTAAGATTTGAGGAGTTCCCTCGATTCCTCATGGATCCCATCATCAGAACTGCGTTTTGACAAAAACGGGACTAATCTGTATATATATATATACTTACAATCAAAAACAGAATTTTCAAAATCGGTTCAGACATGACGGAGTTATGGAGTAACAAACATAAAAAAAAAACGAAAAAAAAAAAAATACATACACGCCGAATTGAGAACCTCTTTTGAAATCTTGAAGTCGGTTAATAGTAGATTGTACACCAAGGGGATAAAGCACTGTTTTATGTCACGGGCGCAATATTGATTCCTGAACGTAACGAAGGACTCCAGATTTTACTCCCGAGCGCAGCGAGGGGGTTATGAGTTAACTCCCGAGCGAAGCGAGGGAATTAAGACTGAGTCCTGAGTGCAGTGAGGGGTTCAAGCGCACCCGTGACAAAAACAGCTTTATCCCCGAGGAGTATACTCTACTTTTCTCACCTCTTACGAGACAATAAAATAGCTAAGGCTACTAGAAACGGATTTTTAATAAAGTAAATCAAAAGTAAAAACCGGCCAAGTGCGTGTCGAACCACGCATAGGAGTGTTCCGTACCTTCAATGGAATAAGAACTAAACTAATACCAAAAGGAAGAAATTTTTTAGAGATAACTCAAAAATGGATGAACCGATAATGTTCAAAACAATTTTCGTAAAAAGTATATGATAAGGCGCCTCTCCTCAAATTTTTTCATATTTTATTGGACTTACGGTTCAAAAGTAACAATTTTTTTGACTTTCGAAGCGATTATTTTAGAAAATATTCACTTAATCACAAAACGGTCAAAAAAAACCTCAATGTTATTTTTAAAGACCTATCGATTGATGTGTCACATGTTGATATTTGTTCAATTTTTTTTTAGTTACATTACCTACATGTATGGAGTTTCAAATTTAAATACATAACTATGTACCGGCATACATAATACACCTTATATTATATGTAAATTTATTCAGATACGTCGTATAGTTTCCGAGTAAAATGGCTGTGACATACGGACGGACAGACAGACATGACTAATCCATAAGGGTTCCGTTTTTTGCCATTTGGCTACGGAACCCTAAAAATTGATTATTGATACATTAGTCCATTTTATTCGAATTTTATCTTCTATTTTTATAGAACCTGCAGTTTTACTCCGTATACTGCAGCGTCTTATGACACTCGCGGCATTTGTTTTAGGTATTTAAAATTGAGGTGGCCAGCACGATTTTCCGAATAAATTCGATTTTCATATCAGTTCGACGCGGCGGCGCGGGCCCCGGCTGGCGTCGCGGGCCTGTGCACCATGCGGACTTTACGAAATTAGACTTTAAGCACATAACAATAAGAATGGGAAGTGAAATCACATTATTAACCAGCGGGTTATAATGAGATTTAGTACTATATTATAACCCGGCTAAAGCCAAGGGCTATAATGATTTGCTTTCGGTGAGGTTTGCATGATATTTAATTTGGCATTGTCGAGCATGGTGTGAAAAAATAGTTATTACGACTTAATTTTACACGAATTGGCTCAGTTCCACGTAAGCTCAAAAAGGCTTGCTTTTTGAGTATCCTACTAGATGCCTATACAATAGAATAGTATAGCAATATATCTAGATGGGTTTTGTTGCTCTCATTATTGTGTCATATCTGACGTGGTCTTAGTCCATTACATGCCTTACCGAGATTCGAACCCGGGACATATAGCTTAGTCAAACTAGGTAGCAGGGCAGAGTATAGTTACAATTATAGTCGGTATAGTAATCAACATAAAAAAGTGATAACAAGACTATAGGTCGTTAGTTGTCCCCAACTAACTCCTTCGATCGCTTACGATCTAATCAACTACTCACGCTAGTCTCAAACAAAACCTTTCCCAGATCGTATATCCGTCTGAAGAAAGACCTACCCTCGACGCGAGTTCTACAATAAATAAAATAAAATAAATATTATAGACAATCTTACACAAACCGACCTAGTCCCACAGTAAGCTCAATAAGGCTTGTGTTGTGGGTAGTAGACGACGATATATGTATATAATAGATAGATATTGATAAACACTTATATACATAGAAAACATCCATAACTCAGGTACAAATATATGTGATAAACACACAAATAAATGCCCTTACCAGGATTCAATATACAATATGATACAATATACAATATTCAGGATACAATATGGTAGTAGAATTGAGTACTCTGGGCCTTGGTGTTGCAGCTGGGTTATTTCGAGTAGGTTTCGCAATATTTTCCACATAGTACTTACTTTATAGGTTGCGGGGCCGCTGTGAGGCAGGTCTACCCTTGATGCGAGTTCTACAGTTGGGGAGTAAAAGTGAGTAGGCTTTACTTCGCCCTTGGTTTTGCTTGTTTAGTTTCAATTCATTGGAGTAAGTATTTTTTGGAGATATGTCAGTATATAGTTTCCTCCTTTTAGGTAGTCTTATGTAGAGATTTATTTTAATATTTTCATAAATTCCATAATAGTAAAATGTGTAGGTCGCTTGGCTTAACTACCTAACCTGGAATAAATGTCTAAATAAATAAAATGAAATATAAATAAGTAAATATATGTAAGACTTGCCAATGGCTGACTATGAATAGTCATGAGTAAGTGCCAATAAAGTATGTATTTCCTCTCTCATTATGGAGGTAGGTAAGTTGCATTAAAGTACCTAGAGCTGGGTTAAAAATACATTAATTTACCATATATAAAGGCCATTTTGTTATTTAAAAGGTATTTGTGCCACAAGTTCAGTAAATTAAAAAAAAGGCATTTAAATAACCCAACACTTATTGAGACATGCCGCCAGACTACAGAGCAAATAAAATGTATCCACGTTTATAGGTTACTATACCTACCATTTTTTTTCAAACCATATTAAAAGGACAGAAGATTGGAAGAATTTTCTAGGCAGATAAGCTCTTTCATAAATCTCTTTAGCTACTTACCTACATACAGTAGCGTTTGGCATGTCTCAATAGACCAGAATCCCATGGCCAAGACCGGCTGCTCATGCCAGAGATGCAATCATAGCAAAGTGACCAATTACCGGCTTAAAAAAATTCCCGCTGCACATCCCGTCCTTTTTATCGGCAAATATTTGTTTAAGAGGTGACTGCAATAAAAATACGAGTCTCTGAGACCGCGTACCGCCATTTATTCGTTTGATGACTTCATTTGGACGCGGCGAGTGCTGTTGCGATAATGCGCTATTGTTTACTATTCGATAGTGCGCCCTACGCTGCACGCGCCACGACAGACAGAGACCACTATATATCCACAAACCCCGACCGCGCGTCTAAGCGGTCCACAGATAACAATCTCTCTCGCTCGCGCCAGTCAAAGAGCCACTCGCGCGAGCGTAACAGCACATTCACTCGTAAAAACAGGTAGTAGAAGAAATAATAATCATCTTTACGACTTCTCACTCTATTCAGCACCTTGTTACGATACTGCGCGCTCATTGTGGCCCGACCGAGAAGTGGTTGTAAAATCTTTTCTTTACTACCCGTTTCACTAATTGTACCTTTATGAGTTTACGACTTTTGCGGCTACTCGACAGTAGTAAAGTCACTTAGAGGCTTTTGTGGAGGGTTTTTTTGCGTTTTTAAGTGCTTGACTGGGTGTTTAGGAGAATAAAAGTCAAATAAACTTAAGTAGCCACTTTGGTTAGAGCTCCAGCTATTATGATTTATAGCTACTACTCGAGTCTTGTTATTTACAACGCGAACATTAATTTTAATAGCTCTACTTGATTGACTAATAATAGGTTGCAATCAATAAAAGCGCGATAGTTTTTCAAGCAGCCACGTGCGTTCAGTAGGAGTGATAAGAAAGGGAAAAGAGAGCGTAACTGATAATATTTAATAGTCATTAGCGAAAAGGGGACGGCGCAATATACGGTGTTGCTCGCGGCTCGCTCGGAAGGCAGGCGCGGCGGCGTGGCTGGCTTGGCGCTTCAGTCAGTAGCTTGCGAGAGCCGGGTCGCGCCGCTACAGCACGAACGCTCGCTCGCTCAAACACGACCCGAAACTTCGCTCGCGGCGCACGCCTGTCGCGTCTCGCACGCTCCAAAATAAAGCACCGACCACGTGATCGCGCTCACTGTGACAACCGCTTAAAAACTCGTAAAACCCGCGGCACGCGCTACCGAGTCGTAAAATAATCGTAAAAAGTAAACACACATCAAGTCGTTTATCTCCGACGAGGCCCATTATGACGCTCGAGTGACGTATAGGCGTATAACGACGACAATAAAATTATCGAAAATTAATTTCGGATTTTAGGAGTGACATTGGCGGAGGTCGCGTTATCACGGCGATGACATAAGTGTTTCTAACTGAGTGACGATAGTGATTGCGAAGATGAACTCTTATTTCGAGCAGGGTGGTTTTTACGGGGCGCACGGAGTGCACCAGGGAGGTGGCGGTGGAGACCAGTACAGAGGGTTTCCTCTAGGGTTGACGTACGCACAGCCGCACGGGCTGCACCAGCCGAGACCGCAAGACTCCCCTTACGACGCGTCAGTGGCGGCAGCATGTAAGCTATACGCGGGAGAGCAGCAGTACGCTAAGGCGGATTGTTCGAAGACCGGAGGGGACCAGCAGAACGGTTATGGTGGCAAGGAAGGCTGGGGCTCGGGGCTGGGCGCACTGGTGCGACCAGCGGCGTGCACTCCCGAGGCGCGGTACAGCGAGTCGTCGAGCCCGGGCCGGGCGCTGCCGTGGGGCAACCAGTGCTCGCTGCCGGGCGCCGCCGCGGCCGCCGCGCAACCCGTCCAGCACCAACCCACCAACCACACCTTCTACCCTTGGATGGCCATTGCAGGTCAGTCACTATCAAATACAGTCTCCATTAGAAAATCTTCCAAAATTAATGTCTATTTAAATTAGAAATTAACTATGTAAAATCGTAAATAAATTAGTAACTTTCAAGAATTAATCATTGCCTCGACCGCATACCATATTGGTAGATCTTCAGAGTACTAGCGCTAAAATGGCGCTTCCCGAAAGGCTCGCTCCGATGGGCCACTCCGATCGGTACCAAATCTCGTAAGAATCCAATAAGCCGCTATCCGGTAGCGGCCGACTTCCCGGCTCAAGTGTCAATAAAAACCACATAAAACGAACGACCCTCGTCAGGTTTTTATTGATGCGACAGATTTGAGTGTCGTTTATAGTCTTAAGCCATTAACGTCGACCTCAACTAATTAGAGCCCGTAAAAAGAATTCTGATCAACGATAAAACAATAAAATAAAATTTAAATGGGTCATGATTAATTCGCACCTACTTACTCGACGTTTTATGAGGTGACTAAGTAAGTATCCATTTTAATAATAAAATAATATACATTTAAGATTTTTTTGCACTGATGGAACTATTTAAGATATAAATTTGATTAATAAAACAAAATAAATCTCAAGCAATACCTAATTTCAACGACATAATTTTATTGCAATCGGTAGTTTATTTGTAGTAATTTTATTGTGCTAGTTTTCGTCTACACTTGTCAGTTTTCCGTCCATACTTATGTATATGTTTATATTCAAGTTTTTAAGTATTAAAAAATCTACTGAATAATAAACAATAAATATAAAATATGTAGACCTAAAAAAGTTTTTCTCATTTATTTGCAGCAGTTTAATCAAATGGACGGTAAACTGGACCTGGACGGTAAACAAGCACAATTACCCTACCTACATTTAAAAAAAAACCCAATCACTTATTCAATTATTATGAGGCATGTTGTTGATCAATAATTTAATTTATTGTTCAATGAGTTCGTATCCTAAATACTAATAACTTATGTTAATATCACCTGCTACCTACTCACTAATAACTTTTTACTCATAGAAAAAAAAAACTAAAAAGAACCATGATGGAATCGTAATGCCTGAAACGTTAAGTAATAAAAATATAATATATGTAACAATTGCTACAAACTTGAAATAGGTACTTGATATCACAATTCACACTTACTATCATAGTTCAACCTGAACTATAATTCAGTTTAGAGTACGTTATTACTTAGGTATCACCAAGATCAAAACTTATCTCCTAAACTGCCAGGTAATAAAATAATCAGATTTAATTTATCGGTTCAGTAAATAGGTATTAATTGAATTAAAAGCGCTTGACAAAAAAAAACAAACTCACTTAATAAAAAATTGTTGATTTCAACGTTTGATCAGATTTTTAATTTTTACTGAAGCATTTTTGATACCAGAAAAATAATAATAAAATAAAGTAAGTTTACATTATTTGTACAATTATACTAAAATTAAATATTTTAACATTTTCCGATTCGAAGCCAAGTAGCAATGCTACAAATATCAAATAAGATGTGCTACGCGTTCAATACAGTGCTACGCAGTAGCTGGGCGAACCACGTCATACGTTAGGTTAGGTTCTACTGCAATCCGTTGGATCTTCTGTTGAAAGACCCAACAATTAAAAAAAAAACTTAAAATAAATCGTATAATGAATACCATTTTTATTAACTTTACTGTATACATATTGTACTGTAACCGTTTAATTTTTTAAGGCAATCAAATTAATTAGAAGACCGATTAAACTGGTTGCTTGTTTGAATACCTAGTTCAATAATAACACAGTGAACACGTTTAAGAAATGTCTCTAAATACCGCCACTTTGCGTAATTTATAAGTTTAAAATTCACTTAAAATAATTTTGAAAGCATTAATGTAGGAATGTTGGTGTGTTTTATTTTACCCAAAAAACTAAAATTAACTAAGGTCTATGAAATGTTTAAAAAAAGCGTACATACATTACGTAGTACATTTACTAAATATAGAAGGAAGATTTAATTCCTAGAGTACAGTTTAAAATTAAATAGTTACCTTATTCATCAATTTTGTTTAATATTAATTAAAACATCAATTGATTACATAAAAGGCTTGAAAATAAAACAAATCACACAAAAAAAATTTACAAAAGCTACTACCATTTTGTGCTCTATTTGAAAATCTTATTACTTAATCTTACAAGAAGGTACCAAGTTAAACTGGAAGCGTCATTTTAGTGGCCCGCGTTATGGCGGGAGCGCGCGCGCCGGGTCGACGACCCGATCTAGTTTGGGAGCATTATTATTAACTTGAGTGCCACTGACCATCGACAAATACTCGAGACTTCTTCAGGAAGCCCACAAAAAATAACAAGTGCCTACGCGAAATAATCCCAGTCTCATTTGAAAAAAAAAACTTAACTTGTCAGTTTCGAGTTTAGAATGTTAATGAGAACACCACATGATGTCTGTCGAAATTGGATTTACAAGGAAGCTCATAAGTTTAATTCTGATTAGTCGAATAATTTTACTTCTAAGCTGATCCTAATTAGATTTTATAAGTAAATGTTATTGAACCTGCAAACTCGAAAGTCGAATTCGAATTCGAGATTGGAATCCCATTAATCTCCGGTCTAGCACTACCACGTGAACTCACGCATAATGAATGCGACGCGCGTGTGGTCCCGGTCCTCATAACTCATGCGACTTGATAAAATTAAGTAACACGACCTAAAAAAATAATAAAACAAAAATAAGTAGTCGGTCTGTCGGCCGTATTTCACTCGGGGTGCACGCAATGGGCCAGCGAAAACAATACAAGGACGAGCGCGCAACCTCCGACACGGCTGCCCCCGGTCAGTGCAGGCAGGCTCTACTCATTAAACGGCTTTAAAATAATATATAAACTTATTTTTTATTTAAAAAAATGTCAACGTTTGGTTTACAAAAAAAAAGAGGTTTACTACCTACCTACTTAAATTAAAATAAGATACTAAACCATATTTTTTGGTGACAAGTAAATATTTTTTTTGAACTGTATCTACATAATTTGTATCGTTATTTAAATAATGTAGGTTAGGTATGTATCTTCCTATTGGATTTAATTACTGAATTTATTTAAGAATTTGTGGAAATATAGAAACTGCATTATAATAAACAGATTGTTCCTTAAGGTGATACAATAGTACATTACTTACCTAGGGCTGTAAAAAAAAGAAAGCCCGAAATCGCAGGTATTTGGGACCCGAGCCGCAGGCGAGGGTTGTAAATATGCGATAGAGGGCTTTCTTTTTTACTGCCCGTGGTGAGTACACAATTTTACGTCCCCACCTGGCCATAATGCGAGTTTTACCGTAAGCGTAGCGAGCGGTAAAACTCACATTATGGCCAGGTGTGACGTAAAGAATAGAAATTAACTAAGTAAATAAATAAATTCACATAATTTACTTTAATATTACATTGTGTTCTGTACCAATATATTTTAATTACAATTTTTTTTAATACCACGACGGTGGCAAACAAGTATACGGCCCGCCTGATGGTAAGCAGCTACCGTAGCCTATGGAGGCCTGCAACTCCAGCGGTGTCACATGCGCGTTGCCAACCCTGTACAAAAAGGAGGGTCCACTGTGTTGACTGCTAAAGGAACAAGAGGGTCCATCGTCAACACACTTGGGTCCTCTTTGAGCTCTTTCAATTGTAGACATGAAATCCAACTATTTTTTTCAATTTATCCACAACCGTCTTCATTATACTTGCAACTTGCTTCTCCGGCAAACCACATCTAACCCCAGCCTTCAGAGCTGACCCTATAATTTCTAAAACTGGTTCCAAAATTGGCGACCGAATAATGCTCGGGGCCGACCATTTAAATGCTCCTTCATTAAAGGGAAATGAGATATTGTAATCACTAGGTTACTTGTTTTTGAGTCTTATTGCGTGAAATCGCTTTGCGCAAGTGTGAATTTCGTGGGCGACTAAGCCTTTGTCAAGGTTTGCAAGGAAGCCGCTTAAAGGCTAATTAGAGACGAGTGTAGGTGGGTAAAAAGAGTAAATATCAGATTTTCATGAAATAAAAAGATTTAAAAAAAAATTCAGTCGAATTCAGAACCACCTGCTTTTTTGAAGTCGGTTAAAAAACTTAAAATATTTTTTGTAAATTATACAGACTAGGTATAATTTATTTGTAAACAGGCCTAGCCAGAGCTTAAAAATCATGCCATCTTTATACAAGAACCCTTGTATTAATGAAAAATCTATATAAAAAAAACTTAATAAAATTTGCCTGTCCATATTGTACCTATCCAATTAATAAGGATGGTATTTTTCATATTGTTTCATCAAAACTTTGTATTTGCTATATAAATTTAATGTGGTAACATGTAAATGCTGTGCGATGTTTGTCATAATAAATAAAAACTATGATAACACTATTAAATCCTATATCTGGTTTATAAAAAATAAATTTTATTTATAGCTCAAAAATAACAATCCTATGATAATGTCAAGAATAATAACTACCTAATTTAGAACTAAAGTCAAATAAAAGAATAAAAACTATGCTAATAAAAAAAAAAAATATATAAACCTATTTTAGTTTGTATTTTTGCGTACAAATCGAAATATATATTTTAAAACTAGTAAAGGCTACAAAATGGTTACCCTATTAGTTCGAACTTCAAAGTCTTCAAACGTACAGTACGAAGAGGCCGGTCTGGAAGGTAACTCTACTTCATTATTTGTGCTATTAAGGGCCTGTTTCACAATCTCCAGATAAACATATCTGCCAGTTAAAATTATTGCTTGCCTTTTCTCCACTCATATAAAAGAAAAGGACAGCAAACATTTATCTGACAGATATGCTTTAACTGGAGATTGTGAAACATGCCATCAGTATAATAAATATTCTATTAAATATTTAGCATCAGGTACCTATTACCTGATGCTAATACTTATTTAAGTATTACGTATGTATATACTTTTTTTATTATAACATAATCTTCAGAATGCTCATTTAGGTGTAGTATTCTTTTGCAATTTTTTAAAATACCTATATAATAATGGACCCTAATGTTTTCTTAATTTTTACATAACTACCTATATACCTATTGCTTATGGATGTGCTAGTGCCTACTATGGATTTTCAAGTGAATTAAATTAAAATACTTGTAATGCCAAAAATATTAAGCATATTAGCTAATTCGTAAAACTTATAATGTCCATTAAATGCAAAATAATAGAAACTATCTTCCTACCTACTTTGAACATTTATATCGCCATTCGCTATCTAAACCTTCTTGGTTTCAAATGCTCATTTAACAAAAAGAACAACTAAATAGAATATGTTTCAAAGAATCTTACTCAATAGACAGCAATAGCAGCACCCTAAATTTACGGGAACCCTAAAAGGTCTTATAAATACTTTTAATTTCAATGGCCATACGCCCTTATGCGATTAGCACTTCAGAAATTGGCTCGTCTGCCGCACACCACCAAAACAAACACGGATACACACAAAAATGGACATAATAGCGATCCGTACACTAATAATGGGGGAGAATATGTTTTATGGTTCCTGTTTTGAATACCGCATTTTTTAAAACTTAGTATACTACAAACCGTCTAAGCACTGACACGTCCGTTGCACAAAAGCATACATTGCGTTTAAAAAAAATAAGATTTAATTTTACATTAATTAAATTAAGATTGTTTCTCTTGATAAAATGATAAAGCTACAAAACATGTGTAATTAGCCAAAAGAAGTAATTAACATTAAATAACAAAATGGAAAAGGAAGTTTAGTTTCTAATTTACTATAACGCCACTAAAAAGTTTTGTGAAGTGAAATAAGTCAGTCAAAAAAGAATTGGGAAACTGTCGGATTGGGCGGCGGAGGTGTGCAGGCGCATTGCCCGCCTGTCTGCGCCGCCATCTTGAATAAGATCGATCATCGGAGCAGCTGCGGAATCATCAATATTGTGCGCTTTTAATAGAGCTTATGTTTAGTGTGTGTATTATTTTTGTGTGAATGTGCGATTTTCTTGAAAAATATGTACCAATTTTATATAATTATCGCGTTTGTGCAGATATGTTAATTAATCTAGAAAATACCTATGTCCAATAGTACTAGGTTCAATCAAACTTATCTTTTTTGCTCTATTATCACTCAGTTTTTGGTTAATTTAATATGTTCGTGTTTTTGTAGTTTAATTATTTTTTTTTCATTTTTATAGCAATTACAGGTAGTAGGTAACCTTTAAAAAAAATTAAATTAGTTTCGATACCTAGTCATTGTACTAATTAATTTAATCGTATTTCATACTAGAATGCTTACCTAAGTTAAGTCCGTTGAGTATGTAAAAACATATAAAAAATTAACTGTAATACCTACATATAATAAAACTAAAAGCTTAGTATTTAGAAGGACCTTATACATACGTTGGAAAAGTGTTTTCTTGTATTTTTTGGTGCCATGTATTACATGTTATCTAGTTATTCTTTACAAAAAATAAATAGCAATGAAAGTCCCAATGTAGATCTGTTTTTAGACACAAGACACAAAATATGGCTCCTCTCGTTTTTATTATGTAGCGTCTTTAGTATCCAATACATTAATAAATCTGTTTTCTCAACGTAAACATTGAATAGTACGCAACACTACCAATACCATGAGCGCCGGGAAATCTAAAGTTATCGCACTGGGATCTGGTTCCCAGCCGTGACCTAGGTTGTTATGAGATGCACTGGAAATCAGGAATCACTGCCACGGCCTAGGCATCATCTCACTTTGCAGTCAGTAAACAGTAATCTTTACAATTGCAGGTAGATTTGGCCTGAATGAAAACCGGCTCACTTTTTAATTGTGTAGGTACAAAATGCCGTAAGCAAAAAATATTTTAGGATATAACTATTATAGGTAAACAATTAGATACTATAACGTTGTTAAAAACTTATAAGCTAACATATTTCCAGAATAGATACATACACTACACCCGTTATAGGTAATTAGTAACTTGGCTTAATGTTTGAATAATAATTATATTATATTCAATTATTAAATTGAATTTAATTATAGGTATATATTTAATGATATTGCAAGCGAAACAGTGTGGAAAGTCTTACTATGTATATGAGAATATGTAACAATTTTTTTGACAAGGTAGGTACTATTTGGCAGAAAAAGTTTACGTTTAGGGCTTGCAATCCGTGTATTTCGAATAGTAATTTGTATGGAATTATCCGGATAGTAGCCATATTATCCAGATAATATTCAGATAATTTCATGCCCTATATACTTACGTTGTACAGATGCAATATTGTATTCTAACAATAAAAGGATAACAAAGGATTTAGACTTTTTGTCTAAATTAATTAATAAAAAAGACCGCCAGATTTAGAGTATCTAGCAGGGATTCCCAACCTTTTACCCAATGCGCCTCGCCCAACGTTATGTTAAAATACTACGCCCCCCCTAGGTGCCAAAATGGGAAGTCAAAAGCGGGCACCGTCTACGCCGCGGTACAGACATTATACAGTTTAAACCTAGAGCCGCTTGCTGCGCCCCCTTGGATCACTCTACGCCTCCCAAGTGGGGCGCGCCCCACTGGTTGGGAAACCCTGATCTATACTATCACATGTGACGTTCCACATTTTGTCGTTGCAAAGCTCATCGAGAGTTAGCGTGTAAAGACTAGACAGATTTTCAAATATTTTTTGCATCAAATCGTATATTAAGCTATACTTAGCCTTGAAACCCTCCCATATACCAGTCTATAATTCATCTTCGTTTGCTGAACAAAAAATTATGATACTAAATAAGTATTACAAGTCTGCCGGCCGCGCGACGTCATCGGGTAGGCCTCCATCCATAGATATGATTCGGTTTGCGATGTTTCTTCATATTAGCCCAAAGACGTCCACTGCTTCTACTGTTGAATAAAGACACATTGCATTACAAGGATCTTATCTCCCTAATATATTCCGATGCTTGGGTCCTGAAAAACAAGAAATACAATAATTACATTTACAATACTATTAAGAACTAACAAATTGCAATCGTTTCAATTGAGTAATGTCGTACAATGAACATCCATAGCTAACACAATATCTCAAACGCCAATCACCTTCCCGTTCCGAAATAAACTGTCATTCTGCAATAAGAATCTTATTTGCACAGTTGCTTTTAATTTTGGTAAGGTACGTCACTTAAACAACTTCAGTAAAGCTTAAATTAAAAAAAAATATCATACCGAACTGCAGCAGCTAAAGCACTGTGTAAATATTTTATAATTATTTTATCGAAATTGTTACTTTAGTGACAGAAACAGTTGTACAAATCCATCTTAATCCTAACCGATACTGTTATAACCTCATGATAGCTCCAAGCTGCTTCTTATTCATGAACATTTTCGCTTCGCTCCGTATGGGCGACCATCCTGAAGGCAATTAATCGCGCCACGCGGGAGGCACGACACTAAACCTAATTTGGTATGCAAATAGAGTCTAATTTCCTTTGGCAGCCTATTAGGTCCCAGGGTAGACGCTTTTAAATTCTTGTTTAGGAAGCAAAGATTTTGATCGTAGGTTTACTTTTTAATTTTAATTCAATTTTATCATATTCATAGCGGTCAAGTGCAAGTCTATAGTTTTGGGTATGGAAGAGGCCGACAAGCCTGGTGGTAATAGAAAATTGAAGGTGTTGTTTTTGTTTTGGTTCTAAATCTAAGCAGTTTAAAATAAAAGATTTTGCAAGGTTAGTTAGATATATTTTACTCCTGACAAGTAAAAAAAAACATGGAATTAAGTGAGTACAAATTTTAAAATATTCCCTAATTGCATTTTTAATTTCCGTAACACGTACTCGTTATTACAGAAAATTTAAACTACAATTAATTTCACGTAAGCTATGCGAGGTAAGTACATTTCATATTGTTCTTTCCTTCAATGCGGAGGAATATTTGTCAAGCTGATCTCGGCCTTGTATGTTACCGTATAAAGATTAATTTCGATTGAATATGTTTACTCGTAAAATATGCTTTGTTAGTGAATCTTTTGTAGACGTGTCATAAAGGTCAGTTTTGCGAATTATTTTCGGCAGTTTTAAGATATTTTGTTCTTATCTTCGTTATTTACAGGCCTTCGTGCCGAAACTAGCATTTCATTGAACAGCGAATCCTCCTTTTGAGCTACGGAGAGTTTAATAGGGTTAGCAAAACTTAGCTCTAGGTAGCTCCCATTGTTAGGTCATTAAAATTGCTAAATGCTAATTTAACGCTAGATTGAAATTACTTAATTGCCTTGGTATTAAAGTTAGCTATTATTGAATTAATTTGGTAATCTAATGAATTTTAAATATAAAGTGTGCGTAGTTTTACTTCAATGAATAGTTTTTTGCGGGCAGTTAGTAATAACCTATTTAAGTAGAGCATCTTTCCGTTCATAAATCTTGAAAAAATTACTTTTGATCTGCTCAGATTTTTTTTTAATTTATTATTCCAGATTGTCACTACGTGAATATAGCCAGACCACGCTATCTCTGCATGGACTTTTCAATGCGAACTGTGGCCCTGTCATTGTAGAGTCTGTCCGGAAAGTATGAGTTCCCATATAAACAACTACACTCCTCTTTCCGTACGAACTCTAAACGTATAATATAAATTTCACGTTTATGCTGACTCGTCTACACATTGCGCTTGGAAAGTAGGTGCAGAGTAAGTGTGGTCGAGCTATAGATGGTAAAATAAAAATAATATATTTATTACTATCCATTTTTGTGGATATTTATGGCACTATATAAAGATATCTATTTTCATAGATTAAACTGTAGGTGTGTAGGTTTACACGGTGTATGCCTACCTGTATAAAAAATACTAAAAATGTTCCTTTGACTCTTAATTGATCTTCTTGGTCAATCAAATGTAAGAGTCCGTAACAAATGCTTCAGCATTGGTCATGCCAATCACGAATTCGACTCGCGCCTTGTTATAACGAGCAATAAACTTCGTACCACACCACTTCAGTAGGAATCACCAATTATCTCACTATAAAAAACTCCATACAAACTACGTTGTAGCATCATAGCATCTAGTGGAATACTGTTTAAAGAGAAAGCCATACAGCTGTAAAGTTTAATAAAAAATACACAGGTATCTTAGAATTCTTAGAGTTTCGGAATCGATTATCGTTTGGCAAAATTTATTTTCAAATAAAAGCCGTTAGTAAAAGTGTGTGTTCTTTCCATTTGAAGTTCCATCGATATCGCTTACATCAGGTAGCTATTAAAATACAACGGTGGGAATCGAAATGTGTTTCTTATTCTGTAAAATAACGAAAGCGCGTAGTCGATGAGTATATTTACGTCTCATTTCTTGTTGTAATTTTATATTTGTAAGAGTGGGAGAGAGAAAATTATCGATAAAATCGATTTTAAGAAATAGGACTGGGTATGCATAAGCGCCGCGCTCTGATGTATGGGCCTTCCACATACTTAGCTAATAAACCCTTCTCACTTGCAGACACACTCATAAATATATACCTGTCCCTCTCAGACACATTTAATTGTTTAAAAATAAATAATTGTTTTTTATTGCATCATCAAATAACTAGGTACTAATTATTTGTAGTAGTATATGTAAAAAGACTAATAATCAGTATTTATGAGATTAAACCTTTCTGTTAAATTTGCCATTACTTGTACATTACCTTCCTAATTACATTTTACAATATTTATTGAAAAAGTCTAAATTTCACAATTACATCTACGTTTTAAATTACTGCACCAAATTACACGGTGAGATACAGAACTACCGATGTGATCTTAAAGTAACTTGTAAAGAAGTTTTCACGAAAGAGAAAACTATAGTTATCTCAGTACAACCTCTAAATGACCAACAGCCGTGGTCCAAAAGCTCAACTCCATTTAGAAATACATGCGGATAAAAAAACAACATGTCTATTATAGAGGCCGTTTTTTAGGACGCACCGGCCAGGAACACAATCGTAAATTATAATTTATTAACCCAGAAACTACGAAATTAAGATATCCACGCTAAGGCGGTATTCCTTTGTGTTTGAATTTAACGTTCAGTGTAGTCTTAAAATTTGAATGCATTGGACGTTTGAATCAGCAGTGTGAGCCGAATTCTAGTGTCCATGCAAGTGACCTACCACTACCACAGGACTTCGATCAGTGTTCATGTGATGCTACACACGTGCAAACAATTTAGCAACACATTGAGATATGCAAGTGTGCGTCCAAGGACTGACACGAGCGCCACAAATGTCCTTCAGTGCTGCAAAAGTGCATAAAACAGTGTTATAATGGTGCTATAATTGTTCTAACAGTGTTCGCTTTTACTTTTTCACACGCATCGAAGATGTTGACGGTCAACGCACGGATGGTGGAATCGTCGGCGTATACGCAGAATTTTAATTAGAATTTCCTACTGCATTGCATTTGCGATACGTGAACATTATGCGTTACATGTTTACAACGGATTATACATTCACATTCTGTGTTAAAACGTTGCTGCTGTTGGAACTTGTAATTTTTTTGTACTTATAAAAAAATGTTAGGTTACAAAACTAATAAATATATAGTTTTTTGGACCTCCTTTTAAATAACAAATATATTTGTGTGAGAAAACCCCGTAGTTCTATGAAAGCAAGGGTTTAAACTATAACAACACAATTTGTAAAATTTGTGCAAATCTTAAACTGTACTTTTAAATACCATTTAGGTTACTTTAAAGTAAGAATAAGTAGGTTTTACTGAATCAATGAGCTACATCTTAGGCTCTGTCTTGACTTTTCATCAAATGAGAGTCTGGTCAGTTTATTATGAAAAAGCAGCAATTATTTAAGCTTTTGTTATTGTAAATCACTTCCCGTAAGTTTACTGTTTTAAACATTAAAATGTGCCAGTTAATTTTAAAGTTCAAAGACCGTTATGAATGCGAAGGCACGGAGCGTCGGCTAGTGAAATATGTGTCCACAAACAATGTACGGAGTCTTACCCGAACGTATTAGGGGACAAAAACCTGCACTTGCATAAGCGAAACAGAAAGTATTTAGTTGCTTAACCTAATAGCTTTGCCTAGCTCTCAGCTATTCGTGTATTCTAGTAAAATGTTGGTTTTAGCTAAATCGGGGCCTGCTGATATTTAAAAAATAACTCTACACATGCTTAGCGTAATTAATTTGCTGTGAACTATTTAGTGCAGTTTTTCTACTGTCGAATGGGCTCAGAAATTACATCTATTAAGTGCACACAAAATCTTTATCTAAGTCCTACTTAGTATGAAACGTTTTAACGGCCTACTAGCACAGAAGAGATAATAGTATTTCATACTCCTAGCCTAGTTGGTAGTGACCCTGCCTATGAAGCAGGAGGTTCCGGGTTCGAATCCTGGTCCGGGCATTTATTTGTGTGTTTATCACGGATACTTGTTCCCGAGTTATGGATGTTTTCTAGTAGTACCCACAACACAAGCCTTATTGAGCTTACTGTGGGAATAGGTTGAATTGTGTAAGATTGTCCCATAATATGTATTTATTTATTATTATGAAAGACTCCAGTAGTAGATGATTTTTATTAAGTTTGCAATGCTTTTTCTAGAGACGATGCCTAACTTTATCTAAAAATAAATAAACCACTCCTTGTAATTTAAAAAAAATCATTTAGTATTGAATTCGTGAAAAACCTCCAAAAAATCGAAGAAATATTCTACGAAGAATAATATCTAAATATAAGAAGAATAATATCTGAATTCTAAGAGAGTTATCTATTATCGTAAATCGATCGAAATAAAATCTAGGTAGGGTGATTGTGCCAGTTTTCGTCCACTCTTGTCAGTTTTCCGTCCATACATATTTATATGTTTATCTTCAAGGTTTTCCCAAATTAAAAGCTTAAAATTAAAAAATCTACTAAAGAATAAACTATAAATATTAACTATGTTGACCTTAAAAAGTTGTTCCCATTTATTTGCAGCAGTTTAATCAAGTGGACGGTAAACTGGACCTGGACGGGAAACTAGCACAATCACCCTACTAAAAATATTTTCAAGAAAACAGGGTTCGAAATTATCAACCCCTGATATTAATCGCAATATTTATTTATTTAAACTTTATTGCACACTCAATACACAATCGTACAACAGGCGGACTTAATGCTATAAAAGTATAGGCCATTCTCTACCAGTCAACCCTCGGGAAAAGCGGATATTACTTAGGTTACTTACTACTAATGTATATTTTCACTCGCGATATTTTTTTTGTGCATTCCGCCTTAATTTTTTTTGGGTTAACATTAAATCGAATAATTATCAGACATATAAATCACGATAATTATCTCAATAACTATCATTGATAATTATCATTTCGAACCCTGTAAGAAAGAGAACTGAATGAATTAAAATTCCGCCTAAGCACTGAAATCGGGAGAACTCACCTGAATCTGTGCCGGTGTTACAGGTTTCCAGGGCAGAGGCCACCGACCCCGCCCTTCCGACTGACCTCTCTGACTGTTTCCCACTGAACTTTCAGCTGGTCTAATAGTTAAGTGAAAATTTATGGAGTGCCGTTGAAGTTGTACGCTCAGTCAAATGAAGGAAACGGATAAGAGTGTAATTGCTAGTTTCCGAAAGTTAGTTAGTTTGCAGGAAAAACGTTTGAGAAAAGTAATTTTCATTTAGTTCTATGCTTTACTAACTACCACCCGCGTCTTCGTCCGTCGTGGAATTGCCAAGACTTTTCTTGTCCCTCTCTAAACATGCAAACTTTCGTATTTATGTTTGGTATTAGTAGAACTATTACGTATTTTAATAAATAAATTCTTTGTCAATTTAACTCATCGTTACTTAGGTATCAATAATTATTTATTACTTCGTTATATATCAATAATTATTTTGTTGCTGAAAATATAAATTTACTTTAAATCTTGAAAAGTATATAGATACTTTCTTAGTAAATTTCTTGAAACAGCGTCGATTCTATGACTAAGATCTGAGAAAATGCGCAGCATACTGTAATGAGTGGGCGTTTTGTTGTGTAGTTGTGTTGTGTGTGTCGTTCAATTGTGTAGGCTGTGACAATTACTAGAAAACGTTTAAGTAGTACGCGTACAATGTTTTGCTAATTATGTATGCAGGAACATAATAGTCATTGATATCATCATCGGAATAGGTGTTTAATTGCGAACTAAACCATTACATATACTGCGCTTTATAGCTTATATAAAGTAAAAACTTAATTTTAGCAGTAAAGTTCCTTTACTAACACTTTATTTATTTTAATCAAATTGGTCTTCGACTTATGAAATACCTTATTTAAAGGGTTATCGCCGTTTAAAATTTCAATAAAGTTTCCGTACGACATTAAGCCGGCGACACACCTTCCGATCGGCCGGTAGCTGAATTAAGATAATGTTCACACCTGCCCGAGTCAGTGCGAACGTCACATAACTTGCTTACCTTAAAACGTCGATAACGCCTTAGATAATCAACGGTACTTGTATTCTTTTGGTTTCGGCGCGGCATCTGCGCGGACGCAGTTACGTATAAAGTTTACGATTAACGGACGCGCTCGCCGCCCGGCGACGTAGGAGGCATGTGATGTCGAAACGAGTTCCACATTTTGAATTTTATAATTTGACATGCATTTATGCAGAATTTATTTTAATTACAAGTTTGTAAAAACAAACAGTTAAATGAAATTCAATTGGGAAATTTATTTGGGAATTATAAAATTATGAATAATTATTCCGTCCGCATTTCTACAAAAAAGCTGAAACTTTAAGAAAAGCTTACTTAAGTGTACGCTGCTCTACATATAATGGCGACCCTTCTTTTATTGTGGTTCCCTCCTCATTTAATGGCATCAGCTGTGAGTTGACGTCACTACAGCTGTTCTCAAACAATCTCCCTTAAACAGCCTATTAAAAGCTTTACCTATTAGGTGCTAGCAATACATCTGATTTGAATGGCTCAATTTATTTTATTAGCTAATAAAATTTGTTTGAATTCGTTACGGTTTGTTTGGGTTCTCTCGACAATTACGTGTTTTACGACCTCTAACAATTTTTGCAGAATTTGTTTTTTGTTAGAGTCAGGTATGAAACTATTGTTTCGGTTGTCCCCTAATAAAGCTTTTAACGGTTTTATTGTCCTAAAAACGTTGAGCAACCACGGTAATGGTCTTACAACGGTGTTTCTTTTTTAAATTTGCCACAATTGCGTTCGTACAATGTTATCAATGTGTTCGTTGGAATTTTTACTGTTGTAATAATAAAGGTAAGATTTTGGGATTTATGTTAAAATCAGTGTGACTATCTTCCTAGTCAATATGATAATTGAGAACCAATATTTAATCGGTATAACATTGAGCATTGAATAGTAATTATTAAAAATTTGAGCTTTGATAGCAAGGAACTACCGATACCTTCAAATAAATATACTTACACTACACATTAATTAAAATTCACAAGGAAAAAAGGAAGGACGTACTTAGAAGCTACATTAGAAGATGAACATTCATTTTGTATTAAGCCGAAACGTCTGCTAGCATTAAGTATCGATACCACTATTTTTAAAAATAAAGGAAAAATTGAAAAATGCACAGCTTCGGGCGAGACTTCAACTTGATACGTGCCCACCACTCCAACCAACTGAGCTACCAAGACTTACCTGTTGGCATTTTTAAATTAATTTTTCCTTTATTTCTAAACATATCGTAAGATTAATATTCTACAGCGGTCCTATGATTCAAAAATGAATAAGTTATTCTTACTTTTAATTTTAAAATTTTAAAAAGTCGACGAAAAATATAGTGATACAATTTATTTGCTAAAACAATGCCGACGCATCCATACCAACTCTAATTCAAGCCAGTTCCACTTTGGCCTGAAATGATGTCACTCACATTTTGTCAAGAGCATTATTTTTCATTATTCATGTATGTATGTATTGCACTGTTATGCAAATCAATTACAATTATACAAAGTAGGTACCACCATAAATAAACTGAATGTAAGGGCGCGTACATATTTTGGGTCAAAATATTACGATATATACTCAATATTTTTGGTTTGATGACATTCTTTTTTGTAAGAGGCAAATAGTATCTATTACATAATAAGCGTTTGTATACCACGTTCAAGCTTATAATAATTATTTAAAAAAAAAAACATAACGCCGAGTGAACTTTACCAAACTTAATATGACCAGACTTAGGATTATTTGTGGTCACCACCGGCAAGCAGCTATCCATGTCTACATGTATGCTATGTCACCGAAATTACGTTAATAATGCTTCAAGGAAGTTTCTTAATCAAAAAAGACGGAACTGTTCAGTGTGAAACGATCTCGGCGTTCGTGGGCCGGCGTCCGCGCAGGATTATTGAATTCGCGACACACGGCACGTCATAAATCCTCGCCATTGTTCCACGTGTCAAAGATCGCCAATGTGCCGAGGTACCTTATAAGTATATTCCGTTATAGTACACATTTACCCTATAAAAAATACTAAAAAGTACTGTAATTATTTGTGTAAATTAAATGTAGTAATAATTATAAAAAAAAATGTAGTAATAATTAATTTTAATATGATTGTATGTATTTAAAAATAAAAGCAAAAAATTATAAAAATTACTGTTTACGCATTTTTAACTCTATTGGGAAGCAGAAAGGTTCAGGATTTCGTTTGTAATTTAAACAAATTTCTAGCAGCTTACTTTCGACTTTAAAGGCTCGAACAGACTGCCAGCGGGACGGTAGCGGGGCTTGATGAGGGCGTGATGCCGGCGGGATGCCCGGTCACACAGAGCAAGCGCGCATCGCGCTGGCCTCGCGCCATCAACCCGCTAGCAACGCGCCCGCATCGCGCGCGGGTCCCGCCCGCATCGCGCACACCCGCTCGCTCGTTGTGGTTTGGTTTGGTCATTCGTTTCGAAGCATCGTTACGAGAATGTCGCTATCAAGGTTGTCAAGAATTTTAAATTAATCTGAAGATTCTGACGTAGAGGATGTGCTGTTATTATTGGCAGCCGCTTCTAGGAAGCGTAAAAGACAGTGGATTCATCCTATAAGCCAGAAAAGACTGGAATACGGCGAATATAATAGGCTGTGCTGTGAGTTGTTATCTGACGAAGAAAAGTTTTTTAAATAGTTCCGTATGTCAAAAACAACCTTCGAAGAATTACATACATTATTAGAGCCAGTTATAACAAAACGCGACACAAACTGGAGACGGGCTATTAGCTCAAAGGAAAGACTAGCGATTTGTTTGAGGTTCGTACTTATTATTATTTCCTTAACACTATGATTTATAATATAATTAAGTAATCTCACTTACAATCAGTCTGAAGTATATAGCGATTTGTTTAATTTTAGGTTTGTATTTATTATTTCCTTAACGCTATAATTTATAATTAAGTAAACTCACTTACAATCAGTCTTATAAAGCGATTTGTTTGAGGTTTGTATTTATTATTTAAGTACTATGATTTATAATTGAAAAAAAAACTGTTATAATCCGTCTTATAGATCGTAAATTTAAATCGAACAAACAAAAATGATAGATCAGGTCAGACCTATATTATAAAATACCACACCCAACCGCGCGCTGCGCTGTCTGACGTCACATTGACATTCGCGAGATTCGCGCGGCGCGCCCGTCGCGGTCTGCGCGCGACGGGCTGCGCTGGCGGGATGCGACAGAAGCGGGGCGCAGCCTGTTTGACCACGCTAGCGGTTTGTATGGAAACATCGCGCTGCGCGCCCGTCGCGCGCAGGCCGCGCGACCGCGGCGGTGCTGTTTGTTCGAGCCTTAAGATGTTTATAGGCTGGCACTTGTATCTAAACATCTAATTGTTGATGTAAATCCAGACATGCATATGCGTAGTTCATATAGATAGATTAGCAAGATTAGTGTAAAACGCAAAATCATGAATTTATAAACACACCGGGTTTTAATTGAGTTATAAACCTAATTACAGATGTGAATATGAATAAAATTACTCTCTACATAACTCTAGGAAGATATAAATACGTTTCGAGAAACTTCGCAATCTCCGGGCAGCAAAAAATTCCATTAGTCTGTCTGACATAGCTGTGATTTCAAGTTAATCTTGATTTTATAAATCATAATCCGGATGTACCTACTACCTATGAGACCGGCTTGAAAAGTAGTTTCGACATGCCGATTCATTGCTCTGAAATTCAAATTGATACAAATCAGTTACCATTTTTAAATTAATGTAGTGCTGAGTCTGGGACGGACCTCCTTATTCCAAAGGAGTAAAGTACAAAAGTGTAAACATATTTTTGACGTCAACTGTACCATGATTCCGTTACGTCGCACCCTGAGGGCTTTTGCCCTGCGCGTTGCATTCGCCGTTCGAATTGTCTCGAATAACTCGAACGTTATTTAAAATTTAACGAAAAACAGTTTATGAATAAAAACGCGATTTTGAATAGTTCTTTGTTCTTGTATGGATTTGCCCAGGTGTTGCTGGGCCATTTTATTTAAAGTTGTACATACCACTTTTTTTTTAATTGGGAAATTTTAGGTGATTTCTTCTCAGAATCACGAGCTCTTTCGATTTTATTAGGAACAAAAATGTGTCCCAAGTTTTTTTTACCATTCCGTTACCATTTTCCCATAGACTTCTTATGGCGGTAACGGAATGGAAGTAACAAAAAATGTATGAAAATTTTGTATCCTACTAAGATCGAAAGAGCTCGTGACTCTGAATCGAAAACATTTAAAACTTTCAAAATTAAAAAAAAGTGGAGTACAAATTTGAATAAAATGGCCCTGCTGTATCATTACTCATTAGCTGTTCCTTATACCATAAACGCTCTAAGGACGCAAAAAAATCTGGAAACTCTTTAACTTTGCATACACATTCAGAAAAAACCGTCAAAATTGGACCGCCTGTTTTTTACTTGGTCACCTGCTAGTTACTCGAGTTACCTAACTCTACTATTACGAATGATATCACCCGCAATTGTAACACGTCATTAGAGGCACAAAGCGGACTGGAGCTGAATTATCGACCGGCCCAATTGTTACCAACCAAGTTCAAGGACCCAATAAAAAGTACCCGCACCGCTAGACCACGGGATGTGACGAGTTTTATGATCTAGCAAGCATCATGTTTATAGCTCACGCTTGGAATCTGCGTGTTTGTAAACATTGGTACATCGGCGTTTTTTAGCATGTGGTTTCCCAAGGGTTCCCAAGGTTAAAATAATATTTGCTTAACTAAAATAGGTTTAGGTAAATGTTTTCGTAGGTGTAAAGGGAAGCGATGTAATGGAGTCAATTACGAAATAAAAAACATATTTTTTTGCTGGCAAGGAAATATGAAATCTTGAATTTTCACATGAGATTAAAATTTTCAAGTACTTAATTGTATAAGTATGTATGTAAGTATAAGTAAACTCGCTAGTGTCTATGCAATGTAGAATAAAATTATCATTAATTTTGGATTAAATATGTTTCCTGTAGAATCTCCGTTTGTAGATTGTATTGTTGTTTTCAACCGTTTGAAATATCTCACGAATGAGATCTAAGAACATGAAATAGATAACCGTTTAATAAATAAAAAGGCTTAATTAAGTGGCTTCAGTCAATATAACTCATTTTAATGAACAATTACTAGGTAAAACAAGCCTATAAATCAAAAAGATAATGTTTAGAATGAATAGGAAGCGCTTGGTGTCTTCCAATTCTTCCAACATTTGCATGTATGCCTACTTACTTACAATAAAAATAAATTTATAGTTTGAGAAATTTTGTCAATCAATATTTAGGAACAAGTAGGTAACATTTCAGACCCACTTCTCTCCATCTAGAATTTGTTTTATCAAAAAAATCCATTTTTAAATCTTTAAATGTTGTAGGTGTCAGAATCTTTCGAATATAGTAAACAATTCTAACATGTTTTATTCTAAATGAACTGCGTGTGCGATATTTCTGTTTCAATATTTTTCTCATTTGTAACCGTCTCATCCTCTTGTCGGGAACAAATGGGAATACACCGGTCCGCTCCAGTATCCTCGCTTTCAAGCTGTATCGTTCTCACCGCTATGAGTTATGACCGTAGCGGGTAAGGCTCACTCCTACTGTTATTGTGTCCAACTGTACAATGTTTTACCATTGTTTATTGTTATCCAAGTGCTGACTGGTACGATTGATAAATAATTTATATCGCTTTTGGTGTGTTTATGATAGCATTAAGCTTGCAGCGCTAGCTTATGATACTTATTTGTATTAGCGCGGAGTTCGTCATGTGAGATACTCTACTTAGTTAAGTAATTTAAAAGAACATTGTATCTGATGAACTAGTTCTCAGTGTAAGATAATAACAATGTACTGAATATACATGTACCAAATATACAATAATAATTTTTTTGTCTATATTTATTTACCTTTAAGTAAAATGAAAAGAGGTAATATGAAGGCGAAAACTAGCCTAGCATTGTTAGTTTAGTGTCTAGACTAAATGTGATAAACAGACCAAAATGTACATTTAGCAATATGGAGCAGTTGTTAAATTTCCCACCGCTCAGTGAAAACGGTCATGTTAATTTTATTAATGTCGTAAGTGATTTAAAAAATCAAATAGACATGCGTCTTTATGGGAAATTATTATAATTTTTGTATTTTGTTTTTGAAGAGCAATAAACATTCTATTTACTTGTTTTTTATTTCACACTCATTTATGTTAGAAAGGTGCTATAAGGCTAATTACCGCTAAGGGTAACTATTATTTCGATTATATTACCCACCGACCTAATTTAATGTGCGTTTTGATAGGTAGCTCTTGGTATATTTATGTCTTTATAACAGGTTTGCGTGTGTAAGTGCCATATGGAATTTGCTCCATACGTCACGTCGTTTCGGTAGTCACAGTCTGCTGAATATTAGAGCTCTTCTTTAGAATCTGTAACAAAGTAAATGAATTTATTAGACGGATCGTGTTAGCTATGACAATTTCAAGTTTATATGCATGATTACGTTTGTTACCGATGTAGTTTTCTGCGACACATGGTCTCTATTTCTATTAAATACAAAGTAGTTTTATCACCTACTTCAGATTCCAAACCTAATGAAATGTAAGTATTTAAACATAAATGTAATTGATTCAACTTATGTATATGTTAAAAAACACATAAATGTTATTAAGGTGCATTCTAATAAAACGATTGGAAGACTTGGTGTCACTTACACTGCAGTTACACATTTTATTACGTGATAATTTGACTCTTACAACATTTTAAATGCTCTTTCATTATTAAAGGTAAACCGAGTTTTAATATTTTTATTTTATTTATTGAGCTATAATTTGACTCAAGTCACACTTTCTTGCACTTTATTTTAGCTTTTATGATCTTAAGTAGGTAAATTCGACAGGCCGCAGATACTTCAGTTTTTAACAAACTTAATCCATAGTAATATTATAAATGGGAAAGTGTATGTGTGTGTTTGTTTCTTTGTTTGTCCGTCTTTCACGGCAAAACGGGGCGACGAATTGACGTGATTTTTTAAGTGGAGATAGTTGAAGGGATGGAGAGTGACATAGGCTACTTTTTGTCTCTTTCTAACCCCCCACTTCCCTAAAATGGGGGGTGGAAGTTTGTATGGTTTGTTACCCCGAATTTAACGCGAGCGAAGCCGCGGGCAAAAGCTAGTTTATAAAGTTGGTTCTTCGTCTTGATTATTATATTTTTCTTACTTTACTCTCTAGTGCGGAAAAAAACATTACACTAGTAAATAATAAACAGCGTCGTAATTTGCTTTCAATTCTGTTATGTCTTCGATGTCTACAGGAAAAAGTGTATGATCTATTTATGGTTTTCACGTATCATGTCTTAATAAAAACTATCTCGTATACATTTTGACACCGTTCGACAGTGTAACATAGCGTGTATCACGCCAGTTCCCAGTCTGGGCGCAGCACAATTTGCTAACACCGCTTGATAAAGGGTTATTCTTACGAGTATATGAATTATTATATTATTATCCTTAAGTGCTATCGTTTTCTGGTAATAGGTCTAGGGCTGGATTGAGTGAGGTTAAGAGTTCCATAGGTTGAATTAACCTAACCTAACTTTGTATTCTTTATTCAAACTGTTTAACAATGCAGTGAATTTCTTTTAAACAGACACGTTGTTGTATTCTTAAATTAGAATCCGGCACATTCTAATTTTAGAAAACATTAACAATACAACTTATCTCAAACATAACTCCAACACACAACAAACATTCAACCAATATTGAAGTTGTATTGGAGTTGCGTTGGAATATTTCTCAAGCAAATTATGATATTTCTGATTCAGATATTTATGCCGTAGCTGTATTGCGTTGTTAACGCATTGGAGTTGTATTGAAGTTGGATCGTGTCTATACGTGTTTTAAAGTTAGAATACGGCCCACGTAGCCATATTCTAACTTTAAAACACGTATAGACACGATCCAACTTCAATACAACTCCAATGCATTAACTACGCAATACAGCTAGCGCCTAAACGTCTGAATCTGAAATATCAGAACTTGCTTTAAAATTATTCCAATGCAACTCCTAGACAGCATGATTATTGGCTGATTATTTGTTGTGTTATTGTTGAAGTTGTTTGAGATAGATTGTGTTTTAATGTCTTGTTTATGTATTTTAAAATTAGAATACGGTACATGGTTAGCAAGCTATGTCGCTTAATAAAGGGTAATTCTTACGGCCGTATAAATTATTATATTATTATCCATAAGTGCTATCGTATTCTGGTAATAGCTCTGGGGCTGTTGAGATTGAGAAAAGTTAAGATTTAGGTATAAGTTAGCACTTAATTTTTTAAATAAAACTGTTTTAAATACAATAACGTGATTTTAGCTCAAAGTAATTCAGATAGCTATCTGTGTCCAATTAGACCACAATACAAATCTTAATTAAAATCTGAGAGAATTAGCTAACTGTACAAGTCAACATAGTTTGGTAAAACATTAAGTAAGAGTTAACGTTGGTACATAGAGATGTAAGAACTAACCTATATATACGAACGTTTAATAATGCCACTATAAACGTAAATTTTTCGTATGAATTTGGCATCAATCAACAATGTTCCCACATATTGTCACTTGCAAAGTGTGTGCAAAGCGTGTTTTGACTTTACGAATATTTTCTGATTTAAGTATTGGTTTAATCGCATCAAAATGGTGGCAATTTTATTTTTTAGTTCATTTTACCGACAAACCGACACATCGATCGTATAATCGTCGGCATTTCCCGTAGACCTAATGTTGATTTACCGTCCACCCTAATTGTTACCTTCAGTTACATGCCTTTAAAACATGTATACACTTACTACTCCAAAATGTCGTAAGTCTCAATTAGTAATCATCAATTTTACCCTTTTTAAAATAGGTGTTAATTTTTTATGCTTTTATAAACTCTAAAGTAGAGTCACGTGTCGATTATTAAATAAATTATACTTGTACCTATTTTAACAACACATTCAAGATTAAATATTGTATCTACATTGCAAATGCATCGTCGTTCTCCCAGTGTTTTTATTATTTATGGTAACACTATAAATGGTGATACTAGATAATTTTGTATAAGTTTCATGGCATACAATTATTAGGTAGGTCTGTCTTCTTCAATAGGCGATATCCGGTAAAGTATCATGCAGTATCATACTGCGGATAAAAGAGATATTTAAGGCACAAAAATGAATATAAAATACGAGGCTGCCTTATTTGTTTGAAATGTACGCTTGTACAAGTACAGTTGACTGTATATGTAGGTAACAGTTGCGGCACGTTATTTCTTTTAATTTCTTAATTTTCTTTTCTTCATGAGAGGAAAACAAGTGTCTTAAATTAGGTAAGCCGACAGAAATCGAGTTCTATAGGCGTTCCGCCACGCCACTTTACTGCTGACGTAACCAACGCTATCTGCGAAGACTGCATCGACCTTGCCACTGCAATAAATCCAACAGTTGTGACATGCAAATATCTACCAACTGCATTTGATTTATATGGTTTCCAACGAATACGGAGCGGGCAAATTACTACGACCTCTGTATTCACGAAACCCTTTTATTCATATCAAAGGTGGTCTCTAGTATAAACTTCGCCTCAATATTCGTAATGACTATCAGCAAACATAGGTCTGAATTATAGTGGTAATCGTAAGACGAAAGCGTTTTCAATAGTTTATACTCTGTCAGGTGTTCGGATCACTCATCGTGGTACAGGTAATAGATTTTATTAGGATATTATTGCTACATGTACCTAGTTGCTTTGTCTTGTAAAAGTTAAATTGGCACTTTGGGTAACGTAAGAAATATTGATACTTAAAAAAAACATTCCAAATCAACAAAATAAAGACTAAATTAGAACACCTGTTTAGACACAAGTGGGTAGTGGGTAAATACTTATTTCTTGTTGTGTAAGATATTCGATTCAAATTTATTTTTTGGCAGTTACCGTAACTTAAATTTGCCATACTAATTGTTATTTTATTTTCACATACTGAACTTCAAATGTCAGTGTTGCAAGTTTCCTCGTTAATCCCAGTGTTGGTAAAGACTCGAGTTCTTTAAGTCTAAATTGAAGAACTCGACTCGTATTTAAGGGACTCTGAGCTTAAAAGACTTCCGAGCCTTTTGAGTCGTCAGTCGAGTCCTCTTTGTAGTCTAAATCGAGTCCTACAGTCAGAACTCAAGTCATCATAATATCTTACAGTCCTTTTCAATTGTAGTCTTTGTTAAGTGACTCGAGTCCTATAATGAAGACTCACTTTTGAAGTTTATATACAAATCAAACAAACATGAAAATGACATATTGATGTCATGATTTAGAAAAGGTCTAGACTCGAAAGAAGTAGGTTTTTTTAGGTTCATAACATACCTTCTTCCTCTTCACTTTTACTGTCATCTTTTAGAACCTTCAAAACCGAGTGATTATATGTTGAGTAAGAGTAATATTATTGAATTAAGCTCAATCAATTGGCGAGAAATGAATGACGCAAACAACATTTTCCATAAAATACACGTGGAAAAGGAAAAAACACTTTACAATCTCGCTATGCTTCAGGTAGTTAAAGGCATAAATAAAAAAATTAAAGCTCACTTTCAAAGTGGAAACGACTTTAATGGTGTAAGTGTATTTAAACAAGGTTTAGACTGGCAAGAACTTGCATGCAAGTTGCATTGAATGCAACGATTGCTAAAACGCCGCAATGTGATGCAACTTGCAAGCAAGTTCTTGCCAGTCTAAACCTAGCTTAAGTCAAACTTCCGTTATGCTTTGCATACGAACACGTGTATGCTACGCACTGCTTTTTTAAATAAGTAAGCATATTTTATTATGTTACAGTTTGATCATATTATACAAAACATTTTAAAACTTTGTCTTCCGAAATCAATCAAAATGGGGATATTACAAAATGCTATATTCGGATGGAGCATCAACATTTCATATATCCAAAGAACGATAGCAGATAGCTGTACTGTTTGCAATAAGCTAAACCCAAATCTCTATAATTTTCCTGACATCGATATCTCTAGAATGTACTGTTTGGAATGTGGCGGCAAATTATATATTTAAGAAATAAAGGTTAAAAACTTTTAAGCTTGTGTTATTTATTTTTTAATTTTCGGTTATATATTTTTACTACCTATATACGTACAATACAACCATATTTCATAAGACACCTAACGTAGAAGAAAATAATAAGTACCCTAAATTACATGGATATTCTAATCCACTGTATACACTGAACTAGAAATAAAGTAGCCAAGAGGAGAGGCACATTGAGGCTCTAATCGTTTTATTGCCCATTCGGTTTCTTCTTTTGGTAATTAGATTGGCCGACTTTGAGAACGCTTGCTCGCTGGGCACACTTGATCCTGGAATAACTAGGTAATCAAAAGCCATTTTTTTCAATTGAGGCATTTGTTTTTCGTGATTTTTCCACCAATCAATGACATCTGTGTCTTCTGATTCTAGGGGTAGTGACAAGTATTTATCGAACTCGTCTTGGAGTATATCTTTTTTTCTGTAAATAGTTGACAGAAACCTGTTTCCGGACAAGTTCATCTCAGTGGTTTCATCTTCATTATTATTATGCAGCTTATAATTGGCGTCAAAAATTGTCTTTGTTTCCAATATAGTTTCCAAATTCTCACGTTCATTGAAATAACAATTCTTTAATCTTGGATCTAATATAACTGCAATTTTCGCAACTTTGGAACGAAGTAACGATATATATGATTGCAATTTGTCAATCATTGTTGTTGCACAATCATTCAATAATTCATGGCCCAAGTTGCTTAAAATATGTTTTCTTAGTTCGTCTACAATGGGCACGACACAGAATATGGTCGGATACTTTGTCATAGACATCAATAACGTGGCTTCGTAAAATGGTTTAAGGAAATCAAGCAAAACCTTTACTTGTTCCCAATTGCCTATTTTATATTTTTTAAATTCGGTTGCGTTGTCACATAAGTTATCCAAAACGGACCTAACATCAAAGGCCCGCAACAGCATTAAGTACGTCGAATTCCACCTAGTGGACATTTCCCGTAATAGTGACAAATGTTTCACACCGTTCAAATCGCAATATTCGAAGTAAGTCTGTTTTTTCTTGGGTGAAAAATTTGTAACATTCACCAATCTAGAAATATTGTGGATAATACCTTCAAGTTTTTCTATACCACTTTTGACGACGAGATGTAAAACATGTGCAATGCACCGTGTATGAACTACATCTTCGTAATCTTCATGGAAGAGTGTCAACATGTGCATCATTTTTACGTTGCTCGATTCGTTGTCTGTAGATATTGAGACAATTTTTCCTCTTAAATCATAGATATCCAGAATTTCTGTTACTTTTGATAACGAATGTTCACTTGTGTGAGGATATGGCACTAAATCAAAGTCCAAAATAATAGCATTTAGGCTATTATTTAGCATAAAATGAGCAGTCACAACAATGTACGGTTTGTTGGTTACCGACGTCCAGTAATCCAAAGTTATGGAAAATTTATTCTCAACATCACGCAAAAGGTTTATTAATTGGTGCTGTGTATGATCAAAAAGTGTTTTAATGCTTAAGGTCAAATTATGACGATTGGGCAGTGAATATCCAGGGTTAAGTTCGCTTATAAACAATTTAAAATGCTCCTCTTCAACGATACGAAATGAATGGCTCCCGTGTACAATGAAGTTGATTAATAATCGATCCAGGTATTTATTTTTTTCATTGCGACGTTGTCTCTGTTTAACAACAAAATTTGGCTGGTGCACATTAGAATGTCTCTTGAGTATAGTGTGTGATGTTTTTGCCGAGTATTTTTTATCGCAATGTTTGCATTGCATGCAATTATCCACCAGTTGATAATATGTGGACTTTAGTGATAAACCACGCTTACGTTTCAAGGGGTTAACCGCTAAAGTAACACCTGGATTGTTCGTATTCGACGTAGAACTCATTATTTGTATTCTACTACTATCATCCGTTGAGGCACAATAAATATGAATTTCATTAGTATGTAATTTTATTACACTTGACGTAAATCACGTAAATGGCAAGTTTGACAACCGTGTCTACAGACTAGAGCAGTGTAAGGGCAACGCAACCTAACCTAAGTATCAATGACTAACTGGCTATCAAAATACGTCCACTCATAATGATAATGTCGCTAATACTAGCTTTTGCCCCTAACTTTGTCTGTGTATATTTTGTTTTCGTTGCGGTTAGTAGGTATGATGAAATTACATTATTAACCGAAGGTGTTTGGTTTGAACCACGATAAACCAGATGAAGTGGATACCTTCACACAGTTAGAGATCCGAGGAAGATTATATAAAAAATACCCGATAGTTCTAGACGTAGAAAATAGTCGCTGTCATCCAGTTAGGCACAATTAAAATTCGAAAAAACCGCCTACAGTTTTAAGTACCTAGTTCCCTCGATTTCTCGAAGATTTCGTGATCCAACCCTGATCTGCTGGCAAATTGCCAGCAGATCAGGGTTGCATTGCCAGTGGCAATGGAACCGACTATGAAATCTACCCTTTAAAAAAAAAAAATTTTGTAATCGGCTGAATAGTCTCCGAGTAATCAGTGAACATTCTTAAAAAAAACAAAGATTCACGATCTCGAAGATTCCGAAAGATTCGCGAAGTCGGTTAATAAAATACTCAAGTCATTTCCTATTTTTGTTTCATTTCGTCAAAATAGATTCTTATTTTACCAGCAATAACGCTCATAAGATACCTACACGGTAAAAAAAATAGGTGTTGTAATAAATGAAGGAAACCATACAGACAGACAATTCAAAACAAAAAATAATGATAGCTACACTAGGTACTTGACAAAGTCGCGTAAGTAATCTCAAGTGAGCACTGTTGAGTTCATATAATAACTCAGTTGTTTCAAAAGACTTGAGCGTAACGCAACACTCGAGTCAAATACAGAAGACTCGAGTCCTTATAGAAAGCTCAAGTCCCCCCGCAAGTTCAAGAACCCGAGCTTAATTTCATGGCTAGAGTCTCAAAAACTGAGTCTAGTCTTGGATATGGCGACTCGAATGACTCGAGTCTTTACCAACACTAGTTAATCCTGCGGGGCGCAGCGGGCGAGCATGCGCAGGCGTCGCGGAACAACGTTCCCATTGGCCCTCCAGCGACAGAGTTGCCAATCTACAAATAACGAGCAAGCTGCTATTATCATTTCATTCAGCCCTTGCAATAATTACAAACTGATGTTTTAACAACGCGGCACATACCTATTAAATCGTTGGAAAAAATCCGGATGCTTAAATAATGTTGGTTAACTTTAAAATTACGAGCTGTAGGAAAATTGAATTTAATTGTTTGATTGACATATGGGGAGCTCGATAATTACCTGGTATTTAGAGAGTAGTTTATAAGCACCGCAATTGGGTTATTTACGGTCGTTCAAAAGGTTATTGACAAGGTTATTAGTTTATTGATAGATGCGCTAATTTGGCGTCGTAAATTCTAGAATATAGGTGATCGCTAGACGTGGCGCATTCATCAATAGGGCGACCGCAAGGCGAGTAGTTTATTCGCATTAAATCATACCAGTAATAAATCTCGCGAACCCGTATTGCAGCTTATCAAAACAATACGCAGACACACTTCTAGCCTCACATACCTAAAATGTATTCTTCACCATGCACCGCGAGCAAGAATTCCACCTATCCCATAAAGCGCAAAGTCGTAAATCCGATGACATTGATTATGCAGTTATTCACTTTCTACGCGTCAGAAGATCATTTCAAAATTAAACCACAAGAGTATGATAAATTTTCATAAATCAGACGTTATTTATTGGAGTATGGACTTTAAGGTGTTCCCAATTGGTTTATTTCGGTTTCAAACTCGGGTCATGTTACGACTATTCTTAGATTCGACATCTAAGGAATAATCGGACCATCTCTTATGATATTTTGCAACACGGTGGATGTAAAAATAAAAGTTAAATGTTGTTATTATAGATGTTGGGAGATAATGTTTCACGGAATGATCAGACGGTAAAATAAAAGGGGAAATTTTGGCCACAGGGGTTGATCAGGCCTCGATTTTGAAATCGTTCAGATCAATACAATAGATGCTATTTTCACGTTCGCGAGTTGGCGACGTATTATAACTTTAAAACACGTTTATCTACACTCATACTGTAAGTACTCTAAAATGCGTTCAAAAACCGTAGACAATGACAAGCATTACAACAAACGATTTAACTATGATAAGTTTCTTATCTGCGGCAGTAACGTAATTTTAACGTTGCATGCTCAAATATTGTTAAGCAATGAGTTTCAAATTTGGAACATCGAATTTGATAACATAATGTTACCGCCATGGCCAACTCGATTGGTCCCGCGCTAGCGCCGGCACAATCGAGTTGGCCATGACGGTACAATGGCGGTCATTCTATGGTTTCCGAACACTTAATTTAATATATATAATATGAGTGTAGATAAAGCAGTGTATGCAACTGTACGTAATTAGGCCTTAAAACACTCGTGTGATCTTATTATGAAATTCGCCTGCGGCTCATTTCATAAAACCACACTCATGTTTTAAGGACCCGTATTACGTAACAGTTACATAAACTACTATTAGACACGAGTCAACTTCAATACTACTAAATACTACTTCTCCAATGCATAAAATATCTGAATTTGCTTGAAAATTATTTCGATGCACCTCCAATACAACTACAATATTGGTTGATTATTGTGTGTTGGAGTTATGTTTGAGATATATTGTGTTTTTAATGTAAGTATTTTAAAATAAGAATACGGTATGAGTATTTAAGATGCTTATTTTTCAATGTCTTCTGAAGTGTTAAAGTCTACACGTTTGCTTGAAACGTTGATAAGTGAACGTATCATTATGCCCATCTGCTCTTACGCGGTTGATCCTTATCTTAAAGGCTTTTAACTTTGTTGAATACAAAATTACGAGTGCTTGGTAATACCAGACTGTAACCGAGCTCATGTATAACCATATTTATGGATATCATTGAAATTTTGCTAACGTGTCTAGATAACCTTTATAATAGTTGGACGTAAGTGTTTTTAATATTTACAGCTAATCTTTTGAACTTCCCTTATTAAATTAGACTTTAATATGGAAAAAAAATAATCGTGACACATGACTATATGAATATGTAAGTATATAGTAACTCTACACACCTGATAGAGTCTATAATAATTAACTTTTCTAAGAGCATATATCATCAATATTATTTCTTCTACCTATGAACATAGGAAAATGCCACCAAGAAGAGGTTATGTACTCGTTTGTTTCCAGTTAAATCAATATTCAAAAAATGTTGATGGTAGGTATTATTAACCTCAATCAGATAGACGTCTAAATTATGTAAAGTGCAAACATATTCCTATTCAAAATACAGCGTGACTAAACTAAACCTAAGAGGCTTCTTAAAACCAATGAACACTTAAATATTCCTAAGACACTGGTATTTACAGTTGCTGATAACCGATAGCCGGCGTGGTGTTTTCACACAATTAATTTTCAATAAACATCGATACAAAATGAGTTACAACGAGCCGACGCCCCGCGAGGCGGGCATCGCGCTGCATCGGACCCACCGCGAGTCCGCTTGACATGTTCGACTTGGAGCTCTGTTCCAACTTTAAAATATTAATTTGGTATCAATTTGATGTTTTGTTATCAAAATGGTATTAAAACATTTGATTCTGACCTAAACCGTTGAACGCATTGTTTTGAAAAGTGTTTTATTATTTACTACAACGAACCAATTAATTAATAAAAACGGCCGTTCTGGTTTGAACTCACACGATTTTCTTTCACTTATAATCTAAACACCCAGTTAAAACGACATATTCATAAGTCAGGCGAAAGAATAAAAAGTTAGTGTTAAGTCCAGTTTTTATTAAATTTAAAATTATAATTTATAATTATAAAAAGTAAGCCAAATAAGTGAGATTTGATTCTGTTCATCATCAAATCAAGAAATCAATAACGAATTATATTCTTCGAATAGGCCCTCCTGGTTAAAAAACATCGAGTTTGAACTTTAAGTCCGTTGCTTTAAACACCTGTCGGGGAGTAGCGTGTTGGATAGAACCTGGAAATAATTTCAGTATTTAATTAGCGTGTTTTAAATTGCTGTTTTGATATACATACATTAACTACCCCTTTATTGTTCCGATTAGAATAGAAAAAAAACGTACTTATTCTATCTGAACTTAACTGACTATTCATTTTGCAGGGACATTGTCTAAGCAAACTTTTATACTTGTGTCTGATACTAAAATGTTTCAGATGAATGCTTCACATGAAAATGTTTCACATGATAAGTGCGAGTACGATGTCTATAATTTATTTTCAATAAATACATAACTCATATAATTTCATGCCTACGAACATACCGCAAAAACCGCCGTTGGTCACCGTTGCTGTATTGGTGTTTATGATAATGACTTCTCTTAAGGTGTTTCCACACTATCATTAAGTGCATCCAAGACTCAACATACAACTGATTTGATTCCGCATAGTCCATTCATAACTCGTATTAATCTAGGTTGGATGCGTCATGCAGGTATAAGCCTCGACTTTACACGATAACTATCTACATAATTGTGCAAAATATCGTCTGTCCGCCTGTCTGTTCGCGTGTAGATACGAGAGATAGCCTCTGACGTCGGAGGGAACTCATTGTTTCCGAAGGTTTAGCTGTTATTAGGGAAATAATAACAAGGTAAGGTAAACTGGCAGTTACTAATTTTAATTGAATTTAAAGGATAAGTTTTAAAAATGCGATGTAAGATTTAAGGTGAGTTTTTGTACTGAAATTTAATGAAATAAGTAGGTTATAAATTTTTATGATACCTCTGACTTCTACGAGTAAAATCTATTCGGAAATATGTGGCTTTTCGGAACTATGAAGTTAAAAACTTTTAATCAATGTTTTATACCATTTAAAAGTGTTCTTTTAAACTACTAAGATGGTCTTTAATATTTGAGTCAACTATAATACAATTAAAGTTGTAAATTGCAAATAGATCGTAAAGACATTTTCATTTCACTCTCACCTTTCGTCATGTTCGTTCCAATGCTCGCTTTACCTTCGCCGAGCAAACGCCGAACTGCATTTTAAAGATGGCGTCTAATTGAACTCATTATGTTATTTATAACCTTCGCATATGGTTCGACCGGTCAAATTGCCATCATTTACTTGCAATTTATTTTAAAGGTCACTATCCACCACAATAGTTAAGTGCTACTAGCTTTTAAGAGTAATAATTAAATATTGCATTCTTATATTTGTCAATTTTTATTCTTGGTAACCTGTGAATTATAATTTTATCTAATTGTCTTACAAATTTTCAACAGTAGGTACAATATTTTTAATTCACACAAATCGTATGTTTAATTTATAGAAGTCACAATTTTTTTTAGTTTCTGGTTTATTTTTGTAATAATTTCGCATTTCATTGTGAGTTTAAAGTACCTAGAGAGAAAAAAACAATGTAAGTAACAATTTATGTACTCGAAAGAACATAAATTAAGTTAAAAACCATTTAACGTTTCAAAGATGAACAATTTGTCAAACACCGCAAAATAAAAATACAAATTAGGGTTGTTTGGCAGTTCGTAAATTGTTGCATTTATTTACAGTTTACATAATTAAATGCAAAACAATCTGAGGTATGCTGACGAGAGATAACAATACCTTAGTATGTAGGTATACCAGGGAAACCTGTTTGGGCGCGTACCGTTCGCAGGATCAGTATTGACGATGATCATTAATTACTGATTGTTTATTTGAAGTAAATATAGATGTATTTGTGTAAGTTTATGAATATAGTTTAATATGTATCTATTGTTAGTTTTTTTTTCTCTTTTAATTCTGTCATATTTAATGGACCCTGCACCTACTTAACCTTTCTGTTTAGCCCATTGGATTGGTTGACTGGTAGAGAATGCCTTATGGCATTAAGTCCGCCATTTGTATCATCTTGTTTTGTGCAATAAAGATTAAATAAAATACATACCAGCTTCGAGCAAGAACGTAAAGGAGGTACAGACTAAAACAAGATATACTGAAAATATCGCTCGTAAAAATTTGTAACCGGCCAGTCTTATACCAAAATAAGACTGTCAAAGAAAGTACCGCATGAGTCGTTCGTTTGCGGTACTAGTGTGGGATATTTAGGCTGATTGTGTATCCCTAGTATTATTTGATTTGTGCATAACCAGTGATAATTTGCACTTGATATCTACCAACTCATGTAATGATTAGTTGCAAATAACCTCAGGTTTTGGATTTACTAATTTTATTTTCATTAATTTTGTCAACCATATAATTAATTGACTTTTGACTGTACTTAATTTAATAATAAAAAATTCAATTCAAAATCTTTAATGTCAAAATCAACACATTGTTACTCTGCGTCCGTAGGAAACACCTTAGACAACCCTACACGTGATCCCTGGGTGGTGCTAAAAGAGTAACAAACTTGGCAGCTGCACTGTTCCATCTGGACCTCGCAGCACTCAGTGGATTTTCTTTATCTTCTAATTTCCGACTACTAAATACTACCCCAGGGAAGAAATGCCTATCTGTATCCAGTGACATGTAGCCATACGATAAATAAAATAAACAAATACGAAAAAAATCTAAAAAAAATAAAATAAAAAAATAATCAAATCTTAAGCAACTTACTAAAGCCTGACCATTAATATCATAATATGATCATTGAAAATAGATGTCATATACTTCAGAAAAAGTGACCAAACCCTCCGGTGTCCGAGGCTAGATTTGAACTGGTAAAATATGATCATTGTCAAGGGGGAGCTATAATTCTCATTTATATGGCAACAGTTCAGTATATAGTCAAAGAGCGTATTATTCTGTATGGTATGGTGACATCTTGATTTGTTTACCTTTTCAGCTCTGATGTTAATTTGAAAATGTTTAACAGCGAAATAGTGTCATTTCCCGAGCTTATTATTTATAGCAGTTTATTATATATACTATTTACAATGTTTCGCTCTTGACAAGGAAAAATTTTGGGATTTTTTTGTCGTTTATTATTTAATATTCAACACTACACTATTATACAAATAAACCGCCACTATAACACTGACAAGCAGTGACAGCCTATCACATGCCCTCACACGTGCATATCATCCTGTCATTATAATTATTGTCAGTGTAAAGAAATTTGTTTCAATGAAATTCCGCAACATGGCGCATGATCATATATTTCTGGTCAGGCTTTACAATTAAATACAATATTGAGCAGATTTTCACGTATGCATCATGTCAGTGCACTTTTGTATTTAACTCAGTTGGCTTTTAAATCTCCTGCAAAACATATTAACTTTAGAATCTGTGTTATATTGAAGTTGTAATTTAGTTTTAAGATTTTTACAAAGGTATGTTTACCCAGGTGTTGACGGTTTCATTTATATTTTAAATGTTACAAACTTCTTTTATGTCACTCAATAATAACTATGTAATGATTGTATTGCTATGTGAGAGCGCCCCCCTAGGCCTACTTGGAGAATAATGTTTAGATTTTTTAGATTACCTTGCTGACGCTACAGCCAGCGAACTCCAGCCAAGATGATGTTATTTAAGATGAGATCAATTTTATTGAGATTTATTTTGTGAACATGCTCGTCGGTGTAGTTCTTTGTCTATAAATTATCGGCTTTAAAATTTTGGTTATGGATTAATGATTGTTTCCATCTGATTAATATTGTATTTTCTACTGCGATCGCTTGTCAACGTTCTAGAAATAACAAAATTATCTTTGTTATTGAACTTATTAAGATCATAGTGTGAACAAATAATTATGGATTTTAACATTACCTGCTAATAATACTTATAAATCCATATACTAATATTATAAATGGGAAAGTGTATGTGTGTGTTTGTTTTTCCGTCTTTCACGGCAAAACGGGGCGACGAATTGACGTGATTTTTTAAGTGGAGATAGTTGAAGGGATGGAGAGTGACATAGGCTACTTTTTGTCTCTTTCTAACCCCCCACTTCCCTAAAATGGGGGGTGGAAGTTTGTATGGAGCATTCCGGGGGGCAATCAGGAAAGGGGAACCGTGTTATCCCGAATTTAACGCGAGCGAACCCGTGGGCAAAAGCTAGTACGTATATACAAACATACGAGTCTAACTGAGAATCTCCTTTTTAGTACGCGGGCGAAGCCGCGGGAAAAAGCTAGTATTTAGTAAAAGTAATTGTTAAATTATATTTATTTGTTTTATTCTTTAAAGGTTTACCTAAGTCACAAAATTGTGAAAATACTTCCTTTTAAGTCTTTTTTAATTTTTCCACTTCACCATGCATTCTCATTAAAAAAATAATAAAAATTGCCAAGTGGTTAAGGCGTCTGCCGCGAATGCAGAAGACGCTGGTTCGATCCCAGCCCTGGGCACCGGAGGCCTAGGTCACTTTTTACTTTGTATATGACATCTATATTAAGTTTATAAATAAAAAAATATTTATTTGCAGACAATTATAGTCCATAGATTGTTAGTTACAACTTAATACTTAAAAACTATGTTAGTTGCCTAATACCTATACAACTATACCTATATACTAAACTATACAACTACTAAAAAAAACCTTAATTTTTCTTCTTTAATTCTCATAGAACGCTCAAGCGTCGGCGAGTCGCATTCTCGGGTACCAACGTAAAGTGACCTGGAGATCCGTCACAATGTTGTAACCTGAGAGTTCTCTCAGGCTGGGTCTTCTCTTGTAAGTGGTTACTATGAGCCAGCTTTCCGCCCTATACTCGGCAAACGTTTAGCAGTCCAAGCAAATCGCGGATCGTGACTCCGGCGCAGCGGTAATCAGTGTGAGAAGCACAAGAACACATGCGTCCTCTAATGAGACCACCGCGTGTATGCCCCGGGCCTAATGTGAAACTAGCTGGTGTATCTTGGGTGTAAACCATTAATTTTGGGTAAAAAGCCTACGATGGACCGTGCGTATACAGGGTGTAATCGTTAAGTGTAGCCAGGCGATTACTCCGTAAATATAAGAGATATTAGAAAATATCTAACGGATATCGAAAGTGCGTCACCTAATGACTTTATAAGTTTTTTTTAATAAAATCAGAACTATCCCAAACATTAACTTCAAACCTTCCCATACATTTAGTACGACGTTCGTTGAAAGACTAGTTTGTACGGTCTAGTCATTTCACCGTTATCAAATGATTCATGAATTGTTTTATTTTATTCCATATCAATCAATTATCATTTTCAAGTAGTTACACGTACCTACTGATCTATCTATCTCAAGCAGTTTTATCTCTTACGGCACCGACGTTCTACTTTGAGAGTGAGTCGTCGTAGGTACTAACTGTATGGGAGCGTTTAAACTTAATATTTTTAATATTAATACTTTTATTTCAAAAAAATATTAATGCAATTTTACTCATTGGGTAACGCACTTTCGATATCAGTTTGAAAATTTCTAATATCTCTTATATTTACGGAATAATCGCCTGGCTACACTTAACGATTACACCCTGTATAGGTATGCTATTAGCATTTCAAAATTGAGTAGCGATTGCTAAAATTTTTACTTACGCAAATTATTTTATCAGCAGAAAAAGTCATGATGTAAGTGATTCATGTCGGTCTGATGGCAAGAAAGTTGTAATAGCTGCAACAAATATACCTAATGCCTACTATTTATCTTAGCTGGTATGAGATTTGTAACATTCTAAATAACGATTACACCCTGTATAGGTATGCTATTAGCATTTCAAAATTGAGTAGCGATTGCTAAAATTTTTACTTACGCAAATCATTTTATCAGCAGAAAAAGTCATGATGTAAGTGATTCATGTCGGTCTGATCGCAAGAAAGTTGTAATAGCTGCAACAAATATACCTAATGCCTACTATTTATCTTAGCTGGTATGAGATTTGTAACATTCTAAAAATATTTTTTTTACTTGTGTAGGTACAAAATTCAGATTTATTTTAGAATACGCCGAAATCAAATACCGAACTAGAGATAATTATTTGACTACAAAAACCAAATCAAGAGATCTGCACCGACAGATAATGGCACTGGAAATAATTGCAATCCGCACAAAATAAAACTATTTTCGTTGTTTCACCTGCAAAAAGTAAATAATAGAAACGAGAAAATTCAGCTCTCTCATGGCCTTCCGACCGCGCTTCATTCCAACTTCATCACGATGCCGCCAAAGCGAGAAGCTTGCACTGCACTATCCCTTTCTCCCAGTCTTAAAACGCTTAAAAAGCTTCATAGATGGCAGTAAAATCGTCGCAACGGCTTCAAGTGGCCACTAGTGTCGCCATCTAGCGTCGAGTAACCGAACTTTTATGGCACGTTTATTGAAGAGGGCTCTTCGGCAGCTCGTAAACGATTTTATGGGCTCTAACGAACTCTACTCTCGTGCTCGATATTACCCGACCAAGTACGGTTGGGAATGCAATATTAGGATGCTCCTGTAGAGTAGCGCTGTATTCAATTCGCCCGGTGTTCACGGGCTTTTTATGTGCGATTCAAGGTGCGATTCGATGGCGTGCTCGAGCGTTTATTTGGCTTTATTGTTGGGGTTTGTTTATGCGATTGCTGTTTAACCAAGTACGGTGGTTCGTACATGCTTTTGTTATGATTATTATGTTGTTGCGGATAATGAACTGAGTGCCGTGGGAACTTTCCGATTTTCCGAATGTATTTAACTTTCTTCGACTAATTGGATGTCCGACGAGAATTTCCAATGGGAGAATCTTAGCTATTTCCGAGACATCAACGAATAAGTTTTTTTCTTTCTTTTCGAATTACCTACCGTAGCTACCTTACCTAACCTACCTACTTAAGTATTTAAAATTATGTACTTATAAAAACCCAATATTTACACATTTATCGTTGATTAATGTTAGAGTTTTCCCCAAAACACAGCCGTGAAAAAGGCAAATCATAAATAAGATCCGATTCAAATTTGTAGAAGATGCTATCTGTATGATTTATGAGCTCGCACCCGAGAGCTAGTGATGCACTAATCGCCAAGTCACGTATCGATAATCCCAAATAATAGTTAAACTTACAAATTGTGTAGATAAGTTAGATGGTATTTATTATTGCTGCGAAGTACAATAATAAAATATAAACAATTTTTAAGATGTTCAAAGTTTATTTGGTATTTTTCGGACAAGGCAAGTTTTTTAATTTTTTTGCAAGGACATGGGATTTACCCTTTCAATTAATAATTAAATGTAAAGGGTTTTTTTATTTAATTTAGTTAATGGTACATCTAATTTAGTGTAACAACATTATTAGGTATGGTATTTTTTAAAGAGAAATTGTTATAAATTTAAAGAGATTATTTTTGTCTTACTTCTTGTTAAGGATGTGCTGTGCATGTCTCGCCTGCCCGTGCGTGGTACCTCGCGAACGCGTCAGCGTCTTCGGATCAGCGGGTGAAACATGGCACCGGGACTGCTCTTTCATTCGTTTTGTCTTGTCGCGTTAGCATGGTGCCACAGCCTGTGTCAAGATATATTAAACCGGATTGAAGGTCAAATATCTGTCGTCCGAGTGTACTCTCACGTATTTAAACGTAAGTGACGATGATTAAGCAGTATGTACATTATTTTGTCTACTTATGTACCCGTCGAGAATAATGTAACAGAGTCTCACATCACTAATACCTATTTGTTGCCCGCTGGCTTTTATTATTATATTGCATTAGTAAGCCACCTTGGGATTGTGAATTTGTTTAATTTAGATATGTATGTGTTTCAAACCTTAATAGGGTTTTAGGTAAATAAAAGCTAACAACAAAACAAAATCATAATGCATGTTTTAAATTAACACATTTTATGACATCATTAGTTTTGGATACATAAATATTTATAAGTACCGAGGTGTTTGTATAATAAGTAGAAATGGTGATTTATATAGCTTGTCAATAAAATGGTACTCCAGCTGTTTTGTTTTCCAATAAAACAGGACCGTCACGCATAAATTAGGCAAACAAACATACCTACCCGTAGATACTCAGCTAAACCCGGAAACTGCCGAAAATGGCCCGCCGGCACGACATGAGGCGACGTATCGATGTCCGAAACATGTACAATAAATAATCAGCAATTAATTTAAATTCGATACTCACCCACATATACCCTACTAGCGATACGGATGATTTACTCGCAGATATTTTATAACCGATCAAATTGTGCAATTATGGTAAAAAAAACAATGGCCCTTTATCATGGACCTGCCTAATGTACTCCGCGTTCTGTGGAATCTATGTCCACATGCTGGACGCCATTGACAGAGGTACCACCCTGAAGGCAACAAATCTCGACCGACAAACATTTTTTGTGGACCACATACCCCAAACAACGTGTTATCTGGCCTAATGTGATTTAACGGGTAATTTTCCAAATAGATTACTTTTAAACAGAGCCAAATTTATACCCGGGCACAATGTAAATAGGTAGGCAACAGAATGAGTAACTACGTTTATTTTTATTTAGGTATACCTTTTATATCGCGGCTCCACGTGGAGATTACGTGTTTAACAAAGGGAGAGTAATAAATCTGTGGGTCCTGTCTTAGTAGGCTTTTGTGGGCATTTTTGATATATGCCTTAAAAGCTTTTTTCTGTATTTAGATGAGAGTTCATTGTGTAATTCATTAGAGCTGGGGTAGGTCGCGCGGAGAAGTGCCGCTTGATATCGAGAGATAACGACGATATTTATAGCCGCCCAATGAGGTGTCCGACAAGGGCGCGATACTTTTAACGACTGTCGAATTAGTAGATACAAATAAGAATACAAGGTAATGTGTTTGTTTCTATAAGTATGTACCGGCCTCGAACTAAACCAACTGGTTTCTGATTAGCCGCAAAACTTCCGTCTAGACTTTTTAAGTCAGATTTATGCATGTTTGTCTGCTATCCGATTCAAAGTGATTCACGATTTAATCACCCTCCTAGCCGATAGATAAACGAAATGCGCGTAATATTTATTGGCGGCAGAATTAATTGGCGGTCTAATCACGTGCTAACCACTATTCATTTACACACGACTTGCGAGCACCTCCGAGGTGGCTTTTAGTTCCAGTTGAATTCTATGCGGTTATCTTACGAGTAAGTGGAACTTACCTATCACTGGAGAAAACACGCGATGTTTTCTTGAGCAGCTTATAAAGTTAAATTAATGTTTTAATTTACTTTAAATCCTGTCTGATATTTGTTTGGCATAACTAATATGTTTATTTACATAATTTTTTGGAGGTTTCAATATAATAAAAAAACCGTATGATGTCACTAGTAAGTATTAAGTTAATGGTGGAATGGCTACCTACTTCCTGAAAAAAACTTTTGGCTTTTTAGAATTTCAGTCGTGGTTCCTAAACAGTTAAGCCCGCGAATAAGTCGCTCCTTACATAGTAATTGCAAGATTTGCACGCTAAATTATTCGTCGGTGTGTGATCGCGACCCCACATAAAACACGTGGATGTGTGGGTGGTCTCATAAACCTCTCTTCGCATTGTCTATTCTAGGATCGAACTAACGATTTGCATTAAGTACTCGACACATAAAATCATCATCTGTCAATTAATTAGCAATGTCGATGTTACTATCCCATCACTAATTTTGTTCATAACATTTTATTTTAACATACCGTTTTATTTAAATTAGAAAAAGGTAAGTTTCACACTGTTTTAACGTACTGACCTGACCGACCGACGGTCGGGTAATACGTCACGGCTAGACAGCTGCCCCCTCCCCGGGCCCCTTGGGTCCCTGGCTCAGCATTAGAGCGAGAGGGGGCGCCGCGATATACATGCGAGCGAAAGAGATGGTGCAAGCTCATGAAACATGGCGTATAACGCCCCTTGATTTATGGTAGTGTGCCAAAGTTCGAACTTTATGTTTACGTGACGCAGCTCACATGTAAACGATGGCCCACAGCTGAGCAAAATTTAAATTCCTTTTTATTTTCCAAATTAAATATATTATAAGTAGGTATAATAATATATTAACCTATTGAATTATGACCAAGGACTGACGATGAAATAGGTTCACTACTATTATTTTCTTTGGTAGCTGACACTGCTGACAGTGTCGCCACAAATACCAGACCCGCCTAAACTAAAAGTATATTAAGTTGATAAACAAGCAATTAAATTTCAACCATATGACAATCCGTATTAAGTCTACAATTCAGCAATTTTACTTGCTACTGATAGTAACGAACGCGATGTTCTGCGCATATTTTGGTAGAATTCCAATACGCTATACCGATTGACAAACTTATCGTTAGTTCGGTCAAAATAGATACATAATGAAAACCTTTCATTGAATTCTAGAGTATCTATCTAATTTAGCTAGCTACATACAGTACATACCCATATCCCCTTGACCTCGTCGAACACGAAACAGACCTAATTATACAGATACTTAATTTAAACTGTCATAAGCATTGGATGCCTATAGCATTTACAAGTACGTATACCTATATAGTCTCAAGAGCGCACGGAGATTGCCCACTCAAAATTGCACTTTACTGTTAATGACATAAGAGCGTAGCCCGCTCTCGACATAGCTATTTTGAGTTACTATGTCTGGCTACACGCGGTTGAGTGATCTCGAACGACATAATAACACGTTCTAGTGGGTTAGAACATTGATGTGTCTAGATTGTATTCAAATGATGCATTAACGAAGTTTGTGAATGGCGGGCGAGTCGCGTGCCCCGGTCTGAATTCATTATACAAATGTGATAATTAAACACTATTATGTAATTAAAGGGGCGTAGTTTTATTCAATTTGAATGGCAGATTTATTAGTTCAAGTCGAGCAATTGGGTCTAATCCGTCCGTCCTACTTGTTGATTATGAAATAGTGGAATCCCATGTAGCTATTACGTTGTTTAATGGTTGTTTTGTTTGATTGCAGGTACGTTCCCTTTCGATAGGAACCGGAGCTGGTAAGAGATGATAACAGTTTGATTAGTTTTGAGGTTACATAAACTGAAAGTTGAACATTCTATACAAGATGGTGCTATGGACTATGGACTAGTACTCTGCCTACTGTGATCTCTTCGGTTTGATCCAGTAGATTGAAGAAACACATCTGAAATGAGCTTGCCTATATGTTTTTCTTTAAAATAAGTTATTGTTTTTAATAGTGAACCATACTGATATGAAGATAATTGTGTGCAGAAGAACTGTATAAAGATAGACTCAGTGACTGTTCAGGACTAAAACGCAAATTAACGCACTAAAATCATAAAACAATAAATCCCAATTAAGCAACGCGAATCTCCGTTCATTAAGGGCATATTAGACGGGGAGCTGAGCAATTTGCGGAGCAAAATGTATGGCGTAGGTGGCCACAATACGGTTCCGCAGTAAACAAACTCTCTAGGTGGTCCTAACTCACGCTGGTATTATTTATTGGCTACGGAGAGCTTCGCAGTGATCTTCAGTAGTCGAGGTACTGTGAACTGCGCTAGTTGGAAGTAGGTCGGGTGTGTTTTGAGTGTTAAGTTGAAAATTGATAAGTAAATGTGTAGTAGGTACGTCCGTACCAAATAAAGCCTGACCAGAAATATATGATTATTGTCAAGAGGGCGCTATTATTCTCATTTAGATGGCAACAGTTCAGTTCTCTATGATATGGTGACATCTTGATTTGTTTACCTGTCAGCTTTGATGTTAATTTGAAAAATTTTCACAGCGAAAAAGTTTCATTTCACGAGCGTATTACTTACAGCAGTTTATTATATAGGTACACTATCTACAATGTTCCGCTGTTGGCTATTGATAATTTTGGGAATTTTCTGTCGTTTATTATTTAATATTCAACACTATTATTATTTAAGTAAACTGCCTCAATGATAGTGACAGCCTATCACATGCACTCACATATGCATATCAGTCTGTCATTAAAATTATTGCCAGTGTAAGAAATTAGTTCCAATTAAATTCCGCAACATGGCGCATGATCATATATTTATGGTCAGGCTTTAGCACTGTTATATGCCGTAAAGTTTATATACTTACCAGAAAAAAAAATCCGACGTACCGCTTCGAAAAAGTTTACACATTGATTTGAAACTAGGGAATGCAATTCTAGGAAAACCAAAAGTGACTATGACAAAACCCGAGTTTTCGGGTATTATCCGGTTTTAATCATACTAAAAGAACCCGGGTTGTATACCCTAATAGAACCAAGAATTTATTGCTTATATCAATTTGAATATTACATTTGACTTTTTATAAACGAGGACTAAGTATTGATATAGCCGAGCGAATTACCCGTATTTGGACTCCGCTTTATTCTTCGAACTCTTGTACGCGTTTAATAAAAATGTCGCCATAAATATATAATATATTAAGCCCTTTGATATGATACTTAATTGCGTTTAAGACATTCTATCAAATTAAATGGTAACACTGATTTCGGCAACTCAAGCCACAAATGACAGTATTGTTAAGTTGAAACAATTTAATGTTCAATTCAATTGTCTTATAAACCGCTTGAAGTCGAAGCATCGTACATCAAGTCAAGACTGAGACTTGTTGGAAAGTGAAAGGTTCAGTCCGTGATGTAACTCCGTTTTGTAACCCTTACATGTCCTCATTTGACACTTGAAGACTGAAACATAAATATCATGTAAGTAGAGTAACTTTCAAGCTATAAAAGTGTTACAAACAATATCAAGTATCTAAATTATACCTACCAATTTAGTCGACACAGATATAATAGCTAGGTATTATTGTAGGCCCTGTGATGCATGTTTATTATCAACACATTGTTGTGTTCTAATAGGACTTTACTGTGATTATACTCAACGATACATACGTCTGTTTGATATTGGGGTAGGGTGGTGAATATTGGCTCGGCAGTGTTAAATTCGGTCGGACACACGATAGTGTAGTATTATCCGGTATTATTTGTCACTAGTGAACAATGCCTCGATACATACTTCATATTAAAACGGACTACAATCGGTTGCAGAAAAATATTATTGGTTAGCTATTGTTAATTAAGAGGAGTAATGATATACGGGTAACTCCTTATAACTAGGTGCCGAGCGAGACTAGAGTTACAATTAAATAATTTGTGTTAAACTTGATCGAGAGGACTTTAGTGAAGTTTCGTGCCTTCTTTTTATACAAAACTCTATTAAGATTCAAGAATTTATTTGTTCAACATAGGTGCAATCGCAGAATGTAAAAAAAACTAATTGTCATTAATTTTATTGTACTTTAGGTACCTAAATCTTGGGGTTCAGCTGGCACTGATACCTATTCAACCAGGGTAACCGATACCTGCACAAAGTGTGAATCAGCTTAGCCTTTTCTTAGTGTCTCATACATGTTGCGTCCTTCACCGTCTAGTGACCGCACTAGCATTCTCAGGCTGTCAGTCAGACTGCATTCTCAATTCTCATTGCTGTGGCGCTATTGCACCAGTGATTTTAGACTCTGAGAACAGTAACGACAGTCAAATTCCACTTCAACTGGTTTGTTGATTTATGCGCTAGGTCACTGATGGACATATTACCCTAGGTCTTGTGTTACTCTAACGCGGATAAGATTATTCAGGAGAACCGGCGTAATATGAACGAGACCCTTAGCAACTAAGTATGCTAAATTATAGAACACCAATACATATATTGATTCCTATGATATAAATAGAAAGATATTTAAAAGCACTAATGAAAGTTATATTCGCCACTAATGTTATCGCAAAAACTAATAGGTGAACGGAACGGATCCATTCCCGGACTAAAGGATTTGGTTCTTGGACTTCTTATGTAAACTATTATTTTTCGTTCTGATGTTGGAAACACGGATTTTTTGGAAAAGAAGTTCCGATCCTTCTGGGGCATCCGGGTTTTACCCTTTGTTAAATGGAGAACACTAATACGTACATATATATTGGTTTCTCTAAGCTTTCATTACGCGACTCGGTAAGCCATTATAATGACACCACTAAGATCGACAGCAGACTCGGAATTCACGCCACGTCGTGACTGAACCGATCTGACAACACGGCTTTTGTAATACTAACGTCTTTATGATAAAATAGAGCGGGTTTAATAGAATTTTCGTAAGCGTTTAGGCATGGCAATTATTCGGTTGAAATTAGGTTAAATGGTAATTTTATTCAATCTTAAAAGCCATCTGTACACAGCCGCAAACAGTATATAAAAATAGTTTAGTACATATTTATTAAACAGCGAATTAGTTTTGAAAGGTCACTGGTAGATAGCGATATTCATTTATTAGCATATTTCAACAAACGTTAAAGTGACGAGACGGCTTAAAGAACTTTCCCAATATACGCTCCACAAGACTAAAATAACACGCATCAATCTTTTATATTAGCCCAGCGCGGCGGAACAACATAAACTTGCGAAACTTTCCTATATTCTCGCGTAAATCTCGCGTTTTTTAATAGATAAATAGGAGCTCGCACAAACGAGCAATATCGCATTATTTGGCCCTCCCTCAGGAAAGGCCCTCCTGATAAAGCCTCCTCGCCTCACACCCTTCATGCTAATGCAGTACGCCAGACGGTGACAGCCATTTTTTGGCCCACTTGGCTACATTATGCCCGCAATAAAGAGTATTTCAAATTATATTTTCGGTGTTCATTAAAAGGGTGCCTTTTCAAACGCCTTAAAATATTAGTCTATTGTTATTAATATTTCATTATCAGTTTTGTTACGTAACGGTAAACAAAATCACAAAACACAGGTAGCGGTTCCCGTTGCGAAATACTCATAAAACGTCATATTCCTTTGCAAAGTCGGCTTTTTAAAAGGTGCGTAACAGCATCAGTAATAAAAAGCGCTCCGCGCTCCGTTTCACGGTACAGCGTAATAAAATGTTCAAAACTTCGAAAAAATGTGCCGCCATAAACAAAGCGGTTCGGATGCAAAGTTAGATAAAGAACATCTTACACACCTGAGCTAGAAAATTGCTTTTTTCTAAGCGCCTCCTGTTTTTACGCAACTTTCTCCGAGAATAAAAGAAGTTTCTTCGAAAAACTTTCTTTTTTTGCTCCACGGACGTAAATCATATGCCCATGTGATATGACGGCCCGCAAACGCGAGAAATATGGAAAAAATAACAATATTGTGACATTTTGGGACAATTGCTCGAAAGCGCTTTTGTTTAGACGAATGGTTTATTATAAGCTCGTTTTAGTTAGTTCGGTTTTCGGTCACGCAGATTTAAGTACTCACTGGTGACCGCAGATGTTGCAAGTTATAAATTTAACTCATCCTTAAACCGCGCCATTACTTAAATTATGGCTGTTCGGGCATAAAACACAGCGGACCCTTATCAGAACTAGTTAAAAACTAATTACCGGGGTGACACCACCTTTCCATAAATCGCGGCGCTCCTCCGAATTGCCCTGACAAAAGTTATTTTTAAGAAAAGCCCTTGAGGCTGCCTCCCGCCCCTCCGCCGGGCCGCGTGGAATTTATCACGATTTATATTCATGGCATAACAACAAAGACCCCGTTTAGGATCTCATTCAAATTGTAGAATGCGCTAAATAATATTCTGCTCGTTGTTTTTTCGCTGCCGTAATTTTTTTTATTCACAGGCTGATTCAAACGGCAAATTAACAAGAGTTCTACGCTGTCCAAACTTACGTTTGAACCCCGTTTGGGCCGAGTCTGTGTGAACCCTTAGCATATGGTAGAGGGAATGTCCCAAACATCGAAGATGTAACTTGGGGAACGGAACAACAAATCAAAATGCGGCTTGGGAGCGGAAGCGTTAGGTGCTGCAACAACAGTTATAGGGCCGTTTGTTACTCGGCGGTCCTAACGCCTATACTTGGCAGATTGTTAACCTACTTAGTTCAGTCAATTTAGCTAATTTGAATCATTGGCAAAATTATAATGCTTGAGGAGTACAATATAATGACAGACAAGGACAGTTTTATTCAAACCGAATAAAATAAATTACATATAAGTATACGAAACTATAAATTTACAATTACGTCAAATAAATACAGGCTATACTACTAAGTACAATTATAGTATACTCACAAGATTATCGATTTAGTAATTAATCATTATCATTTGCTAACCGTTCTTACCTTACCTTAAAATGCTACCAAAAAAAATGAAATAATTATTATGTATTTTTGTAGATATATAAAATTAACAACAAATCTTTTAACTATAATTTAAAGGGCTTAACTTAAAAAAATACAACTCAGATCATTAAGTCAATCGAGCTGTGATTGTTCGAATTCGACTTCCTATCTCTACCGACTAGCTTATCACAAAGGGGTGCAACCTATCCTCGCCATAATTGATGAGCTCCTTAGCGCAGCAGGAGTTATCATGGCGACACCAGGGTACAAGACTCATTAATTCGTGATTAGTCCGCATTTAAGAAGAGGCGCACTTCTAATTAGGTAATCAGTTTTTCCGGGGGATCTGAGGATTCAGAAGTTGAGCAGATGTTGTTTATTGTGTTGTGAGAGATGTTTGAGTTTGTTTAGTTAATAAAACGTGGAATGGATGTAAAGAAAGACTTTTTGCACCAAATATTATTACTTGCCTGACCTATAAATAACCCAGAAATTTCATACTTACTTAACTTAGGTACAGTTTAATAATTTTAAAATGTGCGCATCTGTGCGCAGCTATTATTAAGCTTCACTTATCTACAATTTGAGCTATTTCACAATTCACTCCGAAAGAAATCATATACTAGGTAGACCTTAAAATAAAACACTCTATTCTCAATCCATACTCTTTATAGTTGTCACCAGATTATTCATCTTTATTCCAAACGTATACATATTATTTAGTCTAAACAAACAGTTATAAGTTTGAACAGAAACATATCTTAAACTCAATTCATCCCCTAATAAATTTCTTAAGCATCGTTTACCCGGAATGAGGCAAAAACGCAATTCTTCCCTATAGCTGCTTATGCTAAAGTAAAGGTGGATTTGTACAATTTATTCACGCGCATGTCGGGAAATGTATGGCGTGTCTTCAAGAAAAGGGCATTAATGTCGTCTTTATGTAAACAATCTTTTAGGCGAATTGATTCTACCCAATAAAAAAAAAGTGTAAGACTTTTAAAAAAATACATTACAAATTGTGCTAAAGGTTCGGAGTTTCTTGCCAAAAAACTAAAGTAAGTTCCAATAAAAATAAAATATAGAAGTAAGTCTCGGACACCAGGCAAGTCTTTTAAAAAAATACATTAAAAATTGTGCTAAAGGTTCGGAGCTTCTTGCCAAAAAACTAAGGTAAGTTCCAATAAAAATAAAATATAGAAGTAAGTCTGGGACACCAGGCAACTAGTAGTAGCCAGGCAGTAGTAGTATTGTGTATTAAGTAAAACTACTTACACGATATGAAAAACAAATATTGTAAATAAGGTACGAGACAGTCTGATATATGCCTCCCGATAAATAATCCAAATCGGCAGCAGTACGAGCTCTTCCCCAATATTTTCTTACCAAAGTGGTTTCCCTGAGCAACCTTCGTATATTAATTCGGTTAGGGCCGGAGCCAATTTGTCTGATTGCTGCCATGTCAACTTACCTACTGTTTTTGCTTTACAATAAATTGTGACCCTATCTGCCGACCCCATCGATAAATATTTGCGCATGATCAATCCAATAAACTTACTATGCGCTATTTTACTCTTTATTTATTTAAGACTCCTTGGATATTATCGCGACAACTATATATTAGGGTTCGTTTTATTTTGCGTTCTACAATTTTTTGCGTCGTGACTACGTGCCATAAGTAGGTATAGTAGTAATTTTATAAGATGTCGGAATCTTACTAAAGAGCTACCTATAATTAAGACATCTTAAAAAAATCATACCTTAGTCATTTCTGAACATATGGATACATTTAATCCTACAAAAATATGTATCCACGACTGTATTACCAAGGCGTAAAGTCTTGGATACATATTTTCAGACTTGACTGTATCTAGTAGTTACCTATTTAACAGACAGCGTCGCACCATAAGAGTTCCTTTTTAAAAATGATTCAAAAGTTAATTGCGTGACTATCCGCTGGGATGAAATGACACAATCAAAGTAAAGAAACAAGATATTTTGTTGAATGTCTATCTATTCATAAGATTTTTGATTAACATCAGAAAAAATTTACAGTGCAGCACAAATAAAACAGAAAAAAAACAAGTGGCATCTTAAACCAATTGTTAATTAGGTAGGTTATGTACCCACGACCCTACATCCCATTTCCGTTTACCGGTACACGCCTATTCCGGGTACCGTTCCCAAATCTCAGAGAGGGGAAAAAACGGTAAATATCGGAAAGCAATCCGAGGTGATTCTATTAGATTGAGTTAAGCAGGCTTCACTTGCTTTGGGGTCTTTGGGGGCTAGCGGAATTGGCGATGCGATTTAGCCCTGATTGATAATTTGTTGCACTGGGTCAATTTTGAACTGTGGTATAAAACAGAGTAGGATTGCTTTTTTAGTGCTGATGGTCAGTTCAAGCCACAGATAACCTCAACCACTAGATAGATCATAAGTACAACTCGAGGTCACCAGTGTCACCACACATCAGCGCTCCCGTACTAATTAAGTATGAGAGCGCGACCGCTTATTTAATTTGAGTTAACGTTTTTTAAATCATTACTCATGTGAATTAAAATCCACAAAAATCAAGTTTAAGGGGCTAACTTGGATTGTTATACTACAAAATGGTGTAGAATACTATTGAGATGTACTGTTCGAATCGTAGAAATTAACGAATAAACTGAGCTAAAGGGTGGTGACCCCGTGCTCCTTGTAAAAGCTTAATGATGAGATTGATGAGTAGTCTGTGTTAGCTGTGGTTCAAGCTTATACTCTGAAACGACTTGGCAACGATAAATTTAACATTTTTATCAAGAATGTATCATACTAAGTACGAAAGATTTATCTTTTACAGTATTTAAATTATAATAGGACGTATGCTTTTAGAAATAACAACAACATTATTGTGTAAACTTACATGATATCCTTTATATATATCTGCCTCCTATCCGAGCAAGCCTTTTGTTTCACCGACAACAAAGTGTTAAGTTATAATGGTTTTTCTTTAATTAGAATTCTAAGGTAGGGTAAATGTATCTGTTCGCGTGCTGCCTGGCTCGGGCAGGGACAGCCCTATAGGCCCTATCAAGATCCCGCGAGGTCTGATCCAAACTTTCTTAATTGGCACTTCTAGACTGCCCACAGTATAGAGTACGATTTGGTTCTTTTAAAATAGTATGTATATATACTCGTATAAGAACGGCCTTCTAGCCTAGTCGGCAGTGACCCTGCCTATGAAGCAGGAGGTCTCTGGTTCGAAATTTCGAATCCTGGTCAGCGCATTTATTTGTGTGTTTATCATGGATTGAGTTATGGATGTTTTTTATGTATTTAAGTATTTATCAATATCTATCTATTATATATATCATCGCCTAGTGCCCACAACACAAGCCTTATTGAGCTTACTGTGGGACTAGGTTGATTTGTGTAAGATTGTCCGAGAAGCTTATAACCAAGTTTCAATGTATTTTTATTCTTAATTGTATAATGATGATAGTTAAAATATGCTTGAAAGTTTTCTACTTTTGACAGATGATTATTTGAGGCATGGAAATAATTATTAGGTACATATATTTTGATTCTACGAAACGAAAAGAATTCCCAATGTATATGTTAATATCCTAATGTACGATTCGTCACCCATTAACTCTCAACCCTGCCATTGGCACTGGGAACTCGTAACTCCACCGCCATTCACAGTAGGTCGCCTACGGGTTAACTTCCATCGAGATAAGCCGTCACATTCGAGATATTTAAATCGATTTCACCCAATTTTCCGGGAACCGGCAGTGAATTTATCCAGTGTCGCGGCTTGGGACCCGGCGCCATTGTTGTAATGTAATGAACGCTCGGCTTTACAGGCTCGTTACACTGCTTCCGTCATTATTCAGCTTCGGGAAGCTTCTGCTGCAGTTACATTGCTTCCATCATCGGTTCGCTTCGGAAATTCATCTGAATTGCGGGATGAGTGGTGTTCGGAATGCGGGATGCGTGTGAATTTGTTATATGAGTTGCATATTTAATGGTTAGTGTAGCCTGGTTGGGATGCTGATTCGACAATTACGTTCATGTGAGTATAATTGAGGAGTAATATTATTCCTGAAATAAAACAATTAAAAAACGGATTTTATCGCGTGTATTGAGTTTAAATTACATCCCGACGTTTCAAACACTTTACAGCGTTCGTGGTCAACGGGTCGACTGAGGAAAAATGTACAATTACCCCCGTTCAAAAACTATCTCAATATGCAAACCTACCCACATATTAAATATTAAACAAATTTAGTGTTTGCACATGCCGGAGGGGCCTTTATAAAAACAAATTATTTTTTATTACAAAACAAATTATTAAACAAATTATTTTATTATTATTAATTATTATTTTCATTTTCATTTTAATTTTTTAAATTAGTATTAAATTATTATTAGTGTCCACACTGTCCACCATTATGAAACGTCGGGATGTAATTTAAACTCAATACACGCGATAAAATCCGTTTTTTAATTGTTTTATTTCATGAATAACTATCGCGGCAACCGAAGACAATATTAATATTATTCCTATTTTAAAAATCATTCTAAAAGATATAGGTACACATAGAGAAATTCATATTTGTTTTGATTAAACACAAGCACTCAATCACAAAAACCTAAATGTTAATATACGCAACGACCAACGACTTGACTATTAAAACTAGAGAGTAAGATTGAGTGTATTGTATTAATGTACTTATGAGAAAAGTAAGGTTTAACTGAAAGCGTTTTTAAAGATTTACCTTATAATTTCTCAAAATACGTATACGTACCTATAAATAAGTCACCCCTTTAGTTAACTGCAGGCATTATGCAATTAACTAAAGCAATTAAATAGTGTCGCACCCGACCCTTAGGTATTCTTTCATTAAAAGAGTTTTGCTTATTCCCGGCGTTTTGTTCCCATTTAAAACATTCCTGCAATGTTTACATAGATCAGATACGTCTAACAAAAGCTTTGTAATTAAGAAGGATATTGAAGCGGCAGCTTGGCTTTATGTAAAGGAAATGAATTTACTCGATTTAGGGCGTTTTAAGTCAAGGAAAATTAGGATTTTATAAAAAATTGTGTATTTAGGACCACTTGTGTTTAGCCAGGGTAATAATATTATTACAATAAAGATAACTATAGGTTTCAGCATTTCCTAGTGTGCAAATTAAGTATGGTATTACCTAATACTTAGTGAGAAAAAAACGATGACGTATATAGCTAAATAAGTTTGCTTTTGAAAGTCATGGTTTGGAAGAAAACAATTTATACATATCTCTACCTACTTAACTACAATTCGAATACTATTCTCATATTTTCGACCGACTTCAAGATTTCGAAGGAGGAGGTTATCAATTCGTCGGGATCTTTGTTTTTGCTATATTTTTTTTTTGTTCACCGATTATTCAAAGACAGCTGGACCGATTTGGAAAAATCTTTTTTTGTTTAAAAGAGTCTTTACAGTTGGTCCCATTGTAACCAGGTCAGGATCTAATAATGGGATCCTGGAGAAATCGAGGAAACTCTTCAACTATTTATTACAGGCACACCTGTAGTGATTTGAGTACTTTTTACAGCAGCTCGAGCATTTGCTTTTGGAAAGGTGGAGGCCAAGTGAAGTCGGTTCTTTTTTGTTTAAAATTATGGAATACATGTTTAGTTAATCTGTTTTCCTATTTAATTCTTGAACCTATTCATTCAATTCAATTTCTTTAAAAGGTAGTATTTTAGGTTAATGTATTAAAACGGTACATTCTAAATATTCGTATAAATGTATGTGCATGTGCCTACGTTGAAATGTTATCCATTTCCTATACGCCAGATTGGATCCGCAGGCTGAACACGCAAAGCCATATTTCCACCGAGTCAGTATAAATTCCCGAATTCCAACCCCAATTTAGGAGTGCATTATTTTCGCTTTCACAGACATCCGATACAATTAAAATCTTCTTTAATTAAGGGACGGCCATGAATCATTCGCACGTGGCGCACCGAGTTTTCCACTTGTATACACCCGCCTTAACACTGAAGAGTTTATTCTACAAACTCCACAGTCCAAAAACAACGCTAACACTCTCGAATCAAGGATCGTTTTCGTTTTGCTCTTCTATGTTGTTAAGGCGCAGTTCCCCGTACTTTTCGGGTATCTCTTTTCACTTTATTGCAGTGTCTCCGTTATTTACTCGTACGTGAGGGATGCTCGTAATAAATAGGTGCGCACAAACATATTTGACACTTACAAACACCTCCCAAATTGGTTTCCTCCGTGTTACTGTCCGTTATTATGTTTTATTTACTTATTGCTTTTGGTTGGTGGCGATTGGCAGCAATATTAGGATATAATAAATCAAACAAGGGGCAATTGGCTATTTGATATTGTTCTTTCATTCGATAGGTAGTCGTAATATTTTTTTAACGCATATATAAAACATGCCAGCAGTACTATCCACTACCCTAATTAGCGAGAAGAAAAACAGTCATTTGAAAAGATTTGTTTGTCGTTGGCGTGTGTAATTTCCAATGGGAAATACCTTAGCGAGTAAAAATTAGAGCACGAAAAGTTCTGTCCGCATTACTCAGCGGAACAAACGGTACGGGAAATATTCGGGCCGGTCGAAAAATCACGCGACGAACGGGCCGTGGAAAATATTCGCGTTGGTCGAAAAAAGTAGATCATCGACAAACGAGGTGCGAGTGGCAATTTCAGCCATCCGGGTTCCGCCGGGAGTTATAATTCAAGTGACAAATATCGAATGCCGTAATTCATATTTGTGCTATCTCGGCACTTGCGTCGCCATCTGCGGGCTGGCCATTGGTTCTCCATCATGATCTATTTTTGTTGGTAATAAAACAATGTTTTCCTCCGGGAAATGTTTTATAAGTATTTTAGGGTCGGTACGTGACATACTATGTTTAGGGCGCCGGATGCGGTGGGGCTGTTTGGTAAATCTGTAAAAAATTCCCCCTTAACAACATTAATGTGACGTGAGTGTTGCCCACTCACGTGTTTTCTTGCGAAGAGGGTAATATTATATCGATCAGTGGTTAGATACGTAGTAGTCTAATATGATTTATATTAGCCTATAATTTGACATATTTTAGGTTGTAGTTATTTTACCGAAATTATAATATACTTAACCGCGTACACTTTTGTATTAAGGAAGCTGTTTCATAAAATAGTAATTTTATTTATTTTTATTTGATTGAAATAGGAACAGTAACAAATTACAAACTAATACAATACAGGTTAACATTCTTACAGTTATGTCTAAATTTGTAACTTAACAACAACTGTTCACAACATTTGTTACTTTACAGTTAAGGTGCACAAGATACAATAATAGAAAAAAAGTTACATTATTATATTGCGATACTTAAATTATTTACTAATGACAAGAGTCACAGCGGCTTTGAAAGCTTGAGGGGACGTTGAGAATATATCACATTCGGAACAAATATCATTATACAAACGACTCTAATGGAGACGATGCAAAATTTAAATGTAATTAATAAACTAACAGAATCCGAACATGCATCGTTTGTATCTGCCCAGGGTACCATTATCAAGGGGATTTCGGTAGTTAATACTTTTAATGTAATGTATCGAAAATAGTGCATTATGGAGATCGAACATTTCACGTGGTCATAATAATTTTAAACTCGTAAAGCCCGAACAATAATTCACCGGGAGCATTTGCGGAAAATGCATTTTATTGTTAAAACGTGAACTTTATTTACCGTCGACAGCCGCGGTGGGGGGGTGGTGGGGGCTGATTTGCAGTCCGCATCGAACCACCCTTTGGCACGGATTATTTATACTAAAGATAATTTATCCGGTTCATTATTGGAAATTGCAACATTTGCGAATTTCGCGGACTATCATTTGCAGTTCATTAAAAATAACATACTATCGTAATATATCCTGTTTTACACGTAATGTCGCACTTCAATTGGGATTTAACCTTGTCTGATTTAAAATTTAATATTAGTTTTTTTTTTAAGAAACCTTAAATTTACCAATTTATTAAACCAAATTAATATCCTAAGCAAAACCAGCCTTACCTACATATAATGCTGCAGCTTTAAAGATTCATGTTCTAAATAAGCTCTTAAGTTCAGAACTTAATAAAGCTCAACAATGATTAGTTAAATATCCCATTAATCTCCAGCGGGACTACTATGCTACATTTGTAAAGCATGATTGAGCTAAGGCTACTTTGCCAGGAGCTCACTATAAATATTGGTTAGACTAAATCAGATTATACGACCAATTTAAAACAAGCACTTAGTAGTTAATAACTTGGCGAAATTCGCAGACAATCTTTATCGCGGTGTTAGGGCCCTGCCCATGATAGCTATCGGAAGGCCGCTCGCACCCGGCACGGTTAGTTCCCGGTTTAGATTTCCAAATATATTTTAGTCCATGGGACTTTAGTTTACGTCAATGTTGCACCCTGTTCTTTTCTGAGTAAGTTTTTTAAAGATACGTTAAAACGTATCTTTTAAAAATGTAAAGTGCTGTCAAATCGCTCTTGAACTTTTCAAACGTGTAAACGGATAATCGTTTTCGCTTCAAGATGGCTGCATCTTCTTTGGAATAGTTTTTTTGTTTTTTGCTCATTTACGTAGTACAATGTGTAATATTGATAGCTTATTGTGCGGTGACCTAACGAACAAGTGTGCAGCTAATGAAAAATTAGTCCCAAAACGCGAGTAACCACCCTTTAGTTGAACAAACGGTTATCCGGGGTCCCGGCCACCCACGTGTTTGTAAGGAGGCTATCACTTTACAATCAACAAGGCCTTAACCGAACAACGTTGCTTTTATTTTATTTTACGAAAATGAATAAAATCCTAAGTGTACCTTGACATTGGCAGAATTCACCTCGCTAAAATAGGCGAGGAGTAAAAGCCATTAATTAAAAGAAAAAAAAATAAAAACGTAAACGTTCCCGCCAATAGGTTCTTTTCTTACCTATTCGGCGGTTTGGCTGTATGCGATTCGTATTTCCAGGTGTCTTGGCCTACCAGTACCACCTAGCATGCGTAAGCGCATCACGGCGGGCCGCTACCATTACCAACGATCTCGGCTACATTAGGGTCTCCCCAAACCTATCGACGCGGATTCGGCAAAATCCGGTGGAAAAAAGCTTTATGACCACGCAATAAGAGCTAACAATGCACGGTTCGACCAGGCTCGGCTCGGCCGACGCCTGCCGACGCGTCGACGTCTTTTTCGCTCTTATTGCGTAGACATAAAGCTTTTTTCATAACATAGACATAAAGGTTTGGGGAGACCCCTACACGCCGTTTAATTGACAAGTCGCGCGTTTCATTTCTGCGTCATAATTCACACCGCTACGTGTGTTATTCGCCTAACACCTAGCATACGTCAAGCGATACCCATCAAGGCGGGCCGCTACCAACGATCTTGACGGCTCGACTACATTACACGCTGTTTAATTGACAATAAAGTCGCGCGTTTCCTTCCAGATTCGTACCGCTACGTGTGTTCTTTGCCTAAAACCTAGCACGCGTCAAGCGATACCAATCATCTCGATGCCTCGACTACATTACACGCTATTTAATTAACAATTACGTCGCGCGTTTCCGTCCAGATTCGCACCGCTACGTGTGTTCTTTGCCTAAAACCTAGCACGCGTCAAGCGATACCCATCAAGGCGGGACCCTATACCAATCATCTCGATGCCTCGACTACATTACACGCTGTTTAATTAACAAGTCGCGCGTTTCCCTCAGGCGTCATGATTCGTACCGCTACGTGTGTTCTTTGCCTAACACCTCTGCGTCAAACGATACCCATCAAGGCGGGCCGCTACCAACGATCTTGACGGCTCGACTACATTACACGCTGTTTAATTGACAATAAAGTCGCGCGTTTCCGTCCAGATTCGCATCGCTACGTGTGTTCTTTGCTTAAAACCTAGCACGCGTCAAGCGATACCAATCATCTCGATGCCTCGACTACATTACACGCTATTTATTGACAATAAAGTCGCGCGTTTCCTTCCAGATTCGCACCGCTACGTGTGTTCTTTGACTAAAACCTAGCACGCGTCAAGCGATACCCATCAAGGCGGGACCCTATACCAATCATCTCGAGGCCTCGACTACATTACACGCTATTTAATTGACAATTACGTCGCGCGTTTCCGTCCAGATTCGTACCGCTACGTGTGTTCTTTGCCTAAAACCTATCACGCGTCAAGCGATACCCATCAAGGCGGGACCCCATACCAATCATCTCTAGGCCTCGACTACATTACACGCTGTTTAATTAACAAGTCGCGCGTTTCCCTCAAGCGTCATGATTCGTACCGCTACGTGTGTTCTTTGCCTAACACCTATGCGTCAAACGATACCCATCAAGGCGGGCCGCTACCAACGATCTTGACGGCTCGACTACATTACACGCTGTTTAATTGACAATAAAGTCGCGCGTTTCCTTCCAGATTCGTACCGCTACGTGTGTTCTTTGCCTAAAACCTAGCACGCGTCAAGCGATACCAATCATCTCGATGCCTCGACTACATTACACGCTATTTATTGACAATAAAATCGCGCGTTTCCTTCCAGATTCGCACCGCTACGTGTGTTCTTTGCTTAAAACCTAGCACGCGTCAAGCGATACCCATCAAGGCGGGACCCTATACCAATCATCTCGAGGCGTCGACTACATTACACGCTGTTTAATTAACAAGTCGCGCGTTTCCCTCAAGCGTCATGATCATGATTCGTACCGCTACGTGTGTTCTTTGCCTAACACCTCTGCGTCAAACGATACCCATCAAGGCGGGCCGCTACCAACGATCTTGACGGCTCGACTACATTACACGCTGTTTAATTGACAATAAAGTCGCGCGTTTCCTTCCAGATTCGTACCGCTACGTGTGTTCTTTGCCTAAAACCTAGCACGCGTCAAGCGATACCAATCATCTCGATGCCTCGACTACATTACACGCTATTTATTGACAATAAAATCGCGCGTTTCCTTCCAGATTCGCACCGCTACGTGTGTTCTTTGCCTAAAACCTAGCACGCGTCAAGCGATACCCATCAAGGCGGGACCCTATACCAATCATCTCGAGGCCTCGACTACATTACACGCTGTTTAATTAACAAGTCGCGCGTTTCCCTCAGGCGTCATGATTCGTACCGCTACGTGTGCTCTTTGCCTAACACCTCTGCGTCAAACGATACCCATCAAGGCGGGCCGCTACCAACGATCTCGACATTTTGACTACATTACACGCTGTTTAATTGCCTTAATTTAAAATCTTTAAAACTATGTTGTTCAAGCCGATTTTTAATACAGTGTTTTCCAACTCCAAAGACATGAAAATAGCAACCCTATTTTAATAAAATTAGTTTTCCAACTATATTTTTGGATTTTGTACCTAGGGAGTCATACTTATACTAGGTAGGTACTATTAGTCGTATTTAGTATCTTTGTTTACCATCTCTGACCGATTTCTCTCAGTTGCTTAAAGGTTAGCTGGAAGAGATCCCTTAAAGGGATAAGTTCGCCTTTGTACACACTTACTATATTTTTGTTGGTCATGTATTTGTTTTGTGCAATAAAGTGTTTTACTACTACTACTACTACTACTAAGCCCTTACTAGAGGTACCTGATATTTCTTTAAACTATAACACAAAAGGTTTCTATTACCGTTCTACCAACAATAAAAAAAAAAAAAAAAAATAAGTCAGTAGGTACGAAACTACCACCTATATAGCTACAAGTGCTACAACTGAACTGGCTACATCGAGCAGTATCGCGGCTATCGATTTTGTATCCGCCACTGTCTATGTGTCTACGTGCTGTACGTGTCTCTGATATACTGCTGCATTTGAGATGTGCCCAATTTGTTATCTTATGTTTACTGCCGACTACATTTCGATTTATTAAGTAAACAAATGGATTTGAATTAGGCTCGTTGTGGCACACTCAAGTCTGAAGAAAAGAAAAATGCTCTTTAGAAATACCTATTATGTAAGAAAAACAATAACTACAATTAATCTACACATCTCATTAGCATTGTTAGTACAATCAAATCAAATCATCATTTATTTAAATATCAAAGCCCATAAAAGTGTTAGTATGTATGTACCTACAAAACAAAACGAAAAGAAAAACGTAAATTAATAAATACGTACAAAAGTCAGAAACAAAAACATGTACACAAAACACAGCCAGCACAGAGACATAACATAAGCAATAGATAACACAAACCTTTTGCTTTACATTTGTGGTGACCAAAGAAACAAAATATAAACTAAGACATCTTAATTACACTTTCTATGATCGCCTAGGGATAAAGTTCAACCAACCTCTTAATTGTAAATTACCCGGCAAAGCGAACTAAAAAACGCAAATAGAGCCTTCTTCCATTCAGTCGTCGTACCGGTTCGTTTTTCACACTGAAAAGCCATTTTGTAATGAATCAGAGCATCTGCGCTAATTTACTCGTGCGTCAGCAACATTAAATACAGAACCTTATTACAAAGGAATCAAGTGCAATAATGTTTGCGTTGGTCAATGGACAGTCTAATGCGTTGACCGTAAATATCGAAGCGCCGAATACCGAAATATCGAAAGCCATATCGACAATATCGACATTAGTTGGATACAGCTAATACGCGGGTCGTCGGGTAAGTTATCGCGCGTACATTTAGCCGCTGGATGTTTAATCTGCGTTCGCTTCAGGCGTTTCCAATCTCTGGATTATAACTATTCGACGTGTTTTGTTATATTTCATTACCCTACTGGGTATACGTTTGTGTATTTTAAATTACTATTGATTGTCATACTCGTATCGCTAATACCAGTTCACCAAATACAGCGTGCGACAGTAAAATCGGTTATTGCCTTTTTTTTCCGTATGAATTTTTGCAAGTTTCCTAGCCTAGTCAGCAGTGACACTAGTGATAATGGTGACCCTGCCTAGGAATCAGAACGTTAGAATTCTGTTAAAGGCATTGAATTTGTGTTGCTGAGTGATGAATGTTTCTAGGTATTTAATTATTTATCTACATATACAACGTGTTACACCCAATAAAAACCTGAATAGTGTTTGTTCAGAATCGAGAGTGGAATTGATTGCAGTGTATCTAAATATGGGTATACTTTTTCTTTAATTTTTCCAATTTTTTACGTGTCGAGTCTAAAAGTTTGGAATACTACAGTTTACCATTCTATCGAGAGGTTAGGAGATAGAGTTTTATTATTTAATAAAGGCTGGCAGCTGGTTGATAGGTTGACATGACATGCCACATGTAGAGATGTGACAACATCAAGTGTAGAGTTATCAATTGAACAGAATTGCTGAAAATTGTTGAAACTAAACATACGAATATCTTTCGAAATAATTAACTATTGGAAAATAAATACTCTAGATTAAACAGCAATAATAAAAATCGTTTGGGGTGTCTGAGGTTATTAGTGGCTCAAGTAACACGTTGTATATCACGTATATAAAATATATCGTCATCTAGTACGCACAAAGCAAGACTTATTAAGCTTATTATTAGGGACTACGTAGATTTTTGTAAGATTAATTATATTTATTTATTAATATTTCGCCATATGATTGACTGATACAAATTAAGTTAAGGCTTTTTAAAGCCACCTTAATTCATTTTAATTTATGGCCACTGAGGTTTGAAATTCATAAATTTCTAATGTTCTATTTGATTTGTTCCAGGTATGAGCTTATGTATGGACCGACATTTTTATTTCCTATCATAAACGTAAGTCACATAGATGTTATCAAAGCCCTTTTATGCAATAACCCCCGCTATGAATCAAACTAGATATCTAAGTAAAACGCAATTTGAAGTATGGCCGCCTCTTAAGACGCCCCCCGAAAGCTTAGGAGGGTAGGGGCTCTTATCGGCGAGCTGCAGGCTCTCCCACTTACCTGAGATCTTTAATATTAAATATACTACATTTAGTACCCTCTTAAATGTATTTCTATGCTTTATTGCCGGCAGTTAATTAAGGTTTAATTTTTATGAATTGGTTTTACCTTGAGTTACGGCTTTTTCAAGATCTCTCTGCCTTTAGAAATGTGTTTAGTCGGCTGTGTTCATCAGTATACTTCCAGTTTGCATCTAAAACTCCATCTGAAAATGAGAAAACATAGTTAGCATCTTGATTTAAATTTAATTTATTCACCTATCTATAAGTATAAAAAAATCTATACGAAAATTTTTCACAAAAAATTACGTCGTTTTTAAATCTAATCATAATCTATCACATTTCACACGCAACCTCCTCTGATTTCAAATTCGCAATTCTTTATTCAAACTCTAAGCTCCTTATAAAATGTAAAGGCGGGTACCCGGGTACACGCAACGTCCGTGTACCCCCACATCCGCATGCCGGCATGCAACGCACCACGGGGAATGAAGACGTTAAATAATTTAATCGGATGCCCTGATGGTTTATGCACATGCCTCCAGCCGGCTAACTTGTTCCACTAACTAACTCCAAGCCCTTTGTCAAGTCCTGTTGCTAGAATGTACAGGGAATTTCAGTCTTTTTAGTTACCCGTGTTTTTAATGCGAGTAAATATTTAATTGCACACAAAAGTGGGCATGGGCACTTAATACAACGAACTAAAATGGGTATAAAATAAGTAGGTAGGTAACAACAGGCGATGTTATAGCTAAAAAGCTTAATGAATGAATGAATGAAATTATTTATTCACAAAGAACATATGGTAACATAAGATCTTAGTAGGTTATATACAGCTTCATTCCTCATGTTCTTGCAAAATTATTCGTTGAAACGACGGGTGTTTCGAATTAAATATACTCCTTTACATTAAAATGCAATAAATATGTAGGTAGATTTCACAAAAAGTATAAAAAAAACTTGTGAGCAATAGTTATCTTAGTAATCCAGATAAATACTGCCTGGTCTCATACATTATCTATGTTAGATTATGACGTGATTTATATAAAAGCATCACCTATACATATTATATTAGATTACGCAAAGTATCTATGAATTGAAACAAGGGTAGTCGATCAAGTACTGAACCGTCTCGTCTGGTTCGAGGAGTCGGATCGTCTTTTTCGTGTGACTGTCAATTTGTTTGGTCTAAATATTGTTTCGTCATGTCTAATCAACCGACTTCAAGATTTCGAAGGAGGAGGTTATCAATTCGTCGGGATCTTTGTTTTTGCTATTTTTTTTTTTTTTTTATGTATGTTCACCGATTATTCGAAGACGACTGGACCGATTTGGAAAATTCTTTTTTTGTTTGACAGCGTATACTTCACAGTTGGACCCATTGTAACCATGTCAGGATCTGATGATGGGATCCTGGAGAAATCGAGGGAACTCTTCAACTATTATAGGCACACCTATGGTGATTTGAGTATTTTTTTTTACAGCAGATCGAGCATTTGGTGTTGGAAAGGTGGATGCTTAGTGAAGTCGGTTCTTTTTTGTTTAAAATTATTTTGAATATAAAGTCCATCGTTCCAGAAGGGTAATGTCAGTCAGCCAGTCGGCACAGAGGTTGGAAGCCCCGACAAGTACTAATTAACTTGGAAATACGTGCAAAATAAATACGACGTTAAATTTAATGATTCCTATACATCGGTTCCTCAAATGTGATGCCGGGCCATTTTTAAACAGGCTTGTGTTTTAACCTCATCCGCCTACCGTCAACACCGTGGCTCATGTTTCTTATGGACGGCGTCCTCAGAATAAACCAGGGTACCTATCGAAAATGGTCCTGATATTTCCTAGACAGAATGGTCCTAGAGTCTAGACAGTTACGCCTTTCCCTTTGAATATGACTCAATACGCAATTTCCCGCTATTTAAAAAAGTCAAAGTTGATCAATCAAAGTTTTTGTAGGTACGTCAAAACTCATGCGCAGTAAAACTAAAATAAATGACTTGCTGCACCACCTTCGATGGCATATCATTATACACAGATGCACACCCACAATAATGTGCGGTCATCATTATACAGAGCTAATATTTCTATGCTTTTGTCATGAAATTCACCGTTCTATAAGTAAATCCCTAAAGTTAAAATGTAAATACCTATAATAGTCACGGGACCTGCCTTTTGACCCTACCAGGTCCGTAAGTTACAATAATGAACTGCAAGCATACAATGGGCTACGTACGTTTCGCAACGTACACGCCATAAACAACGCGGTTTGCGGTGACGTGGACGCTGTGACGTACGGCCGCCATGTTGTTTTCTAATGACTCAATATTGTGTTTTATAATTATAAATCGATATTTGTTTTGTTACTGCAATTTGATCTATTTATGATTAATACATTACCCAGTAAATTATGATCTGATGTAAAAAACTACTACGTTATACAATTACAATGCTACATAATGACAAGATTTTAAAGACAAGAAGACATTTTATATAGTTATGTAATTAACTGTTCCTCGAGTTTTATTCTTATTTTCATCATTATCCAAACTCATAATTGCAACAAAATGGGAGGAAATATGAGTCAATTAACACTTTTAGCTTTGTATGAAACTACTAGGCACCTTCTACCTACTACATACTTACATAAAGCGATCAGTCCTATCTAACTACCAATCATATAGACTCCTCTAATATGCAATAAATATACCCCATTAATAAGCCAAGACAATAGCTATCGTCCATTAGTCAAATTAGGCAAGTTTTGCCCTAAGTTGGCGTTATTTGTCATGTCACATGTTGGGGTGCGGGCAAGTCTTTCGGTAGTCAACTGTCTAAGAGTACGCGTTCATATTAATTTAGATGATGTGTAACGCGGTAATCTATAATACAAAGCTAATTAACTAAAGGGGCAGCCAATATCTTTAATTATTTGACTTGATTTAATTACAAATTTAGGAGATTGAAAACTTTAATCTAGAAAATGAATATGGAGGAAACTATATGCATTGTATTATACAATTTGTATTATGGACCTAGTTTACGATAGATGTAAACAGACGTAGCTACTGGGTAGGATAAGTAAATTCATAGAAGGTAGTAAAATAACCAAAAATTTATTTTAATTATTTATTTCAAGAAAAGCTGAAAACAATAATGTTTTTTTTGGAATAAATAAAAACAATACATACATAGTGTATACTATGGGTAAATTCAATACTTGTACACAGGGTGGCTAACACGTGCCCACGACAGACGTATGGCTCTCCGATGTATTGCTAATGAAGTTTTACCGCATACACGTTACACGAACTGATATTGATTGCGCTGCGCTATTGTAATCTGTAGGTGTCAGTTTCGGAGGACCCTACAGTGTGCGTACACTAACACCAATAAGTCTTCGTAATAAATTAAATTTTACCTAATTTTAACCGACGATTTCGATTAAATATGTGGTCTTTGATCTACTTAATTTAATTAACGTATTTATTTTTGTCATTTAATTTTGGAGAAAGTATTAGGATATGATTTCTATTTTCCATCTACATACATATACCTATTAAATGCTTGAAATAAACGGCACATTAAAAACAAACAAACGAATATATATTTTAAAACACGAGCTCGCTTCCTTTGAACATCAAAGGGATGGAAATAACTGTCCTCACTCCACTAGACAACTCAATTCGCAACGATAACAAGTGCCATTAAATTTTTTAACACATTTATTATACATCAATAAACAAAACCTTCGTATTGTACACCCGCGGGGGAGTGAGGGAGCAACCGACCACCCTACAAAATTATGTACGACGAACTGGGACTAATATATCAAGGGGAGGACGTGGCAGACTAAGGAGAGAGTATTATGGGGTGGGCCGGTGGAATACTTAAGAACCCTGGTGACACCCCATTAAAACACACGTCCTGCATTTTTGGCCAGACGTTTTCATTTGCAAACGTACTGGAATTGGATTTGGAATCCGGGGTTTAAATTTATCAAATTGTTGCCGCGTTCCTTCTTTGCATTTTTATGCGTCCCTTAGTTGATTATATTTAATTAGGAGATATGAAAATAAGCGGTGACCCTAGAGGTACCCTTGTAGCTTAATTAACTAAGAAAAAGTCTTGTAACATTTCCGTTTTATTACTTTTAAGCGTACTCGGGTATCAGCTTCATTAGTCATATTTTAACCTTAAGAAAAATAATTGTGAAACACTATACGGTTCCCGAGCAGAGACCGGTCATAAACATTTCAGCGTGTCGCAGCGATGCAACCTAAACGATTGCAGCGGGCCGATATTACATCGAAACGAGGCGCGAACGCCGCACGCATCCGGAATCATAATTCCAAAATAACTTCCAACATGCCCCCCTCCCCCCGAGTTCCCGCACGTTTTTTGGATAAACTGGAATCCCCGTTAATTCCCAAGATAGACATAATTTGGAATTGGATCCATCTATCCTGCGCGGTACGAACAAAAATAAGTTAGCGGCCCGTGTAGCGGCGGATTTATGTGGGCGAAAACAAAGCGGCGCACATATTGGCTATATAAAAGTTTTTGTAGGAAGTTGAATTTTAAAAGACATAACTATCTCTTATCAAATATAAATACTGAAAAATTAAAATAGACGGACAAATCAAAAATGGTATCTATTTTTGATTTGTTTGTCTATTTTTTTTTAAACCATAGTTAGGAACTTTTGGACTACATATATGTATGTAGTTGGGATGTTTTGTACGGTACCAAATAATTTAAAGATATGGTGTGTCTTTTTAATTTTTCTGTGACAATTTATGTCAAATATTTTATTAAATATAAATAAGTACAATTTCTTTGATTTCCCTATGTACTACATACATTCAATATTTCTCACCTAAATGTATTAAATAGTTAGCTATTTAATTACTAGCTAATAAACTAGTCGTGTTTAATTCCTAAAAGTACATTTACGTTCTCAGGTTGCAATGTAAAAAAGATGTAAATGAATGATGTAGATGTAAGATGTGGATTTAAGATGTAGATGTAAAATGTAGCTGTAAGATGTAGATGTAAGATGTAGGTGTAATATGTAAAAGATGTAAGTGAATATTATAGTTGGCATCGCAAAAACAGCTTTAAAACGAAATACCTAATTACAGTCAACATTAATTTAACGACTCATAAAACTACAATATAAACAGAACATAACCGTTTAAAGAATCGTTCATAAAAAGCAGGTTGACCCTTGAAGTTTACGAGCGATCCTCGCGCTTAACAAGTCATAAAGCCGTAAAGCCGGCTCCATTCACAACCGTCTACTATGTTTACTTACCGTTCTAAATGCTAATACCGGTCATAGTTGCATGCCATTTTAAGCCTTATGTAATGAGCGAATTTGGCGAAATAATTTTTGCTTGAGTTCAGGAATGCGAAATACTTAGAGGTGTTTGGTGATGATGGTATATATATTAATGACAATCATAACTTATAGGAAAGTAGGTACATTATGATAATTTATGCTAATGTAATGAATAACGTGTGGCTTTTTAATTGTTTAAAAAGCTATAGGTACTGAATTAATTAAAATACATTTAACATTTTAATTTCATACAAATAGTATAAGTCGTAACTACCTACAGCTAAAACTTTAAAATACATTCATATCATCGAAAAAAATATATTTATCGGATAAAAATCTAAAAGTCTGAAGCGTTTTGAATAGATTATTTAAAAAGCAGCCTTGCGTCGTAGAAAATAAAATTATTTTTTCTAAACAACAAAACACTTCACTTTTACGTCGTATCTATATACGACGTTAAGCGAAGAAGCATCCTAAATTTGGTTATTCGTAGGATGACGTTATACAGACATGCTCAAATACAGGGTGTTTTATTTCACCTTTGACACTTTAATCCATTTTGTTCCTTCCTATCTCTCCCCAAGGACGAGGGAAGAATTTTTTCGGCATAATTATTATTTTGAATTTAAAATTACTTCCTTATTTATCGCCCACAGACTCCCTTTAGGACAATGGTTGATATAAATAATTTCCTGCGACAGTTTACTTGGTAATTATTTAAAATTGCGATATATATATATAGGTGTAAGCAAGACGGGTGATTAAGATAATTGCAAACATTAGGTAGCTTTTACTGACAAGTAGGTAATACTCGTAGAGTAGTGAATTATGTGGCTGTCAATTTAATGCATACATTTTGTAGATAATGTTAGGTCTCAGAATGTGTGTCAGGCGTCATGGATTGTGTAGAAACGATAAATATTCATTTACAATTTAAAATAGGGATTTTGTAAAATTCACAGGGTTAACGAACGAATTTCATGATTTTATCTATACAACAGTTTACATTTAAAAGAAGGTAATTTGATAAATAAAATAATTAACTTTAGTAACAATTACATTTTAATATATAACTGTATATTCAGGATTTCTGTTCTGTGTCGTATAAGGAAGGAGATCAAAAAGCAATAGCACACCATAAGAATTATATTTTCTCTAACTCTCACAAAAACTTACACGTTAGCCTACAGAAAGTTAACCCATAAGTGACAGTGACGACGGCCGAGGTCGGTCTAGCGATTCTTTTTATGGGCAACTAAGAAAATTGGCTCATTAATCTTAAAGATAAATGTCCAGTTTTCGGGCATCTTATCAGGGCCGGGAATGAAAGTGTGCCTAACTGTTAACGGTGCACGATAATGTATCGATCGGCTATGTTCCGTTTCACACAACCTTGATTATACCGCCGTTTGAATAAGGCTAGGTTTTGAATTAGTTCGGATTTAAAAAAATAATTAAAGAATGAACTAATTTGGATAACAAGAAGACTTAATCAAATAATCGAATAATCCGGCTACACAAGCTACATATTTTATTCACTTTAGAAGTGGAAACAATGATAATAATGTGAAATTAAATTACCTATAGGTATAGCTGTTTAATTTTGACAATTTTTGAATAATTGTAGCAGGTATAGATGTTAGAATCCAAAAATAAATGTAGGTAATTGTGTTATCGTATCCAGTCGACAAAGACATAATTATTGTAATGTGTAGTTTAATTAGGTATGATAAAAAATATAACTAACGTTTGCCAATAATAAACCGAGCGCGCTTTTATATAGAATTTCATGATTCTCTAGAAATGCTATTGTATCCACTTTAATACATAATGCCATTCAATCATCTAAACAAAACTACGCAGGGTATTTGATTTATTCCCTGTTCTCTGAGCTAACGAGTTTATTAATTACGTTTTAATTATAATTATACCGACCGAGACTTATTATTGAGTCATTATTTGAAATACCAACATCAAATACATATTTATTATGAACATTATTATACTTACTATTTCATTCCAACCGGAAATGGCGTAAGTATAGAATTTTAAATACCTAAGAAAACAATTGCACGTCACAAAAAGGGAAGTCAGTATACCCAGTATCACGGGTAAAGAATTAAGTTCAAAGTTCGCCACATAAATCCGAGGCTACGAGTTAACTAAAGCCGGGCTGAGCAAAGTTACCCAACTATTGTATAGGCACGCTACTTCTTTAACTATTCTTATTTTTTACTTTAACCTTTAGAACATTACATTACAAACATTAGACAGTTTGCTTTGTTTCGCTCGTCCTTTGTTTATGGGTTCATCGACCTATTAATTCATGTGTAAGTATTATGCCAGAAAGGGTATAAACTAGAGCGCGCTTGACAGACGACTCGGCTCAATCGATGTCTCAACGACAAGCATAAAGCACTCGGACAAAACGTCTCCATTGCAGACCATCTCCCACCCCGCTCCCACACATCAACCAGGACACACGCGTGAAAAGAACAACAAGTAATTGTAGTGAAGTATGTGGCAGGGACGCCTGTTAACCTCTCAAAGGTTCGCCGCAGCGGCCAGACGTCCGCATTTTTAAAGTGTTAACCAATAACCAAAACGTCACGAACGATGAGGAAATCACATTCGTTAAACCTTAATATGATCAGAACAGAATCACCTTGAGAAACAAAACTTGATTCTAAGGAAATCGTGATCTAATCGTTCATTTCAGTAGTTGATACGGAATTTATTCGGTCGGGGAAGTAGGAATGAGAAGTGGGCTAGTGAGGCGATAAATCTTGTCGATGTCGCGGGTTGTCGCGCGTCGGGTTAAAAGCTCGATAACGGAGACGGCACAGCACACACCCACCCGAGGCCCGAGCCTCGCCAACAATAACCCGGCTTTGTATTGTTTTATTTGTGCGTTCCGTGGCGCGGCCCGACCAGATATCCGCCAAGCATTTTATGCATAAAAATATCGATATATAATTGCTTCATTACGTCGCTGTGTTGGTGAGTAAAATATGTGGGAGTCGTATACAGGAGGCACCGTTTTGGACGGGATTAACTTTGTGGCAAGATTATTTTACTATGCAGTTTACCCAACCGTTTAGTCGATATAGGCTGATGTGTTTAAGACACTAAGGCGGTTTTCACACTGCTGCGGTTTCCGAACGAACGAGATAGCGCTATGCATGTCTATAGCGCTGTCACGTTTGCACACCGTCGCCGCACCCGGTTGCGGCGCCAGTGTGATAATCACCTAAGTTAACACTTCATTCTCGCAAGTCCGATAAAACTACCGATGAGTAGGTGAGTGCCTAATTAATTACCTAATTTACCTATTCATCTCAGATTATATTTAACGAAATTACGATTTGAAAAAAAAAATTGAGGAATTTAAACGATCTTCTCTTTTCGAACTGTACTTGCGTGCAGCAAAATAAATACGGTCTGATGCTTTATGTCAATGCAGAAGATGGTTACCATGTCTGGTTACATAAGTACTTAAGTAGATGCTAATATCATACTAATGCTTATTCAAGATAAACTTATTTTTTGAAGAGTAAAGCTCAAAGTTAGCAAGGTAGTCTTGCATGCACCAATAATACGATCATCGTCATCCTCTAGTAGTACAGTAAAGATACGGTTGCGTCAAACATTAATTTTTCTACTCCAGCACTTCTATATGCTAATTAAATGACTGATAGTGGTATCTAAAACTACATCATTTAAGTGAAGGCGCTAAAGTCTATTTGTCTATAGGTACTTTCTATAACTGCTAGCAGTCACACAAAACATATTGTGCAACTGTTTTTGTTTTTTTAATACACTGACTTCCAGGTGCCATGTCTAAAAAGGGTTCGTTCTTGTTTACAATATAAATTATATTTTCAAATTGATATACACTTGAAATTATTTTTGCACAAACTATGATAAAAACATTATCATGTCTTTTTTAAAGTATTAATATCTTAAATTATTTAGTTTCATATTTATGAAAAGCATAATAGTACTTTAATGTAAACTTTTGCATTGAGAGTTACTTGAACGAAGCCATATTTTTTTGCAATTAAAAACCAACTCGTGATCTGTCTATGACATTTAGTAAAAAGTTAATATTTAAAAAGTTTCAACACAATGTACGGCTTAATTTTTGTATTTAAACTCGTATATTATGTTAATATCAAGAAGTTTATGTTAATTTTGATAAAATAAGTGACAAGAAAACTTCACAGTGAATATCCGAAGACTTCGGCACAAAAGTAAGAGTTATTAGTTGATAAAAAAAATCTTAAAACAAAATTGATTTATGTACTCGTGATACTTAAGAACTTTAAAATTATTTATTAATTAAGTTTTTGCTACTGTCGTAGAAAAAGTTTCGTGTGCAACGGTACATAATTAGTTCTTAAAATTCTCGGGTCTGTTATTACAAAATTCGGCTTCGCCTCATTTTGTAACTTCGACCCTCGAATCTTAAGAACCCTTATTATGTACCTGTTGCAAATACTATTATAATAGCCTGATTTTTTTATTATTCATTCTTATGGAATATTTATAGATAATATATGCAAAAATCCTACCAACTTTCCATCCGGAAGTAGTTAAATAGGTAAAAAAATATATATAAAAAATTTGATTATTTTTATTTACAATAATATCAATTATTTTTATTTGTAAATATGACGATATTTAAGTCTTCTTTCTGTTTAAAGCGAAAAACAAGCAACCGTGTCCATGTAAAACCACATAAATAACAAAATGTACGGTATATATCCTAATTCGTTAGAAACAAATAGTAATAATTGGTAACTAGTTTGTTCTTACACATTTGAAATGAATTAGAAACTATATATTCATTAAAATCCTACAAGAAAAACGCTTGTAATATGTGTGTACATATTTGTGGCGGTTAGCGAATAACGATATTTTGTAGGATTTCATTGCGTTAATAATACTTGTATCATGATATATCTGTTACACTAAAAATATTAGCTATTATTAATTATTTCCAATTCCCCATACTAGCCAATACCTAATATAAGAAAAACATAGCGGCCGCACGGCTAGTGCCTGCTTACTCTGTTTGCAAATACCTACCTGTTATTGCAAATGGAGTAAACAGACACTCCCACAGCCACATAGGTACGTACCTAAATTAATAGTACAATGGTGTAGGGTAAAATAAGTTTTCTGCCAACAAGCAGTTTGGCAGATTGGTGAAATTGATTAAATGTATCTCTTTTTGTGAAAATAAAGAATAAAGAAAAAAAAAGCTGCCCGTAAAATGACTGTAGTATGGGTGTTTGTCCGGCAATTTTACTAAATTATTTATACTTCCGGATTGCAAGTCAAACAACTTACCGACCCTCTACCAGCGCTCTCACCAATAATCTTCTTCTTCTTCATGTGCCATCTCCGTCCAGGAGGTCGGCGACCATATGTCTATATGTCTCTCTATCTTCAGTCATGAGAATTGGTCGATCTATGCTCTTCACCTCTAACCAGTCTCTTATATTTTTAGTCCATGAAGTGCGCCTGCTACCGCGGCCTCGCTTCCCTTAAATTTTCCCTTCAATTATTAATTTTAGTAGATTGTATTTATTCTTTCTGTATGTATGACCAAAATATGATGTTTTTCTTTAACCAATAATATATCAATATAATTTTATTAAACATCGATTTCAAGGTTTAGTTCTTGGATCACCCTGTAGCTGGTGATCAGAGGCGAGTCTGTGGTGTCTGTCGGTCCTGTCGCTATCGTAGTATCGCCTCTGCCACACCGTTGCTTTATGGTGCCAGCGTCGGTGTAATATTTCACGGGAAACGCACACCGTGATTCATATAGAGACTTTTTCAACTTTATAAGCAAGGTGCTGGTGCATTTTGATGCGGGTTTTATTAATAATAAATTTTGGAATTCGTTTGAATTGGTTTTTACATTTGAAAGGCTGGTATTTGTTGGTGTAAGATAAACTTATATGGTGCTTGTTAGTGATTAGAATCTATTAACGATGATCATTAGTTTCTAAAAGTTCAATCAAAGACTGTACGTAATTAAAGTTAATCCCACTTTAAAGCGCGGCTAGCTTCGTTAGTGATGGTAATGACAAAAAAACCATGTCCCGTAGCCATGCTAAAGCTTGTTGCTCGAAGGCTTGAAATTGAGGCGGCCGCGCCTGCGTCGCTTGTCAGTTATAATTGGCTGAACTTGTCGACCAACTCGTAGCCAACTTTTTTTTCCCCGTCGACATTACTCTTCGTCTCCCGCGAGAGACGTAAATTGCGAGCACAGAGCCCGTGCAAACAAGCCCTGATGTGATGCATGAATACACGAACACGGTATTGTTTTATTAAAATTCAAATTTCGAATAGAATTTCTAACCGGCAACATTGGGGGTAAATTGGGTTCGAATTTGGAACGGCCAATTCGGATGTTACGTGACATGACGTTATTAGGTTATGTTCTGTTTCACGTTGTTTTTTAGTCGTTTGTATGGACATTCTGTTCATTGTCGGGCAACACCCGTGGCCGGCGAAGCCTTTACATAATTCATAGGAATCGTTTATGCATATCGACACAAGTGACATGTGTTGTGTTTTGCATCGATTGTTTTACTCAGCAAGATGGTATTACAATGTTCGCGCACTTTATTTTTAATATCGTTTGGAGTCGATTGTTTCAAATTGTCAGTGGCGAATTTTATTTTTAACTGAAATAGGCTTTTAGTTGGCGTCTGCAGCTAACCACTTGCGCGTTCTTTTAGCGGAACAACTTTTATTTAAGCCTTGTAAATATCCGCGCTAGTTTTTTGCCTGTCTGAGCTTAGTTGGAAAATCTCGAGTTAAGCCAAAAAATTGTACGCTTTAAACTAAATTACATAAATCTACATTAACTGGAGGTAGTTTATGTCGGATTGTCTTATAAGTTTCTAGTTTTAAAATTATTTTTGAAATGAATTACCTTCCCTAAAAAATATTTTAGGATATCTAGTTCTGTCATACCTAAAGTTACCTTAAAAAAATATATATACATATATCCAAGTACCTAGGCCAAAAAAGTCTGTGGAATGGGAGGTTTTATTGATCAGTTTTTTCTCGTATCTGACTTTTGCATATACATTAGTCAAGTGAAAGTATGATTTGATTATGTTTTTGTATTGAACTGAAAGCTCGTCGGAGTGTAATAAATATCCGAGTGCACTAGTTTATAATTGGTTAGCCGAGAGTTTAATGAGCATTTCCTTTGCCTTAGGAAATGATTGTTCACCGTTGTGTATTTGACCATAGTTTCGTTTTTGCATAAACATTCTAGATGTATATACTTACTACTTATTAGGGGAATTGATTTGAGAAATAAATTTTAAACTTAACTGACGGTAATTTCAGTTGATTGTTATTTATACATACATTCATACATTGAAGTTTTTGTGGCAGAAATGACAATTAACTAGGGACTTCCTTCCGATATCAAATTTATTGATAATGTTTCGAAGTGACATTTCATAGCATAATCAGTTTACCGGATAATAAGTAACATTTCATCATACAGTTTAATGAATACTTATTAAACTGTATGATGAAATGTTACTTAATATGTTCTAGTATTTTAGCACTTAAAAAAAATTACATAAAATGATTTTAAGAACTAAAATATAACGGGTGAAAACAGTATTCTTAATACATTTATAAAAACTTTATGCTGTATATTTTAAAATAATATATGTATGCAACTTGCAAATTGATATTATGTGTATCATATAAGCATATATTAATATCGTTGGGAACTCCCTAGGACATTTTCTTTCATACCACTAAAAGTTTTATGTCTGTCATTGATTTATTATGTGACATCTAGGACACATTTTGTGCGCCATGTTTGGCGGTTGACAGCTGTGACTGAATCAAAGAGTAGTATACGTGTAGTGTTTTTCACTACAACTTTTGGGACAAAAAAAATCTTAGGAATTTCATCGCCTGTTACTCAATGATGTCTGTACATATTTCATAGATTCTTTAGATAGATAAAAATGAGATATAATAGAAATTTTCACGCAGCCCACAAAGTAATTTTAGGTAAAAACGATGTGATTTAACTAATAGTAGAACCATGTTTACGGAACACATTTAAATTACTTGGATTTAAAATAATAATCATAATTATTATAGTTGTCGTCTTTTCGCTTATCGTCTTGACCCGTCTTCACCTCTGACAGATTCGCATGCCGATAAACGGCCAGTCTCACTGGACCCCTCGCTTTACTGAAATATGGAGGAATATTATTAACGTGAGAGGTCTTAGTAAACTAGTGGGTCTCTAAATATATAAAATAGGTAAATATGTGACAGATCGCTTGTATCATTAAGTGTGATTGACGAACGATCCATGATAAGAGTTAATTGTTGTGACATAAGCTTTATCAGTCTCTAATGTTTATGGGCGACTTCTGACACTGAAATTTCTTTTTATCATTGTTTGATGGTGATAATTATCAATTTTATTTGATACTCTATGGGAAGGTACCTAATTTAAATATTGGATTGTGGAATTAAATCAATTGGACAGATTGACGAAAAATGGGAACGCATTTGTTCAGCAGGGAGTAGGCTAAGGCTAGTAAATATTCTGATAGTATATTTTTTTAATTCCGCGTAGGTATGAAGAAAATAATTTAAATAAATATTTTATTTTATTTTATACCACGACGGTGGCAAACAAGCATACGGTTCGCATGATGGTAAGCAGCTACCGTAGCCTATGGACGCCTGCAATTCCAGAGGTGTCACATGCGCGTTGCCGACCCTTTACAAAAAGGAGGATTCACTGTGTTGACGGCTGAAGGAACAAGAGGGTCCCTCATCGTCAACACGTGGTCCTCTTTGTCTTATATAAATAAGAATATTGATGGGATTATAGGACAAGGTTTTATTAGGTATATGTAGATATGTTTGATTTATGTAATTACATACATAAGGGACTGAGTATAATAAATTATTTCTTGATCCCACCGAGATCCCAGAAAGATTGTAAGCTGATATCAAGATGCTCGCTGATATCACCAATAAAACAGGCAATTTAAATTCGGCTCAACCGTATTCTAAACTAACTCCGATCAGTCACGGCTCACTATACATCTTCAGGATCCCCTAGCCAGCATAAATAACGCGGATCTTGTTAAAACTTGCGGTGGAAAAAACGCATTTCCTTATTTTTAAGCGTCTCCCCTTACAGCTTCTACATAAATATGCAGATATGCGTTCACCTGGCTAAAGAGGCCAAATTTAGGGCCAATTTATAGCCAGAAATATTGTAAATTTGTAAATACGTTTAGTACAGCGTACGTTAAGTAGATTTGTGTGAGCGTGCTTTCGCATAAGCAGGTTTAACGGTCGCTCATTTCCCGCTGTGTACGTAGGCCCTTAAACGATTTGTCATTATCTGATAATGAGACGGTTAAATTGTATCGTGTTGGAAGTGCTTCATTTCTCGTGTAACGTGTAGTTTTCTAAGTGAAGCATCTGGTTATATAACTAAGCTTTCTATTTATATTGGGCAAAGATCTAGTGATGCTGAACCCACACAATTATTTTAAATATTTTTTGTGGTGACCAGAAAATGTAATAATTTACGGCAGTTTGTTTCAATGATGAAGGTAATGTATAATATTTGCTGATATTTTGATATTATGTCCTACAACATTTTAGTAATTTAAATAATTGCGAAATACGTAAACTTACCTAGGTACACTGAAAAAAAATATTATGTTTGCTTCAATGAAGATCTTATTTAATGTAACATGCATCTTGACCGCATATGAGCCTAATAAGATCTTGTCTGTTGAAGCTAAGAAAACTTAGTAAAATTTATCATAAAGTTAGATACAGTAAATAAATATATTTTTATGCCAAACATTTTTATAGTAACTAAGATAAAATGCATCTTAGTTGGACTTATTTTTTTTCAGTGTAGGTACTATCTGATAAAAAATTATAGTGTTTAGCAGTATCTATAACTATACCTTATGTAAAGCTATACCTATTTATTAAAATGTAAGTAAGTACCAACTTATTTATAACTATGATCATATTCTAAAAGCATTCCAAAGTTTTAGTTATCTAATTTGCTTCGATAACATATGATTTATACCAGCCACATGACAGTACGTCAGTTAAAACAAACGGTGATGCAATTATCATATTATTCATTATTATTCACCGAGATAGCCGTCTGTCAATCACACATGTTTTCAGAGTAATTAGTGAGTAATAATTATTTATATATTGTAATGTAATGTTTAAAGTAGCATTTCTAACCTAATAGATATGGATGCACAGAATTTTTATCAAAACCTTTTCTCTATGAAAAAATCTTTATCCCCTTTAGTATGCGGCGGTAAAACGAAGTGTTGCCTGTTAAATATAAAGTAATTATATATCAATTCCATTAGTCGCCTATTCTATTAAAATACATTTTTTATTTTACTCCCCTTTATCGAAAAACTTAAAGCGCTAGCCCAAATATTGCATAAAATAGGTAATCCTCTTCTACAATACGTACATAATTAAGTTTCGATAATCAAAATATCGTAGGTACTTATAAAAGCTGCAGCAAATAGCTATTACTAAATTAGGTACCTACTTACTTACTAAACTACTCATAAATGTAATTAAATATGTTGTTCTTTTTAAAATAACTATCAATTAAAACACTTTGTTAATGTAGGTAACCTACACATATGTGTATAAGTTCTTTTTATCTTCGCTTCACACTACCTATTGATTTGTAAATGACCTAAATTGAGAGCAACGGCTTATTACCAACTAGTTACCTAATTCTTCGTAACACACATGTTCGTAGGTACGTATGTATAGTATAACTGACCGTAGTAAAGGTTTAGTTCAGATATGAGAATTCAGCGGCAGCAAAAAAATCTAGGCATCAATTCGATATCAATCGCTACATGTCTTGCTCACACAAATATGCTGCGCTTAAAGAGTGAGTGCACGATAATATCAAAATTTTGAAACGTCATTACGAATAAGGCCGCCGGTTTAATCGGAAACACGTTGACGGTATAATCTTATTAACGCCTCGTTGTGAAAGCGGCGGGATTTAGACTCGCATAAACAGTCGAGATTTGGCTGAATTATGACGGATTAAAGCGCCGGAAGACTAATTAGGGTTTTTGACGGTGTGTAGATAGCTAGCCTTGATAGTTATGCCGTTATAAGCGTTTAGAAGCTTATGTTATACTAATATGATGGTATATTCAGAGAATAGGACCCGGGGTATGTCCTTAAACTACGTCCGGACCTGGGTATGTCCTTAAACTACGCCAAAAAGAGAGGTATGGGCACTGCGAATGGCATCTCGCTAAGTGTGGTAGGGCACGTTCAGCGAATGTCATCGCTCAAATCTGGAGCAGAGCCCGACTGGGGAAGTACCTCCACCTTACAGAAAACCACAGCCAAATAGCACTAGACCCTACTCATAGTGTTGTGTTCCTGCTGGTGAGTAAGGTTGCCAAAGAGCTCAAAGAGGACCCAGTGTGTTGACGATGAGGGACCTTCTTGTTCCTTTAGTCGTCAACACAGTGAATCCTCCTTTTTGTAAAGGGTCGGCAACGCGCATGTGACGCCTTTGGAGTTGCAGGCGTCCATAGGTTACGGTAGCTGCTTACCATCAGGCGGGCCGTATGCTTGTTTGCCACCGTCGTGGTATAAAAAAAAAAAAAAAAAAGATACAGTTTATTTTTTATCATATAAAAGTTTTTGTGAGCAGGAGAAACGAGAAAAGACATGTTTTAAAAAAAATCTGCTAAATTAAGCAACCGAGCTCGGTTGTGTGATGAAGTGGATATCACACTGAAATAAGTACTACCTACCTTATTTCGCAGATTTTTTTAAAAACATGTCTTTTCTCGTTTCTTCTGTTCGCCAAAACTTTTATATCATATAAAATTCAGACCTTATTTATCTGTGACTGTCATTTTTTAAATCCTTATTTCTTTAATTAAATATGTTATTTTTCATGTAGGAATGATACATGAATACTGGTCTAATTTGATTAAATTGTTCACGGAACGATTTTAGGCGTATTATGGCGGCCATACGTTGCAATGAACTGCAAATATTATTCTATGATGCAGCTATTAATGAAGTAAAATGCTTGTGAGATCTTTGGTTTCATAACTATAAATATTGTTTGAAGACCTACTGTCAAATATAATGTGTATGAAATATAATACAAATCAATTCAAAAAGTAACGTGTACAACGGCTACGTTTTAAGCTTTACACATGTAGGTAGGTACAATAAGTATTATCTTAATGATGTACTTAATAGGTATACTTTTATGAAAAAAAAAAAACGCGTTTTGTATTCGAATATCGACGGACATTAACTGGTCGAATATTTTATTGAACTCAAGATAACTTATTGCTGTTAAATAACAAAACATGACACAACGCTGTAATCGAGCTTATTAATTTAAATTGACACATTATTTTAAATAAGGTCACTCGCTACTTGCGGTTAATGATTTTAGTGGCGTTCATATAAAAACCTACATCATCTATAGGTCATAAGTAAAGAGATAAGTTAAGAAAGTAGACATGGGTCGTTTACGAGTGAGTGATTTAAATGAACTGTCTTTTGATTCAACTCACTCACTCTTCAACTCACTGAAGATTTAACTCGCTCAGTAATTCATCTATCTCAGTGATTACAGCGTTACTTGCTCGCTCTTTCTCACTACCCCTTCGAATGAGCCGGCCGAGTCAAACGAGTGATACGATGCGATTGAGGCGAATATGCGACCAGATCCACTGAGTGAAATGAGCGAAGTGAGTGATACATATCTCCGCGAGCGAAAGATATGAATAATCTTTTCAATTCAGTGAAGCGTTTTGCGCATCTCTACTTGAAATACTAATTTTTAGTTCTACAATCACGGACTTTATGAGCCATTTACGGTTCAAGCTATTTTCTTTTGTTTAATACTTACTCTATGCTATGACCAGTGTAAAGAGAACCCATTATCTCAACACTTAAGGCCGTAATCGTACCTACTCATAATGTGCATACCTAAATGGCTTATTTTATAAGTACCTACATATATATATAAATTCGGCGTTAAAATTATGACTTACATGCACACGTAAGCGTTAACTATACAAGAGGAAAAAAATGTTATATGACTCTTTTTTTCCCATTCCGTATGTCCCATATCTTAGAGAATTCACCCAACCGGAGCGGCCATGTCCGTCATTTTCTATACAAAAAAAGTCTGCTGATTTTTGAGGGGGAGGGGAACGTCAAATGTATGGCTGTTCGTACGTAACGTACAAATAGCCACGTCAGATAAACGTCAGTCCATACAATAAATATGACCACGGGTCATGTGTTTTCGGCAGAGGGGAATGTCAATGGCCGCTCCGGTTGGTTGAATTCATTAAGTCCCATAGTTACAGTTAAATGCGAAGACTTGAAAGGTTGGGTTGGTCACGTTTAAACTTTGGTTGAAGAACAAATATAACGCAATAGAGCAAATGTCACAGTGGCGTTTCTCACACATGCTCATATAACATTTGTAAATTCTAGTGTTGATTGATTTCGAGATATTAGGTGGGTACAGTCTCCGGCAATAGTATCTTCCTACACGAAGGCCGCAAAAATATGTGACACGCTCTTATGGCCCTACAAATGAGAGCGTGTGACATATTTTTGTGGCCTTCGTGTAGGAAGATACTATTGCCGGTGACTGTACACACAATTAATTTAATTACTACATTAATGCTAAAATATATTTTTTTAGAATCGATTTATAAACTACAGGAAGTATTTTTACTACAGCTTTCAAGTGCTTAATTAGTGTTTTGTTAAGCCTCACCAAACACAATATAACCTGAGTTAATGTTAGTAAAAGCTGTAAAAATATTGTTAATTGGATTTACAGCTTTAATCCGCGATTTAGTTGTGAAGGTGCTGTCAAGAAATGAGTGTTGTACACGTCGACACATGTCATTAGGTTGACAGTAAGTCATTACGCATGTTTATGATTATAATATTAAAATAAAAGAATTTAACAATAGCTAGGAAGGAACATTGGATGTTTAGTTCGCGTTTCGTTTAGTCTCATTAAGCACTTTGTAAATCACATGAAAAAGCTATATAAATATTTTACTATTTAGTTTTACGGCATTAAAATAACCATTGTTATAAAATAATGGCGCCAGTACACGCTTACTCCAAACAGAAAAAACGCTCCAAGCGATTTCGCTTGACATCCCCTCCGACAGCCTACCTACCTACATACTTAGGTTTAAGGCGAGGCCTGGTGTTTTTGTGCTCAGAAGATTTAAAATCTTAATCTGAAAATTTGTTTAAGGGACCAAGTTTTTTGAAGGCGGAAAATACGATTAGAAACAATTTCCCCGATAGTTTTTTTATATTCAAATAAAAAAAATGTCGAATCGTCTTTTAAATTAAAACTGCAGGCATACCTAAAATATTTATATGCCAAAACGGTAAAATTTTAATATGATATGGGCATTAGACATTACCTAGTTCTAGTTTCTGCGATGAGGAATTTTCGATTAACATCATAGATTGTCTAATTTTCCGTGATTAGACCAACAAATCCAGTTGTAACGAGAGTTGCAGCTCTCTTTCGTGTATATGTTCCGTAAATAAGTCTCTTACTTTGAAGAGAATTTATACAGGCCCGTAAAATAAATGGCAGTCGGCGTGAGCTTCGACCGATATCGCTCTGAGCGTTTTTTCGTGGCTCTCGGGTTAAGTTAAACACGTGTTGACGTAGAGGCGTGCCAAGTTTTTCTCAGAACACAATCAATAACTTGAAGGGGTGAATTAAAAAGTGCGCAAGTGCTAACAGCATTTGCACACGCTACCTCTTGTTCATTATCGGCGAGTGCGAACATTCAGTTGCATGCTTTTTACTTTGGCGCCACAAGGATTCTTGGGAATAGGTTCGTTTAGAAAATTGTAGTGATGTAAAATGGTGGCTTAATGCTATTTAATTAAAAATGTATTTATTGAGATGATATATTCTACAAAAATATTGACTAGAACATAACTAAATAGGTAGATAAGCTAAAAAAATCTGCAAGTAGTTACGCTTATCATTATAGCACATTTGAATATCATGAGGACAAGATATTTCTTTAATGTATCTATTACTACAAAAAAATGCCATTTACATCTTAAGAATTGTTCTTCGTCTTGATTATTGTTTTACTTATCATGAATATTTATCAAGAATATGAATAATTAATGATATATAATTTATAGTTTTATTAAGTTTAAGTTAGTAGGTATCGTTGAGATTGCATGCAGTTTTGAAATTATTGGAAGAAATAATTAAAGTAGGCGAAGTTAATAATGAATAAGTTATATATAATATCAATGGCATAAGTAAGTATACCTGCCTTACCTCATTACCTATAACAAGCAAATAAATAAATGTGACGTTTTCAATCCAAAGGTACATCATTGTCGCTTGTTAATAGAGTTTATTTTTAGATCATTTTTTATGGCAGTAACGCCTTATTGACAACCGACAGTGATGTACCTTTGACGACACAAAAACGTGACAAATATTATTTTGACACTATCTTACACAAATCCTAATATTAACTATAAACATTAATACTTACGTGCGTTAATTGCGAATAGAGTAGGCCCACCTCGTGAAGTTTCGACCTGAGATTAACTTGTTTATCCCTTGATAGCGAACTTTGACAATATCCCCGACGTACATTCCCGGCCCGTAATGCCGTGCGTACCGGCCGGGAAATTTGCATTTTGCACCCGTGATAAGTGGTCGGATTACACGGGATTCCCGAACGGCCTCTGTTTGTCCTGAAATAAAGGGATGTTAAACTTTTTTCATGGTAATTTGGGTCACCTTCAGCAACGATCGCTGTAAATTTGTTTAAGTAGGCTTAGGTCCGGCCCGTTTGTACAAATTATAATGTTTAACATGTGCTTAGCTAATTTCTGGACGGATTTACAGCTCTGTTTGTATTTGGATTTAGTGTGCTACCATTTTGAAATTGACTTATTTATACAGATAGGTAAGATCCTGTCTCACGCTTCTAAATTATCTCCACAACGACTAGCATTTTCTTAAAAGTTAAATGGAATATTTATCATTAAAATTAACGTTTACTCAGGCCATAAACATAAAAAAGTACCTATGTACCGTCCAACGGAACTTCGTCGTAAGTCGCCAGGGCTATTTTTCCATGGCATGATTAATGTAAGCCACCACAAACGCAGTTCCCGGCTTACTTCCAAAATTTCCACACTAAATCTCGCCTTTCGTTTCGCTTCTTTTGCCCCAAGAACTTGGCAGCGTATTTTATCTGTGTAATGCAAGCGGTGCACTGTATAAATAGTTAGCATCTCCACAGTTCTAGCGCGGAAGCGCTTAACGAATGCCTTTCAGCGGGCTCATTGTAATGTTTATTGTTATTTAAATATAAAGGAACCTACCCCTACCCCTACCTGTTCTTTAAATGACAAGGCTCAACTAGTTACAATTATACTTACATTGCTGGCACCTGTTAATATAAAAAACTATTTTGAAATATTTTGCACTGGTTATAGGGGACATTGGAAAACCGACGCTAGGGATCGCAGAATCGATGAAACAAATACGAGTACAATAGTTTGTTATTATTGTTATTAAATCAAATATATTGTATGAGTGGAATGCCCCACTTTAAAAACATGCAAAAATAATTATGAAAAGTACATTTTGTAATAACAAAGTAATGGTTCTTTTTTTCTTTGAAGGTTTAACTTTTTGCACACTTAGTGTTTTTCTTCCGGTACAATGTGACTAGAAGTAATAAATAATACCTACTGTACCTATATAGGTGTTGTTCTGTCTAGTAAGTACAAGTTTACTGAATAACCTCTACATGTTAACAATAGTCTTATAAATAAAACATAAATATAGTTAGGTAGGTAGGTATGTGTTCTATATGTATAACTACTTATATAAAGTAGGTAGGTATAATAAAAATAATAAAGTAGAAAAACATGATCATTACTACACAAATATGCTATTAATTACCCACATTACGCCATTTAAAACATGTACCAGCATTCCTTAGTTTATAAATACAATATACGTTGTCCTATTTAAGATTCCGAGCCCAGTTCAGTCCAACAGTCCAAGTTCTACAATATCGCTCCGAGCGCACTCAAAGTTTTATCTGCACCTTTGATTTCAGCTCAACGACTTGAATAAATAAAATGTGCTGCTGCTAATAAAAACTTTGGAATAAAATGGCAGCTTGAATGTTTCCTTTTAGCGAAAGCTGCGGTTGCGGGGTTGAGAATACTTTAAATGCGATCAATAGGTCTTATATCTCGTTAAAGTAAAAAATATTGGAACTGAACATTTTTAACACTGGTTTCAATTGATCCCATAAGACGGCAGTAAGGTACCTGTTTAGTATAGGGTGATTGTGCTAGTTTTCGTCCACTCTTGTCAGTTTTCCGTCCATACTCATTTATATGTTTATCTTCAAGTTGTTCCCAAAATAAAGGCTTAAAATTAAAAAATCTACCAAAGAATAAACTATATTTACCTTAAAAAGTTTTTCCCATTTATTTGTAGCAGTTTAATCAAGTGGACGGTAAACTGGACCTGGACGGAAAACTAGCACAATTACCCTACCTACATAACTAAACGCCGATCTAATACGTAGGTATTAAAAAAATAGATATCTGCACACTTGCACAGTAGGCACAGTAACTTACAAATATGGGCCCATAGGCAATATTAAGTTGTCTAGATTATATATTTTTAATTATTGTGAATATTGTAATTATTTTTAATTTCTGATGCGTAATTTATTATATTAATCAAAAACTGAAAACAATATCTAGATAACTATCTAACTAGTTAGGTATACCTACTTTAAAAAACATTTTAATGCCAGCAAGTAATTATACACCTACAGAAATACACTTATTTACTTACTTAATCGCATTGCATAAAATACATTTCTCATTTTAATTGCCTGTAAAGCCTGGGAAGAGGCGGATTTGATACCTACCACGCATGCGCCGTCGGCCGTGCAGACTCTGCATTTAATCGAATTTGGGTTACAAAAAGGTGTTAGAAATGGTTTATTTATAAAATAACTGTTGCAAATATGTTCTAAAATTTGAATCATTGTATTTGTGTACATTTTAAAAGTCGGTAAGCATCTAAATAGGTAGTAAACTCTAGGTTAGGTAATCAAAAATGGCGGCTAAATAATCTATAAATTTACCAGGATTTAATCATGTTCATTTCATAAAATATTCATAGTTATTCAGTATTATTTACTGAATGATATTTAAAAACATTATTTTAATTGAAAAGGTTGGTAAAAAGAAACTGTTCCTAATATATAATCTCAAGAGAGTCAGTAAGTAGGTGCCTAATCTGTTGGTAGGCTCCTCTAATAAGAAGCTAAGAAGAATGAGTAGGTAAAATTAACCTGAAATACCCAATAATTTCCAAATTTCTAAGTAGGTTAGAAAAAAATAACCCGCAAAGAAAACTGGGAATTATAACCTCAAAACATGTAATAAAAATTATCTAAAATTTCGAAAAAACTTATAAATAAATATTATCAATTTTCAAGCACTATTTTGAAATTAAATACCAAAATATTTTTTTTTAAATATTCAATGTTTTCTGTAATAAAACATTGCACGATCTGAACTTAGCTTTGAGTTCCATCGAGCGGCGTCCTTTCAATAACATTACCGTTTCATCACCAATTTTGAGAAAAAAAAACTTCAATCCGTTTAACCAATACCAATACACACGTTTATAAACAATTTCCACTGAAAATATATTAGAAAAACATTAAAAACCAACGAAAAATCGCAAACGAAGACGGAAAACACAAGCATCGCTACTTTCGCATTACTTCGTCCAGATGTCAGCTCTGTCGCTGCTCTCAATATGGCGATGGCACGGTGCGCGCTGATTGGCTAGCGCTCGTCTGCCGTGAAGTTGCCTCGGAGGGCACGAGCGAGATAAAGTTATGTGATGTTTTGGCGCCGATGAAAGACGGAAGATGTGTTGTTAGGAAATACATTCGTATGCCGTCGCCGTTCCGACCGGTTTCGTCAGAGGCGTTCACGAAGTGCGTATGTGTTTGTGAGTTCGTATATGCGGGGGCAGGTAGCGCTACCCATTTATACTGATGGATTGAAACTGTTCCTTTTGTAAATTTTATAATTTATGTTTTAATTTTTACTGAGTACTGTTATGAATACTAATGATTGTTTTGTTTTGTTTTAGGTAAGGAGCATTTATTTGTGGAATGGTAACGTATCCTATTTAAAAAAAGGTATATAACTAGTTACATTGAGGTAGTTATATTAAGTACAGATAGTCAAGTTATTTTGAAAGCGTAAAACTTGAATGCCTATTCGCAAAAAGCCCCGAAATAACCCAATATGTTTACATATATTATGGTTGTTGCGTATAGAACTCAATATTGTTTTTAGGTTATGACTTTATTTTGTAAGATTTTTCGATTAAATATGAAATACTTTCGTTTACGAAAGAACGAAAAAAAACGCGGTATTTTAGTATGGAGCAAAATACCGGTTACAAGCCCTGCTATAAAACATTAAAGGATTAACTTAGTTATTAGATAGGAAGTTAGTTAAAATAAAATCGTATTTTTTTTAAATTTAATCTATTTACACATTTTGCCTGGGTGCACACTGCACAGTGCTTCAGTGCTTACATTTCCGTAATTTGTCATGTAGCGTAGACGAAAACGCACATAAAACTAATAAAATGGGTTCTTCGGGATTCCCTAAAGCTAGGACCACACCCGCCCATTGTGAGCGGAGAGCAAAGCGTAGGCTGCAATATGTCTACAAGAAAACGGTCAAGCGCGAGTGCGGTTTTCGATTGCAAATTCCACAATGGCACTTGGAGATATACCTACAGGTACCTACTCGATTAATAGGTACACGTAGGTAATGTATAATAACACTTATAAATGATTTTTTCATTATTTTTATTCAAAGTATTATCTGATATTTTAATTAAGTAATAAAAAAGGCTCTCATTTTAATTTAATTTGGATATGACGGTATTAAAATAAAACTTAAGACAAATTATAATAGCTATATATAGTAAATACAAGTAAAAAATAAATTCTGTACAATGCCAAGAGAAATAAGATTACTTAATTGAGGCTCACATAAAATTGTAACAGAACGAAAGCAATGCAAGCAAACTGCAAACGAGTAATTAACACTCCAAACTTGCAATTCTAACGTTAATGACAACTAAGCCTTCCGTTCTAGCCGCTCGCCACCCAACCCTGAAACTGCACAAGCATGGCTCCGCGCGAGCCCAATGGGCTAAGATAAATTTATTTGGTCGTGCAACTAGCAATAAATATGCTAATTCGGCACTATAACGTCCGTATGTCGCCGAGACTGAAAGAGTGAAAAAGATATCACAAAATTGCACTGCGTATTGCTAGCTCTTTTCCGTCAAACGGCTTGACAAGGCAAAGTTTACTCTGTTTCTTTATGGGTAAAGTCGTATTTTTTTTCGATTTGTTTGTTAGAGTTACGGCCTTGTTGTAGGTTGGGTAGTTTTATCGACCTACGGCAACTACTAACCCAATAAATTTTGGTGTTTCGCTCAGTGAATCCGCTCGCTGAACGAATGCATCGTCCCAGATTCGGATATATGGCATTTGACTGAAAACGATTTATGCATTGTAGTCATGGTTTGTCCGATGTATCCCTATCATACATGTAGTATGTTGATGTAAGTTTTATATGAAAGTACTGGCACAAAAGCTACAATATTCACGTTGCTTTGTTATTAAAACGAAATTCTGGCGTCTAATAGTTAATAAGAGGTAATTTTTTTCGTATATCGTAATTATCATATGCCTTCTGTGCGTGAATTTTAAAAATAAAATATATATATGTCCAAACATGGACATACCTATACGTTTACAATAGTTTCACTAATTAATAAACAAAATATTAACTATAAATTGTGATATAAAGTAAGCAGTATGAATACTTAGTAAGTAGAATATTCGACAGAAATTTGAATTGAATCATAAATTAATATTAGAACTTAATCTGCAAAATGAACGTTGGTATTCGAAATAATTTAATTGATGAGCAAACCTTAATTAACTTGTAGCTCAGCGCTCCAAGGCTCCGAAGAAGCCATCTGCATTTTGATATTCAAATTATTTTCCAAACGTGTTCTCGTTTGACTTCATGAAGACATTAACAAAATCGTTGCATCACATTCGCTCCTGCGCACTGATCATATGAGAGAACAGTAACCCTTCACTTCGAATTCCTAAAGGGGAATAACAAACGGACTCACATGGAGCCGAATAAAGCGAACAAAAAAAATCACATCACAAAAGTTTGCCTAAACTAACCTCGTTAAGAGATTTCTGGATAAAGAAATACCGTTTTTAGTAGCGTCATGATGGTCCGACCGATCGGATAGTTTGTCTGTGCAGTCACTGAGTTTTTTGAAGTGCAGTCTTGGTTTTTTTTAGTTCCAATAGTAACGGGACATAAAAAAGTGTAAGGAGAGAGTTTGAACAATTGAACAAAACGAGTCATTGTCGGGGAGAAAGTTGCGATTGTTAAAAAAGGCATTTGGTACCTTTTGCAGTCCTATTAGTACATTTCCTTTAGTTTGCTTTAGTAAACGTGCGTCAGTGAAGTGATCTCCGTTTTAGTTTTACCGCAATATTTTTATCCTTCATATCCTCCCTGGTAAGTTATTAAAGTGATGGATATATTATGTTCTATAGATCTTCATTACCAATATCCTACATGTGTGAAAATGTTTAGAAAATATAGGTACATATTCGTTAGTGGATAACACCACTAAATTTTTATAATTAAGTAGGTACTCCTAGTTTGAAATCGTGGTAATAAACCTAACCTAACTTAACGAAAATTCTTCAACACGATTTTTGGGTCAAAACCGGGAAAAAATATTCAGGTAGGACCATAAATAAACTTTGCGATAAGGCAACATGGCGGCGGCCGGATGATGAAAGCGAATTGTCTCCGGAAAAATTAATATGGCCGTCACCCGTTTGAAAATTTAATCTCACAGCCGTGTGGGGAACACCGGTACAAATTAACTGTGTTAGCGAATTTTTTTTATTGACTTATTGTTTTGCGCGTTTTTGTCCAGGAATTTATATCGCGCGAACTCACTGTGGAGTTTTGAAGTTGAGTTATTATTTTATATACTTAATATATATAAAAGTGAAATTCGCTACAAAATATGTTGAAGACTATTTAAATGCATTAGCATGATTAGCAAAAACGCAGTTCTTAAAATTTTATGACAAACATCACTATAGTTTAGTTAAATAAGTTCAGATGTTAAGTTAAGTAAGCTTAGAACTTATTTTACGAACAGATAAATCTACCTACTTGTTTGTCTTATACTTGTACCTATAATGGTCAGTTTACATAGAGATGTAACCTCAAAAGTGCCAGCTTAATCCACCTAGGTCCATTATCCGGTGGTCCAAGAACAACAGGCCGTATTGGACGTCTTTACGCACATGCAGACAATGGGCACGCTTAATTAAACTAGCGGAGCGAGGCGAAACGTAAGCGGTAAATTTATATCCCTGCAGTAAAGTGCGCGGCGGGCTAGCGGCGCGAGTTACAGGCGATAGCTGAGCGATCTGCCTAATGTCTCGTTCCCGAAAGAAACGCTCTGAGCGTTTTACGCTTTCATTCCCGAAACACGCTCCAATTAACAAGGGAGCTGAATACGTGTGTTTCACACACTCACCGCTGACAGCGTCAGAAACCGAACGATATCGTTCGAAGCGTTTTTCGTGAAATATTCGAATTTGCGTCACGCTGTCTTACGTCAAACGTCATCTGAAAAAACAACAGTGCAATAGGTACCTACCTACAGGCTGAGATAACGCCAGCGTGCAGCGGCAGGGACAAACGAATTTTTCTCGGGCGTTGTAAATACTAGTGAAAACTAGGGAATCCTCATAAAGAAGCCCTGCCAGCTTCGTTGTCCAGGGTACTAAAGGAGGTGGACAAAATTCTAGCGGTCGCAAAAATTCCATTTTCCTGACTCCTCCTAATCATCAGCAATTTTCCGGTTGGTGAACTCAAACTCAAACATTTATTCAGTAAGTAGGCCACAAGGTCACTTTTAAACGTCAAAGTAAAAGAGAGAAAAAAAAAACAAACTACACCGGTTGTAACCCTCCACCTCTGACCCGAGAAGAATTATGTCCGGCAAGAAACTCGGCGGGACTTACTTTTTCAAAACTACAGTACATCAAAACTAAACAATACATATAAGTGCGTTGTTCTATAAGAAAACATATCAAACCAAGGTTAGATTAACCAACAATAGGGTTTAAGAAAAATACCAAAGAAAAAAGATGAGCCCAAATCCGACTATTGAAAATGAATTACATACAAGTTTGATATTCTTTCTTACCTAAACTGTGTCTTCTACATACATTTCCAAATTACAATAAGAACAAAGGTCCGACCGATTTAATCACGATTTAGCATAACCATTTTTTTTAAGTTAACATTTCAGCTTATTTTAACTTCTTGGTAGGTTTCAGGATTAGCATTCACGATCCACAGCTTGAAAGTACATACAACTACATGCCTGAATTTCTGAAAAATCTGATAATTCAGCAAAGTTTACTCGCTTCCGTCTCTGAATCACACCACAGAGTTTTCGCTGTAGAAAAACTTGTCTTAGTTGAATGCATAGTATCATATACAATTATACCTAATTAACAATTCCTATTGTAGAGAAAATAAATGCAAGTATTTCATTAGAATTGTTAACACAGAATATTGTGAACTGTGATAAACTGATAAGATACGGTCACAACGAATATAAATACTTACATTATTGTACTTAGGTACTTGATTAAGTGTTCATGAGATATTCATTTACTATTTACCTACATATTCCAATATTTATTAACTGAAATGTCGAATATTGTCCTGGAATCGGGATATAGGTATTGTGTGTGTGTATTGTATTAGTATGTATTTTATATTTTTAATATTGTATTTATATTTAGACACTTGCTACCTACAGGTAGTTATATGTTCTATCCTTCTTTCTATTCCTTCGTTCTATATCTATTGTCTTACAATTAATAATAAAAACATGTTACTTTACGTAATAAAAATATGTAGGTTAGATGTACTATCGGGTTCATAATTGCATACCCAATTCATGAATAAATTCATTGATAAATTGGGTATCCAATTATGAACCCGATGGTACATATTATATTATTAATTTCATCAAATAGATAAAGAAACAAGCTATACACCTACACAGTAAAGGTCTCCAGATAATAAAACAAAAAGTTCTTATTCTCTTTCATATACCTAAACATACAAAACCTTTTATATTTCTGGTATCTATTGTCGTATAGGACCGAAGTAAATTCTACAAGAGGGGCACTTCGTATTTTAACCCAAGTACGTAGGTTCATGGGTTAAAAATATCAAGTGCCCCTAATGTACTTTATATAGGTACAATTTACAAACACGCTTTTACAGAATGTAAAAAAAAATTAAATACTGGTGATCAGTTTAAGGGCATAATTGGTATCGTATTGCGACTAGAAGTAGAAAAATAGTAGTTTTCGATACAAGTGCGAGAAGTATGTAATTTTGCACGAGTACCGAGGTTACTTGGCCCGAGCCGAGAGGCGAGGGTCAAGACTCGGAACGAGTGAAAATGACACTTCTGCACGTGTGTCGAACAACGTTTTTTAATACAATTGCGAAAAAACTACAATGAAATAATAGTAGATTGTTTGACAAGGGTCTAAAGTAGGCCATATTACCACCAGGTGGTTATTTTCCCGACCGAAGTGAGGGAAAATTGTTCGAGTGGTAATATGACTTTTAGACCAGAGTAATGCATACAATGTTTCACTTCGATTGCGAGAAAATATCATAAAAATACTTATTATTTACGCACAATAACTAAACTAAGGTGAAATTATGGTATAACTTGACGGTCTTTTAATTTTTTTAACTTCTTTGACATAGATACAAAATATCAATACCGCGAATAAATGCCACAGACGACGGTATAATTAGCTCTTTAAAACAGCTATTAGACATGGCAATTTGTAGGGCCCAACCTGTTGTGTACCCTGCCTCTCCCACACCCTCCTTCAGCTCCCTACGGGCCCAACCTCCTATTACACCTCCCAACACAACAGGTTGGGCCCTACAAATTGCCATGTCTAATAGCTGTTTTAACAGTTTAAACACACTTTAAAGCGTTTCCCAAAAAATTAAATCTTTTTTAATGATTGTGAAGTAGGAACTAAAAAACACCTCATGTTTTGAGAAATAAATTGCGTTTCCTGATTGGTCGATTTTAACATTGCTGTATTCTGATTGGTTGATATTAAATACAATGTTTTTTTTAAGGACTTAAATTATTTACACAGTATACGCACCAAAAAATGATCTAGCGTTCCGATTAACTCCGATATGTGTTGTGTTTGGTGGATTTAATATAGTGAAGTGTTCTGATTGGTCAATTTAAAATGCAATATTTATATCTGCAAATCGTGCGTAAAATCAAACTTTACGCACGATTTACAGATCAGATTACTTTTTAGCACTAGTGCATAAAATCAAACTTTACGCACGATTTGCAGCTACATAAAGTAAACTTTTTGAGCAATTGTATTAAAAAAATTTTTTTGGCGCGATAAATATTTTTTTTGTATGGGACACGTGGTCTCAACCGCCCTACCCGCCATACAAAACCAAATTATTTCACGCGAAAAAATTTTTTCTTAGTTTTTCATAATTAAATTACGATACCAATTAAAAGTATTACCAGCATTTTTGTTGCATCCTGTAGAAACAATAATGTGTATGGAAGAATATTGAGTTATGCTAACAGTCATTTTTTCCGCTACATTAATTTTCTAGTGTGGATTGTAGGTATTTTTTCTTGTGTAATAGCAATGATATAATTAACACTAAATAGCAGCTACGTAAATAGTTAAAGTGGTTGATTAAAGGTTGGATAAAAGAGCTATATTTATGCCATTTTAACACTAAATAGTAGTCAGCAAAGCGTGTAAAGGTGTTGCTTATACAGCTTTGTCGAAATACTACAATGGAATATTCTATACAAAGAGATAGTGTAATATTTTTAACACTATACCATATACTACCACTATAACATAGCGGATGTATAAAACTAAGATGAAATATTATGATAGATATGCGACTAGAAATAGGTCAAATTATATATAGAATACTTATATTGATTTGCGTTGGTTTCGGACACTAAGAGAACTTAGCAATTTTTGTTTAAGTTTAATGCCATTAAGAGCCTATGATCAATATACTTACTTCAAAAAGGCTATAAAAATCACTTCTATATTATGATATGATTCCTATATGATGTTACATAGTTAGTAAGTAATTATTATAATTTAATTTTATAAAATATAGTTTATTTAATATTGTATTTCATATAATATGGGCTAAGATTCTGTACATAGTTATGAGTGAACAGAAACCTTTTCAATATTAACCTTAAGTACCTATTCTATTAAATAGCCTTCTGGTTCTCTCTGGTTTTCCTTAATTTTCTTTTTAGAACAATTGCAAATTTTTGTATATTTTAAGCAAGCCAATCAGTGGCTCGACGCAACGCTCTTAATGAAAAGCCATATTTGGATGCTAAATATCCCAAACTACGTTCGAATTCACATCAGTTCATTAATCCCCGAGGTCCCAACAGTGGCCAGAACGTTCAAGTTTACCATCTTGATTTCCCAACAGCCAAATTTGAAAGCAAATAAACATGCTAGAGAATTGCTATATGTATACGTGTTATTGTTTCTAATGCAACTCGGACATTCTAAATTGGATTCTTGAATTTGCATATTGATAGGAAGTTGGAATGATAAAGTCTATGCTGCTCATGGAAAATCTTAATTTGAGTTGGAATTTAAATTAATCTGAAAACAATTCGGCAAACTACTTAGCACAAAAAAAAACTATGATAAAAAATAAATGCTAATTAAAGTAAAACTAACTAAAACCTATAACTAAATAAACCGAAAAAATATTTAAAAAAATTGGGTGCCCGCGGCATGGTGCCAAGGACGTCTTTTAATATTAGTTTTAATTTATAGGTAAAGTTTAGTTTTATTCTCTAATGTATCTTGTTTTCTGCCAATAAACTTATACCTTTAGCACTTTAAGTAGGTAAATATGTTATTTATTTTACTTAAGTGAAAAAACAGAACAACCAATATTTGACAGCTAAGTACACCTAATTTTTGAACGCTATTAAGTAGCACAATACTTCGCAAATGCATAAATACTGACCTCAAAAAAAAATTAAGTCTATAGTAAATATGTATATTTTTTTATTATCTCATTTATTTTAAAAGCCATACATCTTAATGATTAAGTCGGCTTATATGTATTAATTTAACGTTTACAAATAATCTTTTAACAACCTTCTGTGACTGATACATACGCCAAAGAAAGTCGTGGCCAATTCCACCTCCCATATGTTTCCTTATATTTTAATTCCGTTTTAAATTGGACAAAGCTAGCCTCCAAATGCCGGTATCCATTCTCCCCTTTAATTAAGTCCATACTGGGCATAGGTAACAATGGGCGAGCGATGCGCGCCTAGATATTCAAATATGTCTACGCTGTTATTATATCGCTATTTATTTTATCGGACTATTTCTAGTAAAGTTAAATTGGACTGTGTCGATTGTTTTATAAGGTGCTGCGTCATTATAAGTTTCAGTCTGTTTTTTGGCACAGTGTTTCATTTATATTTTTATAGTATTAGTGAAATTGCTAAATCCCGTCGTTTTAGTTCTCTCGCTTCGTTCTCCCAATCCTCCTTAGGGAATAAATTGCGGGATAAAAAGTAGTTAATCCAAATTCAAATCTCAGTCGTTTTAACTTGAAGAAGGAGCAAACATCGGAACATAATTATAAACTTCCGGTTAATAAATATTTATGAAGTAATATTTTAGGACATTGAGAACACTTAGCTCAATCTATCAAAAATATTTAAGTAAGTACCTATTTATGGATTAAAATTGCAGGATAAGTAAAGAAGACGAATGAAAACTTTGAACTTCAAATTAATTATGTAAAATATACCTATGTCTCATGTGGATCTGCTCATCGTACCTAACTATATGATTATAAGTTCATATTGTATGGTCACTCCTTTTACATTTGTTTTTGGACACAAAAAGCGTTAAAATATACAAATAATGATGTGGTGACAACCGCATCATTATTTTCTCCCAATAAGGTATTTATAAGTATGTAATATTCTATCTCCTTATTAAGTTTCCGCCACCCGCTTACCCTCTGCGTATGAGTGGCTATTTTTTACCACGCTCGAAATAGTAAGCTTTTAAAATTTAAAATTATGGACTACTGAAGTGCGGGGAACCGTTAAAGGAAATGGCCTGATAATTGAAAACACTCCGTTTTTGATGTGTGTATGTATTGAGATACATTTTAAAGATATGCTTAAAAGGTAAGACAACTGTGATAACTCTCAATAGGTAACTAGTATAAATTGTACATAAGAATGTACAACTGGGTAAATACTTCATTTTAAAGGTACTTCCTACCCATTCCCTAGGGTAAGAGTTGGCATTACTGATTGTGAAATGAGAAGGTAGTAGATTATTTTATCATTACACCATTATTTTATCAAAACATCTTTGTGACGGAAATTTACATAATATGTATTTATTTATCAGACGCACTTCGTCCATTTTTACTTAATACTATGCCTAGGTATATATTATGTATCTTATGTCAGAAATAGTAGCAATATTATATTTAGGTATCACGAATATCGGCCTGGTACCTAGTTGTTATTCTGTTGGTAGTTAAGGTGGCCAATCTAAAAGCGATCGCTTTAACATGACCCGTTTAAAATAGCGACAACCCGCTGTCAAGCCAATACAAACTTAACATCTTTGTCATAAAGCGCTATTTTAATACAGATTAAAATAAAACAATATCAACCACCCCTAGCCGGTTCATGTTTCGTCGAAGTAACTGTAGGACGTAATAACTTGCCTAGATCAGAAAATGCCAGTGTTTCTATTAATATCAAAATGTGGCTACTTGGGTAGACCTTGGCACTCAAGCTGGTTTGACAAAGTTGTCCAGCTACCGATATGATCGTTTCGACAGCCTTTCATGTTTAACGAAATATTAACCATATTATATATGCAGAGAAATAGGTCCCACTTTGTCGATACAGAGTTATTAGTATCTAGTTCCTAAAACACTCATACATAATGGACCAGGTACAGGTATTTTTTTATCAATGTTTAAAGTCAGGTACCTACACTATATAATTCATGCAGCAATGTCAAACTATCTCAGATAGAATAACTTGTCACGTCGTGAATAAAAAAATCAAATTTAATAATCTAGGCACACTCGGTTTAAGCTTTTTATCAACAGGTTAAAAATTTCTACCTATAAAAGCTAATTTTATTCAAACCAAAATACTCACTAGCAATGAAGACGGGTCACCTCGTATGGAAATTTCGATACAAAATATCCCGTTTCATTGCCCTTGAGTAGATTCGTTACGACAGATGCATTTGCTATTAAAAACACACGTTACATGACTCTTGATTACTTTAAAGGAAACTTGGAGCGAACTAGGTGGTCGGCTATAATGCCTTGTAGAGACCTAGGTATCAGGGAAAACATCTACAGTGGTCGTTTGTTACCACAACGCTTTTGAAATGAACGATGAGTAGATCCGCCATTTGTAACCTTCGCGACAGGTTGTGGGTATAAAAAACATTAGGCTTGCCTTACAGTTGACAAAAAATATAATTTATGTGTGAATATATGTGATATTAAATGATCCTAACTTTATAAGGCTAGAAAATACTAGTATGAGTGTCGTTCGATAGGGGATTCAGAAGCGTGAGCTACCTACCTTCCCACTGTAGTTAGTAGGTATAGGTAGGTACTTATATAGTACGTTTTCAGTCTGTCTCATATAAAGGGTTTTACGGGTCGACTTTAGAATGCTAGAAAACAGGCCATGTGTTAAATATTAATTACTTTTTAGTTTTATTTAAGAGGCCCATATGTGCCATTATTTGTGAAATATGACATTGTTCAAATGTCCGCCTCGGCTTCTTCTGGTAGCCCATATCCTTGAAGACCAATTTTCAATAACTATTCTTCAGAAAACCTCACAAAAAAAGTCAAGCGCGGTCATGCACGGATGCCCTTTAAATCAATATAACTCGAGCATCGCTGAATTTCAGCCCGATTCGCGCGGCAGAGTATGTTGGAAAAGCCTATATTACCTATATATTGTATACGTATCCGGAAAATAAATTGGCCTTCATGAAATCTATTATCACGATAATCGGCTCACTACCTACTTTCAAATCAAACCCACGATCTCAAAAGGTTAGGAATGTCAATAAAATACACGCTCGCAAGTAAACCAATATTTGAATTTCCACGTCCATGATAATAAAATAGAAAGCCCTTTAGCAGGTGACGGTCTGATCGGGCAAAGAAATACTCCAGTTTTACATATGGCCGAGGTAAAAGTACGATTCTCTCTGGGCTCGCCGCATAAATTGGCCCGTTCGTGATGCAGCACCTCGTTGAATATGTATAGGTGCGCTCCCTTCCGTACTTCTCATTTTACTAATAGATTTCTCTCTGATTAAATTTGTATACGTTTTATTCATACGAGGCCACTATTGTTAGCTGCTGGCCACTTAAATCACCCGCTACGGCCTCGAGGATATTTCGTTTCGTTGCCTATGTTCAAATGTTTTAGTTGCAAAAATACAGGTCTTTACTGTGCTCTGCTTTGATAAATATTTAAGGGTTCTGTTTAATAGAAGCTGTTCTATCGACACGACTATCGCTTCGCCCTTTCGTTCCTTCATTAAAATAATGGCCTTATGAAAAGGATATATGCTTGCGCTCTGCACTCAAAGCATAAAAGCCAAGATTATCTAAATATTGACATGATGATTATATGCTCATATTCTATTAGTCACTCAATAATAATACAATATCTAGAAGCCGTAACCCTTTGGCATTTGGCGTATAGACGGACGCTCGATGTATCAGATATTTATAATGGCTTTATTAAGACGGGCCATCGGAGAGCTCACGCCCGCTTATTATTATAATTTAGACGATTGCCCAAAGCCCCAGAGCTGGAATTAAGACATGATAATCTTGTATAGATGTACATCTATCGGTATCGAATGTTTATTAATTATTAAAGCACTAATGGGTTAATTCCGTTTCGAGTTTGTATGTTTTATTTGCATGCGTGCGTTTGCAAAATTGCACGATATACTTGTATATATTGTAAACTTTTTGGTGTCGTGGTGGCGAAGTGTTTCATAATGGTGTAAAAAGTTTCAAACGCGCTCGCATTAGCATAGTGGCTTTGTCAAAAACGTTTCAAGACTGGCGGTTAGTAAAGCATTTCTAGTAAGAAAGCTTGATAAGGCCCGGCTACAAATCAAAGCAGTATTTGGTATGCAAAAATGCGAGTGAAGATGCCGTGACGAGCGGCCATGGCGGGGCCGTTCATGTTTATAATGTGTTTATACTTTTTGTGGGGCCCTGTACACGTGAGCTTTTCACGGCATAATGGGGGGGGAATTAAAATACAATCTACTGTAAAGAGGGTATCTGTCACTTGAATAAACGATCTAGTACGCTAGGTTTTGTGAAGCTGCGAGTATCACAGTGATACTTGTCATAGATAGGTACATAGATACTTAGGTAGACAGGCATCTACTTATGTAGCATTGAAAACTTGCGGCTTGGCGATGTGGCTGGAAGGTACATTTAGATGTCATACTTCTGCTTTACATGTAGAACTTTTTTACTTCCTATGTATGAACCAAATATATCCGATCTAATCAACGATAAAAAAAAAAAATCAATAAAATTTAAGAAAAATGTCCCAATTTATAACCGTTAATTACTTGTAAGTGCAGTCAACCAACACAAATCCAAGGAAAGAACCACTAAACTCATAAACTGAAATTTATGAATACCCTACTTCATTGGAGACATTAAAAGTTTCCAACTCCTAACGACATTTCTTACCTCTCATTATTAATTCAGAGTGCGTATATTGGAGTTGAAATTTGTAGGCGACGCTGAAAAAGTGTCAATTCATCATTGCAAAGCCTCGGGGTTCAGGCCGAAGTCCCCAATATAAATCTCACTTCCATACTTTTGCGTGGGGAAAACGGCTGCTTTATGAGATCCTTAAGGCTGTATGGATTTGGGAAAATATTTCCTGTTCGTGCTGGTCTTTTATTCCGAGAGGGCTTGTCTAGCTTTTTGGCAAACCAGTATAACTTAGCTTTAAAATCTATAGCAACTATGCACAATTTGAGAGCGATGTTATACTGGATACCTTAAGCTTTGGATCTCTCTGTTCTCGGTAACCGATTGTAATGACGCCCCTGGCCCTCAACAAATGAAGGAACATTACGAACATTAGAATGTGTGAAAGGGCGTATAGGCGTTTTTATTGTTATGCCAGCAATTCGTTTAAAAGCAAGTGCTGGTACTACCTACATACGAAGTGCCTGTTTGCTAATATTTATTAAGAGAAAGAACTTTTCAATTGGGGTGTGCAATAAAAAACCCTGAACCGCTAACCCTCTTTTATATTAAGTAAAGAACCCAACTATAAAATAATAATCTATGTATAATAGGTAATTATCATGTAGATATATGAAGCTGACGTATAAGCCCTTGATTTAAATTAAGTGTACAACTTATACAAAATACTGACCTTGTTTCTAAGTATAGAGACTGCTTTTTAGTAATCACCTAATCTTGATTAATCATGTCTTCTATGACTACTGCTTCTAATTGGCTACAGCTAAGCTGCACATTCATGGATGTAAATATTTTAGTTGTCTTTAGAAATGAAATCGCCTATTTCACTAATACTTAATAAACAATACACAGCTTCTCTTTTGCAATTTTTCTCTATATCTTTTTTAAGAAAAAAATAACCCACTGAGGCTACTCCACTCCACCTTTCCAAGAGGGCAAGAGCAAACGCCCAAGCTGCTGTAAAAAACACTTAAATCGCTATACATAGGTGTGCCATATATTTGAAGAGTTAAGTACTATATAAATAGTAGGTTCACTACTATAGAAGTGCTCAGATCACAATCTGGATCGTAAGCATATTACCAGACTTGGGTGCCTGTTTATCAATGAGCATAACGCGATCAAACATAACCTAACCTAACAGCAGCCCCAGTGACCCGCAATTAGCATTAACTTCATAATTATAATTGAAAGCTTAGGTATTCATTGAAATTCATACCTATTACCTACCTACATAAAGCGTGCGAGAGGGCAGCGCCCGCGCACGGCGCGCCTCATTAGATCGAGGCCCCTTCCCCCTCGCACCCCGCCGGCGCGCGCACCCGTTTATCTACATGGCGACATTTCCATTGCTAGCGCGGAAAATAGACGTTTTAGGAGAGCGTATGCAACTCGCAGATGCTACCGCTGATAATATTTATTGTGTGTTAATTTTATATCTTTGGATAGCATCGCGCAAATAATAAATAGGAGTTATCTTACCTAAACATACCTTATAGGGGAGACCGGGTTACATATGTGAAGAGTTAAAATGGAAATTATTCAACGAGATACACGCATATAACGGTAATTATTTAAAAGGAAATATTTTAAATGTTCTCGCTATCTTCTCATTTTCAAGCGACAATGTCCACAAAAGAAAGAATTTTTAAATGATCTGTTGATGTTTGCACGCCATATAAATTACCAGAAATTATACACATGTATAGTCGTAACGTAACCCTTAAACTCATATGACGTTTTATGCCGGAGAGTATCCCGGCTATATTAGGCTGTGGGCGATGTCGTGGTTTGAATTGAATTAATTATGAGAAGCAAGAACAACTCGTGAGCGAACTGCTGCAAATGCAAGCAACCCGGGAAAAATAGATCATCGGAAACTACGGATTGCCTATCTCCCCGTTTGAAAGTTCGTCTTGAAGCCTCAAATATATTTAATATTCGACGTTATTAGGTACTTATTTTTATCCAAAGTTAGTAATATGTGTACCTATACATTTGCCTTGGTAGTATATAAATTAACTGTCAAACGATTATGGTACACATTAATATGGATTTTCGGCGGTGGAAGCTGCGCCTTATCTTCTGCCCGGGTTCAATAAACCAAGGAGGCGAGCGAGTGAATCGCGAGAGCACGATTTATACGACACAATAACGCATACAGGTGTCGCAGGGCCCGGCGCCCCTTCAAATAGCCGCCGATGGGAACTAAATAGGAAAACGGCTCGTTAAACTCGAATATTGAAGCGTTAGACACGAACGATCGCAGATAGCGCTACACATCCCGGTCGCAATCACGATTTATTCCGCCTGTAAAAGGGCACCGGTAATGACGTAGGTACGGACCGTACGGCCTTTTTGTGGCATAATCGAAATCCAATTATTTCTGAAAGTAACTAAGATACCGGTCGGGAACACGAGTGGCGAGCCGTAAATCGAGTCGAAGCTTGCAGCGCGCTCCGAATATGAATTATTCTCGGTGATTGTTCTTGTGGCCGCGTCATGGTTCATACATGAAGCGAGAACTAGTTTTTTCGGTGCGCCACACCAGTCGTAAATCAAAGCGATTTCGTAAAAATTCTTGATTTCTACTCGTTGTCGTTGGCTTTTTATTCGGCCACGAATTCTGTAGTTTTTCGACGGATTACTCTCTCGTTTCGGAACTGATTCAATGTTCGTAGAATTGTCTCCTAAAACTTTCGTGACTTGTTTGAGGTTAGACAGCTTAATAAAATTACCTACATAGCTAAAGTTAAGGTTGAACATATTCGTTCTGGTGACACTTCAGGTTTTAACGGTAGTCGTTCCGACCCGACCAGATAAATAATATATGTACACTTTGCTGCTACTCAATAATTATCATCACTTAACCGATATTGCTTTTCGGAAAGCAAGTAGCCCCAAGTAGTCCGATAACCAAAAATTTCGCTCCGAAAGTTTGGGCGAAGGGTACTTTTTATCAATCGGTGGACAGGCCTGCAGTAATTGGCCGGCTGGCGTGGCTATCATTCTGGGTTGCCATGCTCGGCCATTCGGGGAAACTCTTAATTGGTCCACCTTTTGTGACGTTCAATATCGCCGCTCGATAATAACACGGCCAATTATTAGCAGATCGTTGCTTTTAATTAGCTGTTTGGTTTTGGAATTATTTGATGGCTTGACATGCTGTTAAGGCAGTTAAAACAGCAGCCCTTTAACTTGCAAGTTCTCATGCAAGTTAAAGGGCGTCGTCCGCCTAATTTTGGATTCTGGGACTATACAACCCCGACCAGAGAAATATAGAATAAAGAAATAACTACCTTATATTTATAACAATATTATAAATAAACAAACAAGATGGTATGTTTGATTCGAACGCATATAGGTATTAGGAATTAAATGTACCTATCTATTTTATTCATCAGTACTGCAAACAATTCCTCTTTATTAGTTTATAAGTATAAATCTAATAACATTCTTTGTATTTGCTATAACTATTCTATTGTCCAGCGAATGCCAAAGCAGCCACATAACCGGCTGGTTTCTTCTTGGATTACAATTAAGTCCCTGAAGGTGACCGTGCTAAGTTCAAGGAACAAAAAATAAGCATTCATCGAATACTAAACGAAAGCAGCTCGACTGAAATTCTGCACCGAAAAACCTCCAAAGCGATACTTATCAAGTGTTTGAAATGACACAACCGGATTCCACCCTTTGGACATGCGTTTTTTTGTGCAAGGGAATAAAACTGACGAATTTCTCAATAAAAGAGGGATGTCCGGAGAGCCGTCACGTAGTGAGGGCTCTGGGTATTTGGAGCGGTGGAGTAAAAACTATTCAGGGGCCATTATTATGGCATTTTTGTCGTCTGACGGGGCGAGTGGTTGCGGCCATTACCGCGCGTTGGCGACGGGGAGGGGGTTATGCACTCCCCCCCATTCCTCGGGGTCACTCCCGCGCCATCCATCTCCGATATGCACATAAAGCGAACCGGACCCGTAACGGCGGACCCACATTCCCGTGCTCTTACATTTATTTATCTCTTTATTAATTCACCACTTGAACGTTTTGTGTGATTTTTTAGGAATGTACAGTTTACGCGGGAGCTCCAAGTACTTGTTTTTGTACCCGAAAATTTCCTTACAATACAATATTATGCATTTTACTTTGCGGTTTTGGAATTGCCTACGATCATTGCGGTTTGAATAGAGCCCACTTAAGCGGCAATTAAATTCCGCACTTGAACAAAATACGAGTATAATGGCAGTATACTTTATATGAACGTCTTGTTTGTCGTTTAGGTAACAATTATGACTTCATTATTTTTCTGTAGGCCCATAAACATTGTATTTAATCCGTCTTAAAGGTGTTCATTAACCACCAATGGCTAGTTATCTTAATAACAGTTACAGATACTTTTTATCTCGCTTCGTTAAAGCCGGTTCATTTGTTAGTATAAGGACTAAAAAACATAAGAACTCCTTTGATATATAGGTTTTTTAAAGTGCCCTAGTTGGATGAGCATTCATTTCTTTTATACAGGGTGACATATGCTATGTGGCCAGGTGTAACAAGACATGTAAAATGAGAAGATACTGAATCATTAAGTTTGTAGTTCATCGCTATATGTTTCAAATTTTAGAGGATTATGAAATTCATAGATAGTTTATATATAGGTTTTTACATAGGGTAAAACCCGGATAGATGTCCCACATTTTGAAATTGCCTCATAATTCCGAAAACTTTAACTATTCGTGAATAATTTTAATGAATTAAGCTAGTCTAATCTTTTTTCTTTCCCTATGACTTGTTACTGTTGTCCTAATAATTACAGTTTTTGCAGAATTTAAGTTTTTCGAGAGCATGTTTTTGAGGATAGACGCCTCGCAGGTATGGATAGATGCCTCAGAATCAAAATGCAAACAAGGATAGATGCCTGGGGTATAGGATGATGCCCTATGGAATAAAATAAGTTAAAATTTATAATAAAATGTTTATTTGGTCTCGTAATAATACTTTTTTAAGCAAATCAACATCAATTTTAGCATATTTTTTGCATTTATTTAAAAATTTAAAACACTTAACATACGTTTATACAGGGTGAAAAGTATAAATGTTCACTTTTCAGGCAAGAGGTATCGAGGCAGATTGTCGATAAGGGTGATTTCCAATTGTATCCTTATGGTATCAATCCATACCAAAAAGGTGTGATACTTATTGTAAAACCGACAATAAGAAACCTTTTGCTTGAAAATGACACAAACAATTATAAAATTTAAATATCTTTTACGAAATAACTTTGCATATTTTTTTTTAATAAGATCACAATTACACAGAGTGAAATGTAAGTAAAAAAAAGTAAATTCAGCGGTTTCGAGGAGTGACGGGATAGATGCCCCTCTATGCCTCGAAAAATCGGGGCGACTATCCTTGTCGATATGGATAGATGCCTTTTAATTTTTTTACCAAAATAAACACAATGGAGCGAGTACAGGTAGTTAGATATGTACTTAACATATCAGTGTGTTGATATAATAAAAACAGAATCAAAATTATAACTAGTTCAAAAGTTATGCTTCAACAAATACTTACGTTCCAAACTTTGCCAAATTTTTTTTGAGTCTCGCGGAGATATCTGTGCACACACGCTAGACGCATTCATTCAGCGTGGCTGCTTGCGGGGGACTGAGGTGGGTGGCGCTGGCGCATCCTATATAACCTACTGTTTCAGTGCTGCGATATTGGGAAGTTGGGTTTTTAGGAATTGGGGCACCTATCCCAGTGGGGCATCTATCCGGGTTTTACCTTATGTGTCACTCATAAAGATTCTGAAATTCAAAACATAACAGATTTTTATAATTATTAATTTTTCCAATAGGTAATTAATACCGAAGCGGGCTGTTTTCCGGAACTGCTTAAGACTTCAGTAGTAAAGCCGATATTCAAAAATAAAGACAAAATGGACATGGCAAATTACCGACCCATAACCGTAATACCTATCCTTTCAAAAATATTCGAAAAAAGCATGCATAAACGAATAATGGATTTTTTCGACAAATACAAAGTCATAAGACAGGAACAAAACGGTTTTCAAAAAAATAAATCTACTACACTTGCTGGTTTTAACCTGGTCCATTACATTGCGAAAAGCTTAGATGAGAAGAAACATACAACAGCAGTATTTTTAGATATGTCAAAAGCCTTCGATTTTGTTGACCATACTTTACTACTGGAAAAACTAGACAAATATGGTATAAGGGGACCTGCACTAAATTGGCTTCAAACGTAGCTATCTGGAAGAAAGCAACATGTAGATATTGTTACAATAAATGATGAAAATGAGGAGACCCACTACAAATCTCCACCTCTACAAAACAACTTCGGAGTCCCTCAAGGTAGTGTACTGGGTCCTTTAATGTTTATTGTTTATATAAACGATATATGTGAGGCAATTAAATATAAATCCATTCTTTTTGCTGATGACATTTCAATTGTTGTTACATCAAACAAGGGCGATAGTTCTGAAAAGCATGAAAAAAATTAAATGAAATGTTGGACTTCGTGATTAAATGGCTAAGTGAGCATAACTTGCAGATCAATGTTGTAAAAACGAACTATGTGCATTTCAAGAATAAAATGGCACAAATTCCCGAAATAAATTTGAATATAAATTATAAAACTACAACTATAGATAAAATGGATAATGTGACTTTCTTAGGTATAAAATTAGATAAACACCTGGATTGGAGAGAACAGATTGATTATGTTTGTTCTAAGATAAATAGATTTGTTTATGTATTACGAAGACTAAGACGTATTTCAGGTTTACACGCCTCTTTAGCTGCTTATCACGGTTATGTTGCTTCGAACCTAAGGTACGGCCTTATTCTTTGGGGGGCAGCTCAAACCTTGAAAGAGCCTTTATTGCTCAGAAAGACTGTGTCCGAGCGATTTGCAATAAACCCCCTATGCGCCACGTGGAAAACTGTTCACGAATTTAAAGATCCTGACACTTCCCTGCTTGTTGAGTCATGTGTTTTCGTAAAGAATCATATGGACCTGTTCAAAACGGCTAGAACAGTTTTTCCGAGAGGCACGAGAAATAAAGGGCGTCTTGTAGATGATATTATTCCCAACACTTCATTATACCATAATCAGTGTTTCGCAATATGCATAAATATGTATAATAAGCTACCAAATAAAATAAAGGACCTTCCTATTAATACATTTAAAAGTAGTCTATCACGTTACTTATTGGATAAGAATTACTATCGTACAAAAGATTTTTTTCTCAGAACACTGAAGAATGGAATGTATACTAAATAATAATATGACAAAATATGTAATGACATTAATAATTAATAATATTAAATAATATGTAATGAAATTAATAATATGACATACCTAATATGTAATGAAATTAATAATTAATAATATGTGACATTAGAATTGTATATAGTTTTTGCATGCTAGTATAATTAAATACATATAGCAGAATAAGCCACAAATGTCTGTACTACACCTGTTGACACTATATCTGTACTTATTCTATGCAAATAAAGATTATGATTATGATTATGAATTATGATTATACAATAGAATTAACTATAGAAATGCTTTGTCTTTTTTGAATGATTGCTTTAAAATTTGAATGCAATAAAAGTGATTTCTGACTCATCATCATAATTCCTAGCTCTTATTGGCTACAGTAACTGCGTTCTACCATTGAGAGCGACGCAGGTCGCTCTTCTTAAAGTCACAAAGTCAGCACCCCTCCTTCATAACATTAATTTCTGACTACGTATCCAATGTCACCCTGTATAAAATTCAATTAGATCACCTGTTCGGGCAATGTGCACTTCGCCCGTAAACTGGGGGTGGGCAAATGTGCAACGATACCTTTAATGAAGTGTCTCGAACTTACTCGGCCTTTAAAAAGACTTGTAGAGAAAGTATCTCGGACGAACTCTGCCTTTATAAAGGCTTGTCGGCGTTTTCAGACGAACGATATGGAATTTGCTTGTTAAACATGGACGCTGGAATCTTTCGCTTTTTTCTTCTAGATAATGATGTCTAACTAAGTTAATTATTGACACTATTAAGGTTAGTAGTATAAGGTAATGCTGACAATTAAATAAAATGTCTCCAGTAAAGGGGTGAAACATCAATCCCTAGTTTGATATTTACCTATTTTTTAACTATGGTATTACTAGGATGGATATAGAACTTTTAAGATGTCCGAACTCTGAAGAGCCTTTTAGTAGATAACATTTCGGAATTGGGCATGTTAAAAAATATTATTATATTAATAATTTAAACTTTGTTTTATGTATAACATTCATTTATTATCATGAAGTTGTTTGTGAACACTGCATAACTATTACTATTCGCACCTTTGCTGTAAATTATTGGACATTAAATATTATATAATTTAATCAAACATACCATATATGGAAGTCGCTTTTGTAAGGTGCTGAAAGCTTACGAAAATTAGTTGGATGGATTAAGATCTTTGTAAAATTTTATCAATATTACCCCTTTAACACCTACAGGAAACGCACAGCGGCATACCAGTACCCTCTTGTCAAAATATATATTTTGGAACAGTTTTTACTGATGACGCAAATAGGTATCTACTAGGAGGCACTAACAGTCGATGGAGACGTTGGGACTTTTAGTAAACTCATTATTATGACAAAAACGGGACTTAATCGCGTACACTTACTTTTATTATTTTCCTGACGTTTCGAGCGTGCCGTAACGCTCGTGGTCGCAGGCAGACTGTTTATTAAACTGTTGTGTGTTTAGTAAACTGTCAATCAGGACCACCTACAGATCTTGTAATATTAAACTGAAAAATAAATCTCCAGATGTAGTTCACCGGAACGTTAAACAATTAAAATGCGATAAATGCACACGACTAATTTAATCTTATGCGTTTGCAATTTTGACCTAATCTAGTAAAAGTTCGTGACGTAAGTATCTACTTTAATTATAAGCGACTTTTGTCTATTCAAAAGCAATGAAAATAGCAAAAATACACCTCATACATACATAGCCTAGAACCCGTATCTCAGCCAAGTAAAGAAGAACACGTCGTAGGAAATCAGAAGACAGTTGAAAATGATAGAGTCGGCGATTAGTCCACCAATAAGAGGATATAACAAGCTTTTAAGTATGTAAATAATAATGATGATAATGAAATCAATACCAATAGTATGAAGTTTAAATTCGAAACATACCCCTCTCATTGCACTTGAGTATAGGTATAGTATCTAGCGACTTTCCCTTATAATTGGTTAATAGTATTTGCATGGCTGACGCAGACAGTATATCTTACTCAGGGCAGGCAGGCAGTAAACAAGCTGGTAAGCTCCAACTCCCGGGAGCACGTGTAGGTGTGTTGTTTTACCTACCTACAGATAGCTATGTTATGTTCGTTTTACTGGAAAGGATAGTAAGGGGGATTAATAATATTAACAAGTATTTTGTTAATAACGAACAGGGCAAGCTAAATAAAATTAAAAAAGGGTTTATACTTCTAAGACTAGTTTAATCCTTAAATCTAGAAATAGGACTTATAGTCAGTCAATCTTCAAATGTCTACCCAACCAGTGAAGGTGTTCGAATTAGCATATTTCGCCGTTTTCCTTAAAAAAATACATCAAAATAAAAATACATCAGCTCTTAAGTGCGGGAACTCATCAAGTGGGACTGATCTGAGCATGTTTGTCGCAAAATGGTTACTGTAGCACCGCAGACCAAAACGGAGATGGCTTTGACGTATTTTACACAAAGCAGTAGAATACATACGTGAGGATCGAATGGAGAAGAGCTTAGGAAAACCCTTTGCCCAGCAATGGGACTAAAACAGAGTTTTAAAAAAAATCGGTGTGGTTTTTCCTAAAATAATGGTGTTCAACCTTATGCGCATATCTGATTGTTCTTCAATACAGATGAATAAGACAAAAGTATGCATTGCAACTATCTAGGAGTCTAGCTAAGCATGTGCATCGCGAAAACAGATGCGTCCTTAATTGGAATACAATACCGGACCCCGCCAGGTTGCCCTTGATTTCAGTTTCGCATGAGTAAAATTCAGTTTCAATGCTCACGCAACTTACTGCAACTGTTTGATTCTTGCAACGTTGTAAAATATGGGTAACTGATACGTTCCAGCTTTGCATATTTAACGTTGTTTTAGCTTACTCGTACATAGTAGCACTTAATCATACAGTATTATTTGCCTTTAATAGTTTACGCCGGTTAGTAACGTTGTTTTTGCATTCGGTGTTAAATTTCACATCATTTACTGACGGTTAAAACGTATGACCGTCAGATTTGAAATTGCTAGTTTGTCTTTGTACCTTTTGAAAAGCATTTAATTAGGAAATATAATAGGTTGGATAGTATAGCAGATATTTAAATTGAACTGCTCCGCCATTGACTTACAGCGACAAACTTGTTTGGGATTGATTAAAACGCAAATCCATTTAATTAGAAAATGGCTACCTTATCTGAAATTGCATTGAAGCTTGAAATTTCAATCAAAGACGCCGTAGCCGTGAACACGTTAACGTTGATTGCCAGATTGCTACCTAATTACTAGACTATCTAGATCTAACCTGTGGGCTTCTACGTAGTTAGTCTAATTTGCAATAGCTTCCCGTTAATTGATCCCAGTGGTGTTAGTTACGATAATAGACAATAAATTGTTTATATCGTTAATCTTGACGCCTACTCCGTGGAGTATCGAATATAAACCTCAGTTTGGTTGTTCGATCGGTTGCCTGCTTTTACTTGAATCTATTAATATTGCGCTCAAACTCTGGTTTAAATCTGTTAGCGTGTGGTTGATCCGGTATTTTTACTTAACCCTTAAATATCCCATATGCAAATGTTTTTTTTTTATTCCTTCGGTGACTGAAATCTCGCACACATCCGTATTTGCCCGAGAACGTGAGGCACGCACTAATTAACGTTCAACGTGAAACTTCGCCGTGTTACTTAACCAATCAAACATGAGCTGCGACAGCTCATATATCTCCCCCATTTTTGTCCCTGTTGGCAGTTCCTGTAAGGGCTCGGTGGGTCTCCTTAAAACGGTCTTTCGTAATAGCGTACCTAAAGGCAGGTCTACACAGTTCCTCTCCATCGACAATATTTGCATATATAGGTATTTGCACGAAGTAAAGTAGAGAACACGTCAAATTAAAATGTGTGCACCTACAGTTTAAAATTCTTGTGCTTTTATATGCATGCAACTTTCCATTGGATAGGTAAACTAGAAGATAAACTGGAATGATTACGTTACTAAATATGGTAACATTACAGTGTGCAGCTAAATAAGAATGATTTGCATTGCCACCTTTGAGTTGTTCCATTTCAAAGACCCCTACAATACAACTACACCATGTTTATATTGTATATAATACCAGGGGATATGACGTCTGTAGGTTGATTGGTGAAAATCGAATCGTAACTTCACTGGATTTCAGATATAATTTCACCAATCTTTATTTTTTGTGGTCTTTTATATTATTATTTTCTGGCTCGCCTATGTGCACCAAGCTTAAGGTTCGCACGTAACACGGCCTTTTATTAGGTGGAAATTCTGTATACGGCACTACACTCAAGCATTGGGTGGAAACTTATGTACTCTGCGCTACTGTTTATTACACTATGCGAAATTTGTACCTGCGTTTTAGAAATGTACAAACGTGCGCGTTCCATGCGGGTTACGTGTAAGACTTTAGTAGGTAAGAATCTATTTTTAGTAGGTAGGTAAAAGATAAAAAAGATAAAAGATTCTTCAATTTTTACACATAACAATGCACTTATGAACGTCAGAGAAAAAAAAACTACCACCGGTTCTAATCCTACACCTCTGACCCGAGAAGTATTATGACTAGGCTTATTTTTTTCAAAACAGTAATACATTATTAGATCTTAAAGATACACAATAATGCGTAGTTCTTCAAGAATACATATCAAAACAGCTTGAGAGACAGACGATGTACCTATTGTTTAATTAAAAAGTAAATTATAAAATCCAAATCTGACTGCTTCACAAAATGTTTGATATGCTTTCTTAGTTGAACGGTGTCCTCTAAATGTTAGATGATTTTGTAGTACGGATATTTGTTTATTGTTTATTTATGTTATATAAATATTTTCAAGTGTGGACAAATACCTAGATACCAAAGATTAAACGACACCTCAAAAAAACAATGCAGGCTGAGTACCTATCGGTGACGTTTTATACCTGAAAACAGTGAATTTTATAAATATAAATGACTCTGCTTAGTAAAGAAATTGATAAAACTGAAAGAAAGAAATCGGTACACAAACATATCTTTGACTTCAATGCAGACTAAACAAGTAATAAAATATGTTACTATCTCGATAATCTTACAGAGACAGACGTCCAATTTTACGAGTTGACTATTCAGTTAGCAGTCACGTGAATGTCAAATGAAAATTCCAATATTTTCACAGAGGTATAGCATAGAGTGACGATAAAATTTACATGGACGAATACGAAATCGCGCTTGGCACACTGAATGTGACTTTTACACGCCGTACTTAACTATTGCCATTTTAGGGATCCTTTAAGACACAACCGACCACCTTTTTGTGTGCAATTTACTCTTACAGTTGTTGAAGCTCTGCGATGGTTGTTTGATCTGGTTTATTGCTTACTACAAGGGTCTTTGAGCAAAAGTGTACCGTCGCGTCGTGCACATAAATAATTCCCTAAAGTTGCCAGTAAGATTTAAAGTATCCAGTAAACTTTATGAATTTGATCGAATTTTATTGCCTTTTAAATTAATCAGTACCATAAATTTGCTCTCATTTAAAATATTGATATTCTCATGACTTCAACCAAGACGCAGAACCCAAATCTTGCCCTCAACAAAATCTTAAATTCAAACCATCGTTGTCAATTGTATATTAATGCGTTATGGTTGTGTAAACAAACGTTTAATGTCTACATTATTGGCTCCTTAGCGACCACTAATCGCGTCTTGCTGTACATTAGTTACGCCTGATGCGTCTTCAAACGTTTTGATGGATGACTTGGCAATGGAAATGTATTTAATCTACACGCGATTGATTTTTCGTTTGAGTTACTGAATCAAGTTTTCATTTCAAAGTATTCCGAACTCGTTTGCCTCTCTGCTAAGTTAAGGTAGATTTTTCTTGAAAGTTTTAAAGGAAAAAGTAAGGAACTTGATTTAATTGCAGTTACGATTTTGAACGATCTATGGATTTCCTTCCTGCGTTTACTTTTCCTACTTTTTTAATTTAGCTAGGAACTTAAGTATCATTATATTTATTGAAACGAATATTACCTATACTTTTTATGTAATTAAATAAGACCTGTGGTCTATTATATTGATAAATCACCTGACCACGAATAGGTATGTATGTTTAGTCGTTATTTCAATATTTCTTTATGTGTACCTATGTGTACTATATAATACTTATCTATAAGTGGATAGGTAACAAAGTTAACCTAGTACCTAATTCAACTTCTCCTGCAGCCATGTTACCGATCTTTGTTTCTTACTTATTGACGTTTTATTAAGTAGTTACAATACAAGATATAAATCCTGCACATTTGCATCGCAGTTGAAACAAAGAATAAACTCCGTTCTGGATTTTATTAGAAAGCACTATATTGCCTACGTACTTAGTTACAATCGGCATTGTTTGCTAACAAGCCGGCTAACCGCGCCCAGGCACGACAGGACTAGTCTTGGACTAGTACACCGGGATATACTTCAATTAAGGTACCGTGAAACTTTTACACTATTTAGTTAACTTTTAGGCTAAAAACACTAGTACCGATGCCGGAAAACAAATCTAATAGGTTATTTCTAGTAGAATTACTACTACAGCCTTTATATACATTACAAAGTGAAATAGATAAAATAAATAAATATTATGGGACAATCTTTAATAAATAAATAAATAAATATTATAGGACAATCTTACACAAATCGACCTAGTCCCACAGTAAGCTCAATAAGGCTTGTGTTATGGGTACTAGACGACGATATATATAATAGATAAATATGAATAAATACTTAAATACATAGAAAACACCCATAACTCAGGAACAAATATCTGTGATAAACACACAAATAAATGCCCTGACCAGGATTCGAACCCGGGACCTCCTGCTTCATAGGCAGGGTCACTACCGACTGGGCTAGGAGGCCGTTAATCTTACACAAATCAACCTAGTTCCACGGTAAGCTCAATAAGGCTTGTGTTGTGGGTACTAGGTGACGATAAACATAATAGATATATATATAAATACATAGAAAACATCCCTAACTCAGGGACAAATGTCCGTGATAAACACACAAATAAATGCCCTGACCAGGATTCACACCCGGGACCTCCTGCTTCATAGGCAGGGTCACTACCGACTAGGCTAGGAGGCCGTTAAATAAATAGATGTCATATAATTACCTATATAAAAGGTGGTGGTTTGTTTCCAGTCCTGGACACCGGAGGCCATGGACACTTTTATATATTATATCTATTTGAGTTTTTAATACCGATGCTATCCGAATTGATCAATTTAAAAGTTAGGCTATTATGAACGAAAAAATAAATGGCAAAGTAAAGCTACTTTGTCCGTGAAAATTTAACCAATATACTAAAAATGCAACAAATATTTGAAATACAGTCAACTTTCTTAAAAGAAATTGTTTTGTCTCACACAAAATCAAACAATAGGTATAGTTGGACTGACCGTTGCGAAACTTTCTCCCTTTATCCACACACAAAGGTAAAAGTTAAAATGATTGTTCGTACTTTTACGATTTGCCATAACGCACGGCTATGACCGTTAAGTTTTTTGCTAAAAGTTTTTAGTGAAGGTTTTCGAAAAGTTTGTTTGGGTTGCGCAAAATGATACTATTGTTTGTAGTCAATGAAGGTTTTTTGGTAAAGACAGGTAGTGATATTGTTTAGGCTAAAAACAGTTCTAAATTGCCTTGAAGAACAGATATGGATCAACAAATTGTAAAAAATTGGTCCCCAAAATTTAAAATACTACACGAGATTTTTAGAAGTACGAATCATGTATAGGGATGAACTATTTCATGGCACAGGAACTAAATATTAATGTAATCTAATACCTACGAGTCTTTAATGGTCAATAAATAAACTACTACCATTACTTTAATTCGTGACGAGAGCTCATCAATCAATTATTCAACATTTATTCATGCTGTGAATATTGACGATTTTCTGCCAATTTTTCATTATTGCGTTTCTGTAAAAACTCTTACTTCCTTTATTGCTTCGACTGTTTGTTAAGTTAACCAAATGTTTTAGTAATTGTATTAAAAACGTGATTGATAATCGTACAGAATCGAATACCTATAGTTTTGGATTTGCTTAGTAACATATCATGATAAATTCACTAAAGGAATACAGCTTCTCTCCTTACTCTCAAAGCACTAAGACGCAACCATTACAATCCTACTTGAGCCTCACGATACCTAAATGCTATACCTAGATTGTAGGTACTCTCCCAGTCTACGTCTGGCTAACAATACTGAAGCATTGCCTCAACTTGACTTTCTTTTATTCATTCAGTTACTCTCAAATACAACGTTATCTGAATCTAGTTTTATATCACTTGCTTTACATCTAATTGGTTTTCATTAAATAGAACCTTCTCCTTTAGGGAATTCAATTTTGGCCATGCATACTTTAAGTCAGATTATATCTTAATACCATCAAACTTTCTTCATATGCTAGACGACAAGCAGCTTGAAATAAATGTCTGTATATTTAACGATAGTAGGAAGCGAAAAGCTACCTATGTATTGTTTTATAAAATGACTAGAAAGACTGGTTGGTAGAAGGTGGGAGTTACCTATGTGGGAAGCTCGACTCGTCACCTCTGTGAGATTCAGTTTCCGTTTATTGTCCGCATGATTTAATACTACTTTCACGAAACTTATGTTTACTTACACGGGTTTAGCTAGTAATTTTGGCTTCACACTTTGGTTTAGGTCGACCAAGATGTGCGGGTGATTTGGTCAATATTTATTTAAAAAATCTCTCGATGCGGTTAATCGTAAAGTCGGTTGGAAGTTTTCTGACTGAGCTGAGAACCAAATATTCTTCGAGACATTTTTTTATATTCGCGACAAATGTTTCCTCTACTGTTAAAACATCTGCTGCAATTACACACATACAAGATCGAGTACACATCTTCGATAGACATATGGCCATATTACCTAGTCCTAAATTCAGCCTGTTAATTTGTCACGCTGAATTAGCCAGGGGGTAAGTGATAGCTCGCACGTTGCACCCTACTCGCCAATATGCTCGTTAACGTCGTTCGGGGCCAATTTAATACCTAGCCTGGACCTAGATCACTATCCGGCTTGGTTTGTGTTTTGGATACAGTTTTATAGGTATTATCCGCGCGTCAAGATATTTATGAGAACATATGAAATACATTTTATTTGCTGGTTCACTTGTTTTACCAAAATATTTTCAAACGCAACAAAAAGCTTTACCGTTGCAGATTTTGGGCCTAAGATTTTGTTTCACTTTATTCAGAAATATTTGGAAAAGGAAAATAAATCAGTTATTGAATTTGTTTAATAACATACCTAAACGGGGTTTCAGTCTGGGTTAGAGAAACGCTACATAGTTTTAGTACTCTTATAAACTATCTGTAAAACTATTAATGTAGGATCCTTAGGGTTAATCGAGGTTGCCTCCTAATGCGGACATTAGAAAATCTTCCAAAGCCCTAAGTGGAAGAAAACCCATTACTTATCTAAGTATCGGAATAGGTTTACAAGATCTATCCTCAGATAGATCGGCAAAGTTGAGGTTACAACAGGCCAGCTGACGTACTGCTCGGCACGCTTGTAGCTCATATCGGCATTGTCTGAGGCCGGTACTGAATCAGGACCGGATTCTGTTGCGGAACTGTACTATCGAGATATTATTTTAATTGTCATTTATTCGATAACTTAAGCTTTTTTTATCTATTACTGCCTTACATCGGCATTGTCTGAGGTTGTTACTGAATCATGGGACCGGATTCCGTTGCGGAACTGTTCGAGATCGGAATTTCATTTTAATTGTCATTTCGTCAATAGGTAATTCGAGATAAAACCAGTAGTTTACATTGCCCAAGTCTACACAAGTATTAGTTCAATACAAATATATTTAAAGTGACTATATTTCAATATAATTATATATAAATTTAATACCAAGTTTTACAAAAACAGTTTTAGACAAAGATTTTTCTCAATATGTTTAAACCACACATTTGGAACCAGCAAATAAATACCATATTTTTAAGGCCGAATCTTTGGTAAAAAGATGTGGGAATATAATGCTTCAGTAATTTTTGAAACAAAATTTACTTCACAGCATGTCTTTAGAATCTTTAGTCATGTTCAGAAGAAACTATAAACTCTTTGGCCAGTTAAACTGTTCGTTTAATTGCACGCCCCCCATTGTGAGTCCGTCAGTCCATTGCAAAATGGTTCCGCTTTTTCCCGTAAAACACTGCTATTGAATAAATGCTTCACAATTGCGTGAATATGAGATGTTTATCTTTCTAATTTAATGTGGTATTTGTAACGTATAAACTCGAGTTATTGTGGAAATGACGTTATCAATAGCACATACGTTGTTTGTTGTACGAACGTTTTAATTCTTCTTTTTACATAGTTTTTTGTTTATGAATTAAATTACTATTATTGCTTCCTTACATACCTTCATTTTACTGTGAGAAACCATATATGATTGTCTACCTTCGTCTTTTTTGCAGTTTGATTTTCTGATATTGTAACTTCTTATTGTACCCTTTGGTTAACGTCGTTATTGTTGCCCTACAAGAGGGGCTTATCGACTCCACGCTACGTCTCTCGATCCTCAGCAGTGCCCGGATCTAGTAGTGTCGTGCATTTATAGCGGCCCAATGATGAAAATGAGCTGAATGCCGTTCAGATGAGACATCGTGTCTTTAGAAGCTGTTGGGAAGCGAGAGATGTGTTTTTTATGTGGATAGTAAAAAAAATGTTTAATGTCAACACTTCTAGTTTGTACAATGCGACATAGACTCGCTGATATCATTTTAACCAGCAAAACCCATGTCCAACAAGCTAAAAGGCTCGCTCGTCTACCGACGACGTATAGTACAACCGTGTGTGTGGCTCGAACAATAGGTCTGCAGATCAGTTACGTTTGTTAAGCCCTGTCCGTCAGCGGTTTATTGGACGTTCAGAGATGGAAGTGATAGCTCGTGCGCCCGCCAACGACGAGGAATTAGGGGAATGGTTCTTGTTAGTGCTTGTCGGATGTAGGGTTTTGGAATTAACTAAGCAGTTCTAGTTTACGGTGTTATTAATTGTTGCTTAATACTGGTCGTGGTTGCTTAAAGGCTGACAAAGAGACGGGTACTTTCAAATTAAGTGTCTCTTCAAGGAGACAAGTATGCATAGGCACCTGCATATTATATTACTTATATTGTTTTCTGGAATTGAAACAGGGTTTTTCTATTACAACCACATATTACCTACCAGTATTCCAATATGTAGGCCAGTAAAGGGAGTCGTGGCGAAGATAAAGTACCTAGGTACTTTAATATTAGGTATGCTAGATATTCAAATAAATATGAAGCAGTAATAAAACCACAATTGTAACTATGTATGTTCACAAAACACACAATTTTCCCAGAGTGCCGTGAGGCATCGCTGCAATTTGGCTTTTCCGCGCAATTTATGCACTCCAATCTAAACGGCCTTAACTCTACATGTTCTCCATAGGGACTTACTTCGTTTTGTGTCCGGAGTGGCGGGATTTATGCGTGTATCAGCGGAAAGCGGACAAACAAGCGGAATTGTGCGGAAAGATATATTTTTAGTCGCCAGCGTGTAAATCAGTCAAATGCGTAACGGAGTTGTTTTGATGGGTGACGAGATGATGACAACTCCTGTTGTAGTACCTATTTGTCTACTGCATTGTTCATACGGCTTCAATAAATACATAAATAAATATTATGGGACAATCTTACACAAATCGACCTAGACCCACGGCAAGCTCAATGTGGCTTGTGTTGTTGGTACTAGACGACGATATATATAATACAGATAAATACTTATATACATAGAAAACATCCATAAGTCAGGAACAAATATCTGTGATAAACACACAAATAAATGCCCTTACCAGTATTCGATCCCGCCCAAGTAGCACACTAGCGGTATAAGCAGACATTATACCGCTTAAAGGTTGTACAACAGCGGTTTAATAGAGTTTGTATACTCCTTAAGCTGTATATAAGGGATTTAAATAACTTCAAAAAGGCTAAGGTGGTATAATCGCGATACAATAGTCAAAGTAACGGCTTTGACGGTATAAGAGAGTATTACAGCGCTTTTGTACCTGCATCAGCTGCATAAGAGAGGTATAAGGATCCCATATAACTCTATAAAATCTAAAGCATTACAACAGACATAAGCCTGCGTTATAGAGCCACTTAAAGAGTTACTAGAGTTTTAATACGTAGGTTAAAGCGGTACAATAGAGATATTGAGATCCTTTTTACCACCTTTACCATAGTAGAGTATTATAACTCCTTACTATCTCTTAAAGTGGTATATCTGGGAATAATGACGCCTATTTAGAACTATAGCCTGCATTTTTCTCTCTTAAATGAGTAAAGGAGTTTTTAACCTCTTCTTAAATCCTAAGGCTCTACAATAGCGATACCGATAACTATAGCTATAGTAGATCCTTAGGCTCTACAATAGCGATTACTATCGCTATACTACCGCTAACACAGGTATAGTAACGATAGTAGATGCTTAAAGCTGTTCTAACAAGTCGCCATTGCTATTTTGATGAAATTTGTATTCATGTAGATTTAATATATTACTTTTCTTATATAATACACTATAATTTCCAACATACACACTTTTAATTTGCATATAATGGATTTATAAACTTATCACAAGGCTCTGTCTGACATGTGTGAACCATTTCAAGATTACGTTTAATTTTACAATACACTTCAATATATTTTTACAATGCAGATTTTACGATTTCGAGGGGCGCGTGAAAAATATGACTAGATTACGGTATACTTTGACAGTAAACTGATGTTCGCACAAATAATTCAAGTAATCAAGTAATAAAACATACTTTAGGACTGCTATATGTATAATATAATTTTTTTAACCACCATGTTGTGATATGCGCCATGCACATCACAACTTATGACACCGCACACTTTGTAGAATGTTTTTACATTTAATTATATACAATTTAGGATGTTTATATCACTAATTTCAAATTAATAGGAGATAGAAAACCCTTTAAGTTGCATATTAGAGTGACAGTACCGCTTAAACCTCTATAAGAGGGGCATAGAGGTGTCTTATAACTCTTATTCTTATTTTAGATTTTACGATCGCTCTACACGCGCCATTATATCTCTTAGCCATTTCTCTGTTGTATCGCTTAAGCTCCTATTAAAGCGACTCTAGCGATATATGATGCTTAAGCCTGTATAAACTGGGCCCTTTTTGGCGATATAGAACTTCTATATCGCTAATATGGAGCTTGCTTGTGCAGGCTTAGCCGTTACAAACAGCCCTTATACCGCTCTTTTAGGGCTTATTTTAACTCTTGTGTCGGGACCTCCTGCTTCGTAGGCAGGGTCACTACCGACTGGGATAGGAGGCCGTTTTGTATTTATTAAGTTAGCTCTTTAATATGTTACATTTGTGTTGGTATCTAACACTTTGACATACCTTCGAGAGTAAATTTATAATTCAAAAATATTAAAAACCTTAAAGTCAGAAATATAATCCCTTGTGAATCCTCTGGAGTTACAGGCGTCCTTAGGCTACGGTAACAGCTTACCATCAGGAGGGCCGTATACTTGTTAAATATGGCATAAAAAATATATATAACATGTTATGTCATTAAGGCTCCTTATTCCCTAAAAGGTCGAAAAACTATTAATGAAATAAGCCGCATAAAATGCTATTTATAAGATAGTTTGAAGTATTAGTAATACAAAAAAATAATTTTGAACCATGTTTATTATTATTAAGTACCCAAAAATACGATTCTTACAAAAAGTGTCCTGTGAAGTGTGATTTAAGTGTCATTTTTAAAAATTCATAGTAATTTGAAATTTACTGCTATAGTAATGTTTTTTTTTATCGTGATAGAAATATAGTTTAACTTTGCAATGGTAATATTTTTAGGGCAAAATATTCATAGAGTTTTCGTGGAAAAAATGAAATGTAACCGTGTTTTCATCAAAAAACTGGCATATAATCGGAAGGTATTTTGTCGATTATCCAAGATGAATCTTCGATTTTTATTTCCATGGCCGTCTCATACATGATATACTCAATTGAATTTAATTCAAATTGAATAAGAATTTCTACCCTTTTTTGCGTAATCTGAAAATGAACGGTACACTTAACTGGAAAATCCGGAAAGGCCTTCCAAGACAACCAATTTTTTTCATATTTCACTCGTTAAAATGTAATATTTGCTCCGATGGCCGTCTAGATAAAGAAATGAACTATTATGTGCATCAATAGTTAATTAAAAAAAACTTAGTATTTTCGCCATAGCCTTCGAAGAAAATGAAGCATTTCGTGAAATTCGCGCGTTTTGGGAATAAGGCCTCTTAATTTTACTAAGAATTATACAAAAGCTCTACCATGTCGTATATAGACATTAGACTTACTTAGTAAATATACTTGAAGTCATCGGAAGCTCATTAACATCAATGCACGTTCATTATTATATTTATTATATACAGTAAAATTTATACCTAGCCTATTCACATTTATTTACAGAATTTTCTACAAAGCTTTGTTTATTTAAAGTCCCATTATCTAAGATTTACTAACCTCAGCCACTGCAATCTTTTATCTCCAAAGTTCACAATTGCATTCCCCGCTGCACCGCCAGATTAATCCCTCAAAGCCGGGGCTGATAAACTGCAAAACTAATGCCGCACGATAGCATTACGATGCAAACTTTTTCAGTAACTGCCTGCCCAAATCGAGTAAAAAGAATGGAATAAATTGGCGTTTTTCAGCCCCATGCGATATTGGGCGATCAGGCCATAAATCTGACTAGGTTTAACGTTATTAGTTCGCTAACGCTGTTAACTTTACGGTCGACATTACGATTAAAATTTTCGAGTTAAGGTTCAAATCGACCATTTTTTTAGTTAACCCAATTAAAAGAAAGACTATTTTTTTTCTTAACAATGGATATTTTTATCCACGAATTTTCGTTATACTAGTAATCATGTGCTGTTTTATTACAATGATATGAATAAGCCTATATAGTACGTCAGACAATTGGACATAGGGCTCCTCTTGCAGGAGAGGGATCGGATCAAAGCGGAGTGGGGACTTTATATAAGTTTTGAATTTCTCTGCGGATGTATGCACTATGCAGGTTTCATATCGATGTTGTTTATCACCGAAAACCGACTGGTAAATATCAAATAATATTTCAAATAGTATATGCTCTTTAATACTTCGTACATACCTAAGTTCTGAAATACTCATTGTTACGGGCTGGTGTTTGAAGCCGAGACCTCCGGAGAAAGACGGAGCCTTTATTACAATACGATATAAGGTTCGTGTTGCCGTAGAATTGAAGTAGAACTTAATCATGATATGCACCGTATAGGTATTTGCATTATAGGTAACATAACAGCGGGATTCTCTTATGATGATTTAGTGTTGTACGCGACACTGCTGGATGGATTTACCGCCGTACGAACGGATTATGTGGGCGAGAGCAAACACGGGGCACTGGACGCCATATTGTTATTTATAGCCGACTTTTGATTCGCGGCTTTATCACCGCTTAGTGGAGGGATGAATTTAAAGGCTCAAATAAAAACATTCCTTTTTTATGCACCACTTGCGGCTTACGCGAAACTATAGCACGTTTTTGCGCAATTATAGCAATAAAGCTATTGGTGTATTTAGTATCTTGAATTTTGTAAAGTATAATTTACGTAATGTAGAAATTACTCCATCTGGTGATTATACTTATGTAATTTATATGTATTATAGTTGTCTATAAATTATGTAAATAATAGTTAGCCAGCAAAGCTCCAAGTTGCATTTACCCCGAGGCAAGAACTACGCATTAAATACCAACAAAACCTAAGAGCATAGTATTTAGTTATTCAAAGCTGCAATATATTTTGTTAAAGAATATACTCTAAAGGACGTAGACAATATTTCGGGTAGTCGTAGGCAAAATGGACAACACAAATAAATCGTAATTACTCCGCCGCAATCTCTGCAACATATTTGTTAATAAACCTGAAAATGCTTCCAATGTTTCCCCTAAACAATACTCCGAGATAAATGAGATAAATAAGATATGTAATAAATCATGCTCGCCCATTTCCTCGCGCAACAAAATAACGGGGAGGCTGGAAAATTATGACAAATCATGCATTAAACATGGCGAATAAATGTTTCCTTATCACGTACCTATTCGTGTTTTCATATTAGTTTTCCTTTATCTTTATTGACACAGGTTTGGGGGAACATTTTTATGGATGTTGTACTGTGACGTGATAGGTTGAGTCGATCATCTTATTTGTAAATGACGGTTATGCACTTTTATAAACTTTAACTGCATCATATCTAGTTTATTGCATTGGAGCTAATTTACATCTGAAAATTCAACTGGGAAAGTTTTCCAGTAACAAGACTATGCAAAACGTTTAATTGCCGCCTACATCAGTCTATTTAAGTAAACAAAAGATACAAGGAACGAAGTCCTGAATGAAACTGCGACTCAGCGTTGAATGCGGACTGCAAATCTGGAATATTTATTTCGAATGCCGGCAAAATCTCCGCGCGTCCCTGTCTTGGCACAACTACCAAACTTACAGTTAGGCATAATGCACACAGGATTAAAGTTAAAGCCAAGAAGCGCAACCATGAAATACATTGTAACTTTAGTAAATAAGTATAACTTACCTTAACTTTAGAAAGTGTGTAATACGCAGTGGAATTTTAAAATTAAATATATGTAGGTGGTACTGCGTTTGCCTCCTCTACCCTGACATCCCTGAAATATGACTATGATGAAATCGAGGCCATTAATATCTAAAATGAAAAGCCGAATGCGCTAAAAGTGACACAAAAATTTGTTGGATGATTTATACCTTATGAAAAAAACATGGGATAGTTGAGTTAGGTACAAACGAATTCGATAAAAGCTCTCCATGAACTCACTTGGAGTTTCCAACATTACTAAGTTTTTCTTTATAGCTTCATAACTCTTTTAATGTTATGAGGACGTTGCAACTTGAAATTTCCTTGCGAAAATAGAGATTAATAATCACATTTGACTGCAAAAGGTATCACTCTCGTTGTACGAGTACGTCAATAGATTCCTACACTGAAAAAAATATATGTTTGCTTCAATAAAGATCATATTTAATGTAATCTCGTCTTGACTGCATATGAGTCTAATATACGATTGTTGTCTTGCCTATTGATGCTAAGAGCTATTGTAAAGTTAGATATAGTAAATAAATGTATTTTTATAACAAAAATTTTATTTGCAATTAAGATGAAATGCATCTTAGTTGGACTTATATTTTTTTAGTGTACCCCACTAAGCCGTTATCCAATAGGTACCTAATTTTATAATTTATTAAGTCAGCCAGTTACTACTACATTACAAAGATATTATTCTGCTAGCTTGATATCGTAACTAGTTACAGCTAGCATATATCTCGTTTAAACCTTTTTATATGATTAAAAAAACCTTCTAACATCGTTTCTTTCTAAGAATCTTCTCGAATAATTTTATGCAGGGTTCGAACTTCCCTTAACTTCCCTAAGGTCTTCTGCAGTTCGGGTCACACAAATCATCTATATAAAGGACATTTACTGATGGTGGTTTTATCTAAATATGCATTAAGTTGACTACTTCTATAATGTAATCAAGCCTTAAACCCCGTCTGAGATTTAAGTCGGTCGTCAGACTGCGCGGCGCTGTGGTTTCTTTGCTTAAGTCTGACTTAAGTTACAAAGCAACGCCCAACTCTTCTGAATACCAACTTTCCAGGTGACTTAGCTTTTGTATCTTTCAGCCAATTAAATTTTTCAAATGGATTCAAAGTTTTGAAGGAGGTCTTACATTTGGTTAGGTGCTTCTCTCTTCATGTACGTCCATAATGGCTTGTTTAGAAAATTGTAGTTTGCTTTTATTTCTTTTTCTAATATCTTGTTAGGTTAGGTTAAATAGTATTTACCAGTTAGTATTCAATGTTTTACAGTAGCAGTTCAATTATAGATTGATGACTGATCTGTATGAGTAATAGGTAGGTACATTCATCAATTCGTATAATTCTACACAGATGTTAAATACAAGACAATTCATCAATATTACCTTTACTTACCTTATTGCCTTATTAGTCTTTGCAGAATCTAGACTGTTTATCTCGAGACAATATCTATAGATTGATCTTTCGCTCAACGGTTGTCAATGCATCATAAAGTACACATAAATGGTTAATACGATAGATTCTTGTGTCAATAGCTGTTCGCCGCGTTATGAAGTGGGCTTAAGAGGCCATCCATTTAATGAAACCCCCGCGAAGTTGCAACTCTATGATTTTATTTCAACTGGTACTTTATTACACGTATTGAACAAATCGGTACGGTTAGCGTCTTAATAAGTTCATGGTGTGTTTATCGTACCAGAGTTTTGCATGTCTTAAAGTTTGTCTGGTACTTTTAATGCGAAAAAGTAGTTTTTCTTCTTCTATATTACTGGGATTCTGATGAGAGTTGACATTTACAGTAGAACCCCGCTTAATACGATCACGTTTAATACGATTTTATACGCATAATACCCGATTTTATATCAGTCTCTGCAACTTGAGTTCCCTCATGACAGTCCCGCATAATACGCCTTCCCGCTTAAGATACGTTTTTGTAGGATCCCTTCAAAATCGTCTGAGGCGATTTTTACTGTACCTACCCCTATCATTTTTTCTATTTGAGTAGTTATAGTTACAAAAACACTAATTAATAACTTGTATTTGATCAGTTGACCCTATACAAATATTTCACCAGATAACAGTATAATATGGTAATCACTCCTGTAAATTAGTTTCTTAAATTTTACTCGTCTGGGCGCGTGCTGTCCGTACTAACTCCCTACCGCTCCGTAATAATATGAAATTGCGCAAGATTGCGAGCGATGTAGTATGATGCGCTTACGTTGCTAAGATAAATCGCAAATTGTCGGCTCGACAGCCTTTTACACTGTTCTGAAGATGTGTCATTAGCTTCGGCTAGAATTAGATTTAAATATCTACTTAAAACATTAGTAATAAATAACAGAGTGTAGCAAAATGTTTTTTTTTTTTAGATTTAGGTAGCACATACGCGGTCAAAGAAACGGAAAAGCTATCTGCGTATTCTACCTACCCACTTAAAAGGTGTGGGATCAATTTATCTGTCACATCTATCAAGCTTATAAATTAAATATTACAATAAAAATACAAAATGTTTTGGCTAAAATGTCAAAATATAAATTTATGCCTCCGTGGAATGTTACGGGCTACATAATTTTATTTTACACCTCATGAACAATACATCAATTTTTCAAAATACTGCCGTGTAATAAAATACGTTTTTTGCTACCGGTCACTTTTTCATAGACAAAGGCCACCTTAAATGGCATGACAATGGAGCTTTTTTAATAAACCTATAAGGTATTGTTGGGCGCTCGCATAAGTTTCATACGGTTTAATTTACTTGAGACAGTACAGTAACGCGAACGCGGAGAAAGCCGGCGGCCATATTTCAAAGTTTGACAGCTACAAGTTCCGAGCAATATGGCGTCCTCGCCACCCAATGAGGGACTGCCCCGTCACGCGGTGCGTTCCGTTCCTAACTTAGATACATTAATCACCTCTGATTTATCGAGGAAGGAGTGACACATTTTATATTCTATTTTCGAAAACTCGAGAGTTTTTCAAAACGTGACGCCTGAGAGACGCGACAGCTGCATCTTGTTAGCGTCGGTTTCAGATTTGTGTTAAAATTATTTGCGTGAATGGATTCGTGAAACTATTTTAAAACTCGCGCCCCCTGTTCGTTCCAAATATACTTGTCTTTGTGTTTGAAAATTGTGCAAATAATAATTATTCGCTTCATTTGAAATCGATGTATCCATGATTTATTACTGCATTTGCTTTGAGCAGCCGATTATATTCATCATCGGAGTGTTCGGAACGATTGAGATCTCATTTTGAATGCGGCCGTAGGTTGCTTCGGGAACACTAATGTGCTTTAAAGCTGGGTTAAACAGGCATCTGCTGCCTTAATTTATTTTTGAAAAGGGCGGCCGGCGCCCCTTCCAGAAGAAATAGTCTGAGGCTTTCACGTGTCACATACGTCAGGGTTTTGGTCTAATCCTCTAGGGCCGTCCAATTTTTATTGAATTAACTCTGATCTATGGCTTGATATTGAACCAATATATCGAGATGTGGCATTAGATGTGCGAATATTGTCTTGGGGTACATATTTTTGGTAGGTTCAACGATTTAAATTTCAATAAAGATATAATTTGAACATATAATTCAAAACTTAACATGAGTTAGAAAGTACTGCTATATTTTTATCGTATAATTTATTTAAAAAAACTGCCATCAGTGCTTGATAAATAAACAGTATAAACACGTGATTTAAAACGTAACCGCTGCACGAAATGTTCAGTCGCGCACCCAAAAATATAAGGTCGTCGTGTAATTGCAGTGCAGCATTAACGGGAGCTCTCTCGATTTCGACACTTTTATCGAAATGTCGATCTCGGCCCATCATTTAGCAATTTGCATTTACCGAAATTATCGTCTAGGGGTACATGAGAGGAGTAAATCGGGTTTCGGTCCGGTGCAAAAATGATAATTCGAGAGCGTCGGGTTTTTGTGCCATGTTTCTCAATTATTTTAAGCGGTGTTGTTCTGCAGGTATAGGAAAGTCATATGTAGTTGTCAATTTAATAAACAAAAAGGGGAGGCTAACTGTCAAGAAATCAGATTATTAGAAAAAAATTTAGATCACTGGTGGTATTTGTTATTTGAGCATGTACATAGAAAACTATATTATTGGTTTCAAAACAAAAGTAAAAAAGTATAACTGCAAAATATCGTAGCTCTCTAAATCGTTTCACTACAACACCAAGGTAATTATAAATATTTGAACTGTACCCTCTAATAAACGCCTAGGTACTTATGGTACTTATTGCGGCAAAGCTACTAGATATCCCGCCCTGGTGAGGTGAGTCTCATCCCATCGAATTTGTTACACTGCCTACCTACACGGGATAATGAACACCCAGCTTAATTGCATTTTAACTGAAACCTATAATATCTAGATACGCATCTAAATAGTTAAATAACTGACTGCCTCTTTTGTAGGTAGATACTAGGCATAACATTAATACACTACACACTATCTGCTAATGTTTTGTGATACTTAATAAACACACTCTTTACAAGATTGGCTTATGATATTATACTAGGTGAAAGGCACCAGTATTTATATAGCTATTGACAAATCTCGGCTATTAAATCAAAAAAGGAATTATTTGATAACGAGCTGGACGATTTTAAAATGAATAAGAAATCAACTAATCAGATTGATTTCATTACTGATCATTTGTCAATAATAAAATATATGGGGTCTTTATTATGACTGACGCCCTGACACAATATAATATATCTAGGTATCGAATAATGGCTCCTCAAAGCTTCTCATCGAATATGTAAAAAGCTCGATTGTCCGACGAAAGGCTTGCTTCATTTCGAACCTTTCAGTCAATTAAGCAGTGCCTGAGTACCGCAGCTTAATGTATTATTCATATTACGTTTTTGAGATAACAAGCGGCCTCTCAAGTCGATACACATCTAGTGGACTGATTGGGAGTCTGCACGGCCTTTAGCCGCGATCCTATTAAAACTAAAAGTACAGAGCGAGATGTGTCGTGACTTCCGTGTGTCGGAGGACCCTGAAGAAAACCGTCTTTCTAATGCTGAGTTTT